>QGSO01000670.1:0-119853 GCA_011037825.1 Carya cathayensis
TGTTTCGATCTTTTTTTAGCAGAGGACAATCTGCCTTGATATGACCAGGCTTATTGCATTGATAACAAATTAAAGTATCATTTTTACCTGAATCTTTCTTGGAAAACTCTTTGAAGGATTTCCTCGGAGGAGTTTTATTTTTCTTTAAGAATATCTGAATTCTTCTTGTTATCATCGCAGCTTTTTCATCTTTATCGTCATTTTCCTCATCTTCATCACTTTCACTTTCATGAGGAACAGCTTTAAGCGCAAAGCTCTTCTTTGGTTTTCCTTCTTCTTCTCCTCTTTTCAATGTGTACTCATGGGTGATAAGTGACCCGATGAGTTCATTCACTTCGAGCTTCTTGAGGTCTCTAACTTCAAGAATAGCTGTCACTTTTGATTCCCAACGTTTTGGTAGAGAGTTGAGAATTTTTCTTACCATTTCCACTTTGGAATAAACTTTGCCAAGAGCTGTCAAGCTGTTTATGATGTTAGTAAAACGAGCGTGCATACTAGAAATAGATTCATCATCATTCATCTTAAACATTTCATATTCATGAGTAAGAATATAAATTTTTGATTCCTTAACTTGAGAAGTTCCTTCATAAGTAACTTCCAAGTTATCCCAAATTTCTTTTACCGTAGCAGTTGTATGCTCTTGGTGTTGTGAAATGTGAAGCTCTCAAATGATCTATTTATAGGCATATGAGACTTCATATTCAAATTTAAAAAGATTCACATGTCAAAAACATCATCATTCATTTTTCAAAAATTTCAAACCTAATCTTTTTACTTTTTGCATATGACAAAAGGAGCACATTTGCTTTTCAAAAATTTCAAACCTAATTTTTTACTTTTTGCATATGACAAAAGGAGCACACTTTACTTTTCAAAATATTCAAACAAAAGCATCTTCCTTTTGCATAAGTCAAGAAAAGCATCAATCACTTTTGAAAATATTCAAATAAAACATGCACATGTGAAAGATGACAATCAATCATCTTTAATATTTTCAAAGTTCAAACCTTTAATCATGGCATGCACATGTGAAAGATGACAATCAATTATCTTTCAAAATTTTCAAATTTAATTTTCAAAATATTCATGCACATGTGGAAAATGTATTTTAATGCTTTATGATAAAATATTAATTTTTGAGCCTTAATCCTAATTTCGAATTTTAAGAGATTTACAACATTTCTCTATGACTTTAATGTGAACTTGTTTCCTTCTTGCTCATGCTTGGTTCCTTGATGTGCTTGACTCCATTGTGTGGACAAATTGAGCTTGAGACTCCTTCATTTTTTGAATTCATTTGTTATTATCAAAATGCATGTGTAAATATATAATTACACAAAACTTGAAACCTTAGGTTCAACAAATATTTTTATCATGAGTAATGTTATATGCAGCCACTTTTGCGTACTCCATGCATACTCTATTGATATGATTGGTTGGATTAATTTTTTTTAATACACAACTAATCATATCATTGGAGTACACAAAAGTGACTGTATATAAAATTTTTATTTTATCATTATGTATAAAATGAAATTTGTGAAACTTGAGATTTAAATCAAATAGTAAATTTAAAACTAAAAAAAATTATTATTATTTTTTTAATACAACCAAACTAGTTAGAAAATAAATTGTAAAACTCACATGCTTGAACCATACAAGAGAGAAATCCTTCTGTGGGCCCTAAATATTTCCATTACTCGATTCGAGCCCAATAAAAATCCTACCCAGGCTTTCCTTTCATTTGCTCCTCTTTTTTCCTTTTTAATCTCTTCGCCCTAACCTTCCTTTCCCACCCGTTAAGAGCACTTCCAATATAGCTATTGTAAAATATATTATTCTTTAAAATATAAAGAAATCCTTTCAAAATAGTACTATATTGGATCTGGTATTTTAATGACACTTTACATTATGCTATAGGGACCCTGCTACACGTGGAGGATCTTATTCATCATTATAAACGTTTTTAATTAATTTATCTTTCCTCGTGCATGCTATTTTTTCCATTTATTTAAATTATCTTTATTCTCATTTCAGATTCTCTCTCTCTTGTTCTCACGCTTTCTTCTTTGCTTGGTGCCAAAGACAGAACTAGAGCCTTCCATCTTCCTCGACTTCACTCGTCAACTCCATCACCGAATATTAATTGGTCCTCTCATCCATTAATTGCTCTTTCTCAGCCATTTGCTTTGAGCTATATGATTAAGAGGATTGAAGTAAGGCCTTTTTATAATGTATTGTATGCTCATGATGGGCCATTTTCTCTTGGAAACTTATCTAGAGTAACAAGCCACCCTAGGGTGAATTTATTCATTTCGATAGTGGCTTTGGAGAAGATTCTTACCATGGACTCCGCAGCTCTTTGAAATTCGATTTTGCCTAAACAAGAGTAGATTGAGATTCCAAAACTATAGTTGGTTCATCCCTTCAAAATGTTCAAGCAATATCATGTTTCCAATACCATAAACTATAATAACATGATCAAAGCGAGCGTTCTTCTATTTTTTCCCATATCATGTAGCTAAATAGTTGTATATATTTTGCCTAATCAAGATGTAGCTGTTTATATTTGAATAGATCATATTTATGGGTGTGCAAAGTGATCGATCAAACTCTTGTAAACCTATTGCTCTAAAAATTGATGACACTGAGTGTGTGAAAATGAAAAATAAAAATAAAAAAAATAAAGTTAAGCCTCCCTGCAAAGCGTCTCCATCTATCACCGACAACATGTAACAAAATGCAAAGTGCATCAAACAAGCAAGTTTTAGCCATATTTGCACATTGGTATATATGCCTCAGAACCCTCACTTTATAAAGACAATTAATAACACTTAATCATATACAAGCTCCTTCAAATTGGAAAGAGATTTCATATATAGTCAACAATGAGAGATCTCTTTCTTAACAATTAGTATAAGTAAAGAAATTGCCATGCATGCAATATATGGCTTAACTATTTATGGATATATATTATTTGTATTTTTGGAATATAATCTAAAACAAAGGCAAAAATATTATTTTATTTTAGATTAAAGTATTTTTCATTTTAGAATTTATTAATATCAAGAGGCCAGCCGGATTTTAAGTGGTTTACCATGCATGTCATTAATTTAAATAAACATTTATTTAAAATATCTCACATCAACCAATATAATTAATTAAGAATAAAAAATTTTAAAATGGATATATATATACTATCAGTTTCTCAAATAGGATAATTAATTTATTTATGAGGATATAAAAATTCTAGTGCAAAAGTCATTAATAGTTTCTACGTACTTTTAAGTCAAACTGGAGTATCAGTCTCGTTTCATGAGATTATCACTTAAATACAAAGCCTAATTTCTATTAAAAGAGGAAGAAATGCATATGAAGAACAAGACAATTTTTATATAGAAATATATATATATATATATATATATATTTTTATTCCAATATTCACTGTTATTCATGCTGAAATTTAGAAGCGTACGTACGTATAAGAGAATTTTTTTTTTTTTTCGCCAGACAGCAGTAGTACACTGTAGTACCGGCCCTACCAACATTTTCATGACTCCATGCATGCCGTGTCGTGAGCTTGCAAGAGTTATACCTATTTTAACACGAACGACGTAAAGAGACTGTATTCGTTTTGATGCAGAAACAAGCTGGCGTGGATTTTGATCATGGTTTCTTCGGGTTTGGTGATTCTGTAAATTATTTTACTGCATGGGTTTTTGAGAATCCCAAATATTTCTCGAGCTGCATGGGACCAAGCGCATAGATTGTTGCAGTACAGTACTGGAGTGGTCCAGCCTAGTTTGGATCTTCATTCTATTTTAATTTATTTTATCTAATTATTCTAATTTTTTTAAATTTTAAAATAATAATAATATTAAAAAATAATATTATAATAATATTTTATTCAATTTTTAACTTTTATTTCAACTCAATTCGGCTTAACTCAACACCTAAACACTACCTAATTAAGGATGAAGGCATGCAATAGCTGGACAATTTTAATTTATTATATATATATATATATATGAGGGTAGCTTTATCCTCAATTAATTTATATAAGGTGATATATACCACTTTCTGAAGTACAGTTAGTTATATGGGGATATAATATTAATTGAAGAATACCAAAAATTGGAAGAATTTAAGTTTAGATAAAATATTTTTCTTTAGCATTTCTTAACAGCAAAAAAAGATTTGAATAGCATCAAATATATTAATTGTAAGAACTTGCCCAGATGGATAGGAGTGGCAATATGTGATACTATCCATAATTAAGTTTAACACAAACACGATACAAAATTATCGGAATTCATGAGTTTGATATAAATAAGTTCGGGCCAAAACAGATTGACATGTTAAAAGAAAATTAATAAATGGGTCAACCAGCAATAATAACCATTTATATATTTTAAAAATTTTATTATTGTTGAATTGTAATATTAATATTTTTTAATATGCTTATGTTTCTATTTTTGTGGTTGAAATTTTAGACCCATGCCTATATTTATTGTTGTTGAGTTTGTAATATCGGTTTTATTATAAGTTAGAATTTGAAAGATATAGATAATTTTTTTTTATTAGTAGGTAGTCTTAGCTATGCTCTTTTGGACACATGACATATTTCAAAATTCAATGAATAGTGGTAAAATAGTTTGATTTAAGTGTTTTATTAAATTTTGAAAAATGAGAGAGAAAAAGTTAAATAAAAATATTATAAAATTTAAAATTGTTTAAAAATAATTTATTAATATTATTTTTATTTCAAAGTTTAAAAGATTGTATTGATTTTTGTGTTTTGTTTTAAAATTTGTAAAAGTTGTAATGTATAGGTAATGATTAAATAAAAAAAAAATTGAAGATTTTAAGAATTTCTCATCTCATCTTGTTAAGCAGGCATGCCCTCATTGTTTTTTTTTTTTTAAATATTGTGGTTACTAATAAATATAGATTTTAACTTCAATGTAAAATTATGTTAATTAGGTCAAATGGGCTATACGAATTAATTCAACTTATTTACATAAAACAAATCGAAATGAGTTGTATCGTGTTGACTCATTTATAGTTAATTATTAAATAGGTCCAAACGAGTCGTATTTTATTACGTCTTATTTAAATGGGCCTTATTAGGGTTTAACAAGTCTGACCGGTTTAACTTAACAGGTGATGTTTAGGTTAACCCATATAGTTGAATTTCTCCATAACTTGACACTATATGAACACGACTTGCTAATTTGAATTGCCACACCAACAACAAGGAAGTAGTCTATTAGAAAAAAATATTTAATTGAGAAATACTTTAGTCTCAAAAGATTTTACAAAACTAAACTCATAAACTAATATGCCTTTAAGTGATACATCATATTATAAAGTTACTTTTCTTATAAAATAGATCTAACGTATCAAATGTAGTCACGTCAATTTGTAATTTAACTTTCGTGACATTTTTTTGTGGCTGTAGCACTTTTGTGTTTAGCCTAAGCAAAATATGTGGCCAGATCTATGGATGGAAAAACTAAACTTCCCCATCTAATCAATGTTGAGTTTTGATAGTTTTGTCCATTGTCCCGATCAACCATCACCAATCGGACATGAATGCAAGGTAAGAGTTGTAACCTTATCTAAAGGAACCTGAATTTTGATAATTTTGTCCACTCTCCCAATCAATAATAACTAACTTTTCTTAACAGCTCAAGTTGTAACCATATATAAGGGGACAATAGATCTTTGGTTAGTCAATAAGACAACTCCTTCTCCTCCTCAGATGATTATGCGGTACACCCTATCTTGCTTTGCTTTTTTTGTTGTTCCCAATCCGGCATACTCTCAATGGTCCTTACAAGACCATATCATGATTCTGAGTGTTCTCATTTCTTCTCTTTTGGAGAATGTCCTTACCCATATTGACATTTTGAGTCCAAACTCAAAGTCAGTAAATTTCATTCAGTTTGCATGGGCATATTGAGACACGTTCCTTATCAGTTAATCAACTTTAAGCAAATCAATTATTTTGTCACTATTGTGTTCATAAAATGTTAATCATGATAGGTCAACGGAAGCATTAATTTGACCCAACACTTTTGACAATTGACTAACAGTATAATGATGGAAGAAGGATTAATTCGATTAAAGCTGAAAACATTAGTAAAATGTTGAAAATTAAAATTTAGAAATTAATCTATCTTAAAAGACAAACAATAGAACCATTTTAAGATTTAATCATTTTTCTTTAATACGACCGTTTGAATATATTTTATTTATTCCAAATGTTGGTAAAAGGTTGATCAAATTTTATCATTTTACCATGAAAAAAATAATAAATAAAAAACATAAAATACAAATAGAAAGAGACACACGAAGATTTATATGATTTGGCATAAAGATTTACACACATAGGTCGTTTAATGGCAAAATCTACCATGTTTGATGATTTTACATTTTCTCATAACCTCAATTTGATCTCAATATAATTGTTAAAAACTAAGAGGGAGAGTGATTTTCATTCAGAATTGTATATTCATGTGTATATTACTTTAGAAATATATAGATACACAGGAGACTAAGTATGGAAACATGCATAAAATGTAAGTAGACTAATTATACAAATTAGATAGACAGATTCCTAGAATTAAGATGACTGATTTTATGGAGATGAAGAATCTAGAAAATATGGCAAGTATCAATAAATAGCAACTGGCAATACTCTCTCTCAAGTTGGCACATGGAGATCTGTAATGCCCAAGTTGCGTACAAAATGATAAAAAAAGTTCACGTCCTAAGGCTTTGGTGAAGATATCAGCAGCTTGTTTAGTGGAAGAAGTATGAGGGGCTGTAAGAAGGCCTGAGCAAATTTTATTACGAACAATGTGACAATGAATCTCAATGTGTTTGGTACCCTCATGGAAGATGAGGTTGTGCACAATGTAGAGAGTGGATTGATTGTCACAATGTAAGGTGAAGGACTCGGGATGATAAATTCTAAGATCAGTGAGAAGTTGCTTCAATCAGGTGAGTTCACAGGTGCTAATGGCCATAGCTCAATATTCAGCTTCAGTGGAAGACCTTGCTACTGTAGTCTGCTTCTTTGTACTCCATCAGATTGGATTGGTCCCTAACTGAATGAAATATCGGGTGGTGGAACAGAGGTTGGTGGACAGCTGGCCCAATCAGAATCAGTGTATGTTGTGACATGCATACTGCTAGAGGAAGAGAAGAAAATGCCTTGGCCTGGACTGCCTTTGATGTAACGGAGAACACAAGTAGCGGCAGTCATGTGAGGAACCCAAGGAGAATGCAGGAACTGATTGAGAATATTGACTGCATAGACAATGTCAGGTCGGGTGATAGTTAAATAGATGAGTCGTCCAACTAGGCGTTTGTAAGTGCAAAGAACAGGGAGGAGATCTCCTTCTTCGGTGTTGAGTTTCAAGTGTTGTTCCATAGGAAAAGGGGCAGTTTAGGCACCGAGTTATCCATTGTTGGAAAGCATATCAAGAGCATATTTGCCCTGATTGAGAAAGATACCTTTGTGAAAGTGAGCAACTTCAAGTCCGAGAAAATATTTCAAATAACCAAGATCTTTGGTTTAGAAATGGGTGGAGAGGAGTCTTTTGAAAACCTCGATTTGTGAGATATCATTACCAACAACCAAAATATCATCAACATAAACAAGAACAAGAGTAATGGTAGTGGAGGTGACAAGAGTAAATAAAAAATGATTAGCCTGAGGGTGATGGAAACCTGCACCAAGAAGCACAGAGGTTAGTTTAAAAAACCAGTTGCAGGAGGCTTGTTTGAGGGCATAGAGAGATTTTCGGAGCCAACAGACACAAGTCTACTGTGATGACCCGCTTTTATGTGTATTTTCACTGAAGGGATATTTTAATTTAATTAAATATTTTATAGTACTTTTATTTTAAATTATCGAGTTTTAAATAGATTTTATTGGCTGTTGAATTTAAATTATGATTTAATTTATTTTGGCTTGTTTTTGGTTTTAAAAATTTAAATAATTGGTTTTTACTAGTTGTTTATTTTATTTTAGCTTATTGATGTGTTTAAAATATTTTATTGGTGTTTATTTATTTATTTGATGTAGTGTTAATTTATTTTAATCGTTTTATGTTTTTACCGTTTTCAGCTGATCAGTCTTTGGACTTCCGACGTGAGGACTGGACCTCATTAATTTTCCTTCATCTTTTCTTTTCCTCTTCTTTTTCTTTTTCTCTTTTTTTTCTTTTTCTTTTTTTTTTTCTCTTTTCTCTCCTCTCTCCCGCTCGGTCTCTCTCCCCGCGTCCCTCTCTTTCTCTCTCTCTCCTCACCCACGCCGGAACCAAGCCCCGCCCAGGCCCGCCGTTCGCCGGCGTCGTGCCTGACGCCACACCCACCGGTCGACTCCCCTCCGGCCGGTGACCATCCCCTCCCGTTCCCAGCCCCAACCGGCCGGCCGTTTGGCCGGAAAAAGCTCCTCAAGCCGCACGGTTTGTGGCTCGATCCGCCGCCGTCGCTCCACCTCCGGCCACCACCTCTTCACCACTTCTTCCCCTACTCCTTGCCGACCTAACCCACCCATCCCCGGCCTCAAACGGTCACCGGAGCGGCTCCCACGAGCTCAACTCCGATTTGCCCTTTTTCCGCCCCTACCGGCGTTTTCGCCGCCACCCACGGCCAAAACTCACTTCCACTAGCTTCATAAACATCTCTAGACCATTCCCTATCAATTTGGTGTCTTGGTTTGTCCCCGGTCAAAAGTGGGTATTTTGCGACCCACGGGAACAGTGCATTTGCACTGTTACGTTGCTTTCGCATCGCCGTTCGCTTCGCGCCGAACCTTCTAAAAATCCTATATAGCGCTGTAAGTATTTTCCAAACGCTACTTTTAGATTTAAATGTATTTTACTCTTTCAATAAATTATTTGGTTGGTTCGCTGATTCCGGACTGAGTCCGAGGAGTTCGGGGGTCGGATGGATGGAGGACGGAGTTGCTTGATTTGTTGTGCTATGGTTGAATTTATTTGTCGAGCATTGAAATTGGCATTTACATGATGCATGCACTTGTATTTTATTTTATTGGAAAAATCATGTTTTATTGGCGTAAATGATTTTTGGGAGTGTGCGTATCACGAGCCCAAGCCGGGATGGGTTATTATCTCGGTGGAGCTCCTCTGGTCACTCGGGAGTGGATAATACTGAGTGACATCCCCTGGGTTGTCGCCGGGCGACGACCGGATCGCACGATACGGTAACGCTGTCGTGTCGACTCCGTGGTCCTTTTAGTGGCGGGGACTAGAGGATGGCCTGGCCAGGTACGCGCGAGTTGGAGGCGCGAGTCTGGGCATCGCTCGTGTAGGTGTCACACGCGTAGACGTTACCTGCGGTGTGGCACAGAGCCAGAGTGTGCGGATGATCCCTAGGGGAGATCATGGTGCATGCATAATTGGTTGGTTTTCATGGTTTTCGGATATGGGCCATTTTCTGGGAAAATGGCGATGGTCTTGTGATCCATTTTCGGGGAAAATGGTGGTTTGGGCCATTATCTGGGATAATGGCGAGGCTTGGTTTTAAAGGTTATGTTTTTAAGCCAGTTGGGTTTTTGGCGTGCGTGGAAAATATGATTTATGAGTTTTGGAGCATTGACATTCATTCATACTTGTTGTTTGAGTTTAATATGCTTTTATCTAGTGGTGTTTGGATTTTACTTACCTGCGGCACCATTTTTGGTACCGTAGATTTTGATGCAGCGTTCGAGGAGGAGGAGGAGGCTGAGCCCGAGGATACGGCTCCGCCGGAGTTCTGATTTGAAGTTATGCTTTGTACTTAGTTTTAAAACAATATTTATATCATGTAATATTTTATTATGTGCCTTTGAACCGTTTGTATTTTATTTAAAAAAAAAATTCTGGTACTTAGTATTTGACTTTGCTATCCGCTGCGTATCTTCTTGTGCACATTTGTCGCTTGCACACACTTGGCACTCTTCGATAGGGTGGTGACCCGTGATGTCACCATCCGGGCGCCTCGAATTCCCCGTTTTCCGTACGTGGGGATTTTGGGGGCGCCACAGGTGGTATCAGAGCGGTTTGGCTCTGGGTAAAACCACATGTCCCATAGGAGAGGTACCAGAATGTTTTTTTTTAGTTGTGTTTTAAAATTTATTTTAAGTAATATTGCTTTTTGACGTGGTTTAGTTGTTTTGAATTTATTTGAGCTTGTTTGGTTGTTTTATTTAATTAGTTATGTTATTGCTGCTGATTTGTTTTTGTTTTCTTGTTATGTGGATTGGTTTTGGTTTGGTTTTATGTTATTGGTTTTATTTTTTTTTTTTAAAAGGGGGTCAAAGGTTGTGGTGGCAGGTAAAATGGTGAGACCGAGGAAATCTACACAAGGGCCACGGGATGATACACAGAGAGATGACTCCATTGCCCAAGCTATACGGCAAATGACAGAATTTATGCAGCAAAATTTTAGGCCTCAGCAAGGAGTGCCTAGCCCACAACCTGGAGGTCCTTGGCCGCAACAAGGAGGACCTTGGCAGCAAGGAGGGGCTTGGCAACAAGGAGGGCCTTGGCAACAAGGAGGGCCATGGCTGCTACCAGGAGGGTCCAGTGGAGGAGTGCAAGCGGGGTGCACGTATGAGCGCTTTCTGGCGCATAGGACTCCCCACTTCACTGGAGACGAGGATCCACTACAAGCTGGAAAGTGGATCAAGGACTTGGAGAGGACTTTTGAGGTATGTGGTTGCACCGAGGCGCAACAAGTTCTCTACGCCAGCTATCTGTTACAAGGCACTGCTTTTGATTGGTGGGATACCAAAAGAATAATGCTGGAGTCAGAATTGGGGTCTTTTGCCGCGGTGACTTGGCAGCGCTTCAAGAAGGAATTTAATAACCGCTTCTTTCCCGCTTCTGTAAGGCGGCAAAAAGCAAGAGAGTTCTCACACTTGGTCCAAGGGAGCATGACCGTGGAACAGTACTCCCGAAGGTTTGTAGAACTTGGGAAATTTGCTCCCCACCTCATCGCCACAGAGGAGATGCAAGCTGAGCGTTTCCAGGAGGGTCTACGCCCCGATATACGCCGGTTGGTAGTCAGCCACCGGATATCCACCTTTCAGGATTTAGTGGATGTGGCCACCCTCGTGGAGCGGGAGAATAATTTGAGTATGGGTTCCCCTCCGGGACATAAAAGGCGAAGTTTTACTGGAGAAGGAAGTAGCTCTGGATCGCCTCAGAAAATTGTTCAGCGGTCTGGAACTCGACCACAAGCTGCCTCAGGAGTGCGTATAGGAGGTCGGATGCCCGTTTGCATGAGGTGTAATAGAGCTCATACGGGTGAGTGCACTTTGGGTGGAGCTCGATGCTATAATTGTGGCCAGCAGGGACACTTTGCCCGTGAGTGTCCTAATACAGTTCAAGGAAGCCGTGGAGGTCGACGTGGTGGAAGAGCTAATCAGAGACAAGTAGCACAGGCTCGAGTGTATGCTCTTACCCCTGGAGAGGTGGATGATGAGGCACCAGCGACCCACGATGCTGGAGTGATTACAGGTATGGTTCTAAATTAACTAATTTTTGGATTTGATGTTTGGTGTGGTTTGATGTTTGTTTGTTTCGGATTTTGTGGGTGTATGTGTTTGGTTCAGGAAGAGTTCGGTTATATGACTTTTATGCTTGCACATTGTTTGATTCGGGTGCATCTCAATCATTTGTGTCTTCTACGTTCGCTCGGATATGTAATTTGGTTACGGGACCCCTACCAGGATCGTTAGTGGTGAGTCTTCCGAATGGTGAAATGGTTTGTTGTTCTAAAGTTGCGTTGGGTTGTCCCTTGGATTTTGGTGGTAGGACCCTTGATGCCGACTTGGTGGTGTTCAAGTTGTTGGGATTTGATATTATTCTCGGCATGGATTGGTTATATCGGTATTGTGCAAGTATAAATTGCAGAAGTCGGGTAATCAGTTTTCAACTCCCAGATGGTGGTTGTTTAGAGTTTATGGGAAGTAAATTAAAAGAGAAGCCGATGGTTATATCGGCAATTCAAGCGAAGAAAGATATTGCTTGTGGGGCGGATGCCTTTTTGGTTCAAGTGGCGTCTACGCCAATTGGGAACAAGTCCTTGGCAGATTTTCCAGTGGTAGGAGAATTTCCCGATGTGTTCGTAGATGATTTGCCGGGGTTACCTCCAGTCCGCGAGTTGGAGTTCGCTATCGATCTAGAACCCGGGGCGGCTCCTGTGCATAAAGCCCCTTACCGTATGGCACCAGCCGAGTTGAAAGAGTTGAAAGCCCAGTTGCAAGAGTTGGTCGACAAGGGGTTTATCCAGCCAAGTACTTCGCCATGGGGTGCACCAGTTTTATTTGTTAAAAAGAAAGATGGCACTCTTAGAATGTGTATTGATTATCGAGAGCTTAATAAAGTGACAATAAAGAATAAGTACCCTCTTCCAAGAATTGACGACTTATTTGATCAGCTTCAAGGAGCGGCTATCTTCTCGAAGATTGACTTGAGATCGGGATATTATCAGCTGCGAATAAGAGATAGAGATGTCCCCAAGACTGCTTTTAGATCAAGATATGGGCATTACGAGTTCAAAGTGATGCCTTTTGGGTTGGCTAACGCTCCTGCAGCTTTCATGGATCTGATGAACCGGGTTTTTCGACCTTATCTGGATTCTTTCGTAGTGGTTTTTATTGATGATATTTTAGTTTATTCCCAGAATGTTGACGAGCATGCTTATCACCTTCGCTTAGTGCTTGGGAAGTTACGAGAGCACCAGTTGTACGCGAAGCTTAGCAAATGTGAATTTTGGCTGGAAGAAGTCAGATTTCTCGGGCATGTAATTTCCCAGGACGGTGTGGCAGTTGATCCCAGTAAGGTGGAAGCTATTTTATCATGGCAGCGTCCATCGACTGTGCGCGAGATCCGAAGTTTCTTGGGACTTGCTGGATACTATAGAAGATTCGTGGAGGGATTTTCCCGATTATCCGGTCCTCTCACCGCTTTGACTAGAAAGAATGCAGAGTTTGTTTGGTCAGACAAGTGCGAGAGGAGTTTCCAAGAATTGAAGAACAGATTGACAACTGCGCCAGTTTTAGCACTTCCAAAACCGCTTGAGCCGTTTGTTGTTTTTAGTGATGCATCTAAATTTGGTTTGGGGTGTGTTCTCATGCAAGGAGGACGGGTCGTGGCTTATGCGTCTCGTCAACTGAAAGACCACGAGAAGAATTACCCGACACATGATTTGGAATTGGCCGCAATAGTGTTTGCCCTTAAGATTTGGCGACACTTTTTATATGGAGCAGTTTGCGAGATCTACACCGATCACAAGAGTCTGAAGCATTTATTTTCTCAGAAGAATCTCAACATGAGGCAAAGGAGATGGTTAGAGCTAATAAGCGACTATCAGTGCGAGATTAAATACCACCCAGGAAAAGCAAATGTAGTTGCAGATGCCTTGAGCCGGAAGTCACATTTAGAGGATGAAGCTGAATCTTCTGGAGTGGATTCTTTACTTTGCGGGTTGAGAAGGCTCCTTATTGGAAGTTCGCAGCAAGAGGAAGTGATATCTTCAATTCTTGATATTCGGGTAATTGATTTTGAAGAATTGAAGACTCTTCAGAGAAAAGATCCGAAGCTGTTGGACATTAGAAAAAGGGTCAGAAAATCTAGAGGGCCGTTGCACTACAGTTTGGATAAAGATGGGATTCTTCGATTCCGAGATCGTAGAGTAATTCCTAAGGACTCGGAATTTAAGGAGCGAATTATGACGGAGGCTCACGCGGCTCCCTATTCCGTTCATCCGGGTAGCACCAAAATGTATCGGGACTTAAGGAAAAATTATTGGTGGGAAGGAATGAAGAGGGATATTGCCTTGTATATTGAGAGATGTGGCACTTGCCGTCAAGTCAAGGCCGAGCATCAAAGACCAGCAGGTTTGCTCCAGCCTCTACCTGTTCCTGAATGGAAATGGGATGACGTCTCTATGGATTTTGTAGTGGGCTTACCGAGGACTCCCAGTGGAAAGAACTCAGTTTGGGTAATTGTTGATCGACTGACTAAGTGTGCTCATTTCTTACCGGTCAATAATGCGGATTCTCTGGGAAAATTGACCCGCTTGTATGTAAAGGAAATAGTGAGACTACATGGGATACCCAAGAGCATAGTGTCGGACAGAGATCCAAGGTTCACCTCCCATTTTTGGAAGAGTTTGCAGGCGGCTTTAGGTACTAAATTAAAGTTTAGTACTGCTTATCACCCCCAGACAGACGGCCAGTCAGAGCGCACGATTCAAACTCTTGAAGATATGTTGCGAGCGTGTGCTTTAGATTTTCAAGGAAGTTGGGAGAATCACGTGCCACTCATAGAATTCGCGTATAATAACAGCTTCCATGCATCCATCCAAATGGCTCCTTATGAAGCTCTGTATGGTAGAAAATGCAGATCACCCTTATGTTGGGATGAAGTCGGGGAGAAGAAAATAATTGGACCCGAGATAATACAGGATATGCAAAATCAGATTCAGATTATAAGAGATAACATGGCTGCAGCGCAAAGTCGTCAAAAGAGTTACGCGGATACCAGGAGGAGAGAATTGTCTTTCGAACAAGGCGATTGGGTTTATCTTAAGGTCTCTCCCATGAAAGGAGTTAAGCGTTTTGGGAAGAAGAGAAAGCTGGATCCAAGATATGTTGGACCTTTTCAGATTTTGGAGAAGGTAGGGTCCGTCGCTTACAGAGTTGCTTTGCCAGAATATTTTGGGGATATATACAATGTCTTCCATGTATCGTCTTTAAAGAAGAGTTTTGGACAACAAGAGCCACGTTTTGTCGACCCAGAGAATATTCAGTTGCAACCGGACCTTACTTATGAGGTTGTTCCATCGCAGATCATGGATTGGAAGGAGCAACAGTTAAGGTCTAAAACGATATATCTGGTTAAGGTGGCCTGGGGAGATCCGTTAGCTCAAGATTTCTCCTGGGAGCGAGTAGTGGACATGAGGGAGCAGTACCCCTACTTGTTCGAGTGATGACGGTACGTTTTTTTTAATCTTGGTTGCAGTCGGTTTTATGTGGAATTGTATGGCTTGTTTCAAGTTGGTGTTCGGACCTGCAAATTTCGAGGACGAAATTTGTTTTAAGGGGGGGAGGATGTGATGACCCGCTTTTATGTGTATTTTCACTGAAGGGATATTTTAATTTAATTAAATATTTTATAGTGCTTTTATTTTAAATTATCGAGTTTTAAATGGATTTTATTGGCTGTTGGATTTAAATTGTGATTTAATTTATTTTGGCTTGTTTTTGGTTTTAAAAATTTAAATAATTGGTTTTTACTAGTTATTTATTTTATTTTAGCTTATTGATGTGTTTAAAATATTTTATTGGTGTTTATTTATTTATTTGATGTAGTGTTAATTTATTTTAATCGTTTTATGTTTTTACCGTTTTCGGCTGATCAGTTTTTGGACTTCCGACGTGAGGACTGGACCTCATTAATTTCCTTCATCTTTTCTTTTCCTCTTCTTTTTCTTTTTTCCTTTTTTCTTTTTTCTTTTTCCTTTTTTTCCCTCTCCCGTTCGGCTCTCTCTCTCTCTCCCCGCGTCCCTCTCTTTCTCTCTCTCTCCTCACCCACGCCGGAAAGCCTTCCCGCCCAGGCCCGCCGTTCGCCGGCGTCGTGCCCGACGCCACCCCTGCCGGTCGACTCCCCTCCGGCCGGTGATCATCCCCTCCGACTCCCAGCCCCAACCGGCCGGCCGTTTGGCCGGAAAAAGCCCAACAAGCCGCACGGCTTGAGGCCCGATCCGCCGCCGTCGCTCCACCTCCGGCCACCACCTCTTCACCACTTCTTCCCCTACTCCTTGCCGACCTAACCCACCCATCCCCGGCCTCAAACGGTCACCGGAGCGGCTCCCACGAGCTCAACTCCGATTTGCCCTTTTTCCGCCCCTACCGGCGTTTTCGCCGCCACCCACGGCCAAAACTCACTTCCACTAGCTTCATAAACATCTCTAGACCATTCCCTATCAATTTGGTGTCTTGGTTTGTCCCCGGTCAAAAGTGGGTATTTTGCGACCCACGGGAACAGTGCATTTGCACTGTTACGTTGCTTTCGCATCGCCGTTCGCTTCGCGCCGAACCTTCTAAAAATCCTATATAGCGCTGTAAGTATTTTCCAAACGCTACTTTTAGATTTAAATGTATTTTACTCTTTCAATAAATTATTTGGTTGGTTCGCTGATTCCGGACTGAGTCCGAGGAGTTCGGGGGTCGGATGGATGGAGGACGGAGTTGCTTGATTTGTTGTGCTATGGTTGAATTTATTTGTCGAGCATTGAAATTGGCATTTACATGATGCATGCACTTGTATTTTATTTTATTGGATAAAATCATGTTTTATTGGCGTAAATGGTTTTTGGGAGTGTGCGTATCACGAGCCCAAGCCGGGATGGGTTATTATCTCGGTGGAGCTCCTCTGGTCACTCGGGAGTGGATAATACTGAGTGACATCCCCTGGGTTGTCGCCGGGCGACGACCGGATCGCACGATACGGTAACGCTGTCGTGTCGACTCCGTGGTCCTTTTAGTGGCGGGGACTAGAGGATGGCCTGGCCAGGTACTCGCGAGTTGGAGGCGCGAGTCTGGGCATCACTCGTGTAGGTGTCACACGCGTAGACGTTACCTGCGGTGTGGCACAGAGCCAGAGTGTGCGGATGATCCCTAGGGGAGATCATGGTGCATGCATAATTGGTTGGTTTTCATGGTTTTCGGATATGGGCCATTTTCTGGGAAAATGGCGATGGTCTTGTGATCCATTTTCGGGGATTTTGGGGGCGCCACATCTACCCCTTTATGCAATATCCTGGAGGTGGTTTCATGAAGATTTCTTCATCAAGATTGCCGTGTAAGAGGGCATTGTTGACGTCAAGTTGATAAATGACCTAATGTTAGGCTGCAGCGACTGCCAATAAGCAACGAATAATGGTTATTTTGGCAACCTATGCAAATGTCTCATGATAGTCAAGGCCTTCAACCTGAGTGTAACCATTGGCAACCAGCCAAGCTTTATACCTTTCAATGGAGCCATCAGCCTTGAGCTTAGTTTTGAAAACTCATTCACAACCAATGGGTTTTTTTATCGGGGGGGAAGTGTCTCAAGAGTCCAAGTGGAGTTATCCTCCAAAGCATGAATTTCAGCAGACATTGCTTCACGCTAATGAGAGTGGCAAATAACATCAGAATAATATGAGGGATCAACACAAGTGGTTAGCCCAGTTAAAAAAATGAGATGAGATGGCGAAAAACGAGAATATGAAAGAAAATAAAATAGAGGGTGAGCAGTACCTAAGGCCTATGTATCAGGTGAAGATATCATGAGCTCCATGTGGAGTGTAGAACAAATGTAGTCATGAAGATAAGCGGGTCGAGCGATGGTGTGGTGGGGACGAGAGATAAGAGAAGACAAAGGTGACAAGAGAGGAGGCTCAGGTGAGTCAGGAGAAGGAGTCGCTAGAGATGGAGGATGTGGTATAGGTGGTTCAGGGATAGGCAATGAAAGGACAGGATGAGAAGGAGAGTAAGCAGGAATATGTTGGAAAGGGAAGTGATGTTTATGGAAGGTGACATCACGAGAATAAAAGATAGATTTAGTGTCAAGATTGTAGAGTTTGTATGCTTTATGAGTGCTGGATAGACAAGAAAAACACATTTAGTGGCACGGGGAGAAAATTTGTCGTTGTGAATAGCGAAGACACCTGAATACTCGAAGGTGATCATAGTTGGGTGTTTTATTGAAAAGAACTTCAAAAGGGGACTTATTTTGGAGAATACGACTGGGGATACGATTAATAAGATATGCAGCGGTGATACACAATCTCCCTAAAATTTTAAAGGTAGATGTGCTTGAAAACGGAGACTACGGGCAACATTTTGAAGGTGCATATGTTTACGTTTCTCAATGCCATTTTGTTGTAGAGTTTCAACAAAAGTACGTTCATGAATGATACCATGAGTTTGAAGATATGTTTGAAATTGATGAGAAATAAATTTTTGTCCATTATCAGTGAGAATAATTTTAACAGTAGTAGTAAATTGATTTTGGAAAAGAGTAAAAAAATGCATTAAATGTGTAAAAGCTTCAGATTTAAAATGCATAAGATATATCCAAGCAATACGAGAAAAATCATCAATTGTGGGGAAATAATGAGCCCCACATAGAGAAGAAGTATGTTAGCGACCCCAAATATCACAAAAATGTGATTAAAAGGAGAAACACTTTTATTTGCAAGAATAGAAAAATGTAATCTTGTGTGTTTAGATCGAGCACAAATGTCACTATCAGAGAGAATACAAGGAGAATTAAAAAGACTCTGAATAATAAAAGTGGAAGGATGACCTAGATGTTGACGCCATAAGGTCTTATTGGCAGTAGATTGAGTAGCTATAGCGAGAGAAGATTTAGGCCAGTACATGTAGAGCCCATTGCAAAGATCACCTGCTCCAATCCGCCTCTTTGATTGTGGGTTTTGAAATAAACAAGTGTTAGATGAGAATAAAATGACACAAGAATTATGAAGGGTAATTTAAGGAACTGGCAAAGGGTTAAAAGAGAAATTAGGAACAAAATAGACATTATGTAATATGAGAGAGGTTGAGAAAACATAGGTTCCCATCCCTTCGACGGGAACAACTTGGCCACTAGGGAGTTGCATGTTGTGCTTGGAGACAATACTCCTCAGGTTGGCGAAGGCATCACGCAGGTGGCACATATGGTGGCTTGTGTCACTGTCCACCACCTGGTGGTGGTGCTAATCGAAAAAAAAATTAGACGAGGAAGGGGAAAGTGTGTTATTGACAAAATGGGCTAAAGGATTTGGGGAGGTGGTAGAGAATGACAGCGCGAGTAAGGTGAGCAAGGAGTTGGCCATATTGGCAGGGGTAGGGATCGATTAGGTTGATACCATGTTAAAAACTAAGAGGGAAAGTGATTTTCATTCAAAACTGTATATTCATTTGTGTATCACTTTACAAATATATAGATGTATAGGACACTAAGTATGGAAATATGTATAAAAGGTAAGTAGACTAATTATACAAATTAGACAGATTCCTAGAATTAGGGTGATTGATTTTTTGGACATGGAGAATCTAGAAAATATGGTAACTATCAATAATAATAGAGGAAATACGGTCAAGAAGAAGTTGAAGAAGATAAGATCCATGTAAAAATTTGGAGAGAGTCCCATTTAGTGAATGTAGATATGTCCTATGTGAGTGTGTAGAGAAGTTCTTTTAGAGCATTAGCATTCGTTTATCTATATACATATGCAAAATTACATATTTTGGAGATTTATTTTGCCATTCAAGAATAACTCCCACATTGAATTATGTATTTTTAAGCGATAATAATAAAAAATTATTATTATTATTATTATTATTTTCTATTTTTTTTTATATCTTGCAATTAGCACCCACTGCAAATTATATCCTTTAACCTATGCTAAAAAACACCAATTCATGTATCGAAATATTACCAACTTCATATAACAAAATCACCAATTTTATATATACACCAATTTCATCAGCAAATATTAACACGTACTCAAAAGCACTTTGTATCATCAACTTAATACAAATTCAATATATCAAAATCAACCTAATACAAATTCCACAAAATTGATTTTGATATAAATTCATATACTTAATACAAATTATTCCAAGTTGTCTAGAATACAAATTTCTAGCACCAAAATCATAGCCATTTCATTACATTACATGTTACTATAACTGATATAAGTTAGATCCATAAATTTCCAAAGAGCAAATTGAAACAAAGATTGAAAATGGAACCAGCAACTAGCAACAAAATCACCAGCAACTCCACCAGCAATTCACCTAATCAAAAACCACCAACAACCAACCACCAACAAAATTGGTAGCAACCAATAGTACAATAAAAAAATCCAAAACATGTCACCACACAGTTAAAAACAATTACAAAATCGCCCAAAACCAAGCATACATCTATGTACAAGATATGACCTTATTTTTTTGTATCTCATTGATTTCCATTTGAAAATTATGGAAATTCTCTTGCTGCATAAAATTCATGGAATCAATATCCAATTTCATAATTTCTATATCAATTTTCTTCTTCTTCATAGCTATTAATTCATATCTATCTTTCTCAGCCTTAATTTCCATCTTAAGTTTTCTCTTCTTAAAAAGTAGTAACCCAGATCTATCATTGTTAAACTTTATTATTGTTTCTTTTCTCTCCATTATACAAGTCTTCATATCATCTTTCATGTACCTTATGGCCTCATTAAAATCATTAACTTATCTTTTCTTACATTTTCTTTGTTTCTCTCTTTCTTTTTTAGCCTTCTTGCTTGGAGGTCTCCCACAATCCATGAGCATATTTTCCATGTCTTCTCCTAATCATATTGAATTTGGAGTAATACCTTAACGTGACACATTGTCTTATTTTTTTTATTTATTTATTATTTTTTTAATGAGTTCCATGTGCACTTGCCATTTGGTTGGTGCTTCAAAATATTGAAACAATGTTCGATGTTAAAGTTGTTTTTTGGGTCTCTCGATATAAAAGTTTTGCCTTATCAATTTACAAAATAGTGGAATAATTAATACACGCTATCATTGCAAATACTTAATAATTACAATAAATCATTGAAAAAACCATTATACGTTGTCCAGCTCAATGGCACCGCTTGAGTGCATTTCTTCAACTTGGGTTATAGAACCAGAAAATTTTTTGCACATTTTTTAACCCTTGACCACCTATTGGTCAAATAGGGTACAAACCATTCTTGACTGTTAGGTTTTTTATAGTTGTTGTAGTAATAAAAAATTCTACTCCACAATTGTGTGGAGGTATGGTGAGTCCTCTATATGGAGTCTATACAAATGTTAAGTCAAGCCGAAATAAGGAGAGTATTTTCCTCTGTAGTAAATGACACACCCCACTGGAACTTTTGTTTAGGTGCCCCTTGTTTTCTATTGAGGTTGTGTCGCTTGAACATCAACATTTGCACTATCCATAGGGATTTGTTAATACTACCTTCACCACTTTCCAACAGTGTGGTGAAAAAGGGACCCGTACCAATAAAAGTGTTCATCCTTCAACAAAATATTGAAGGACAAATTGTTAATAAAACAACACACTAATTAGTACCATTGTATTGCTCATAGTCACATTGCCAATTAAAACAATACATTAAATAGTACCTTTGTATTGTAGGACAAATTGCTCATCCTTCAACAGTACCATTATATTACTCATAGTCACATTGGCAATTAAAACAACACATTATAATAGAGGAATAGCAAAACCAAAAGCAAATTACTATCAAACATTTTCAAAACAGCAACTGAAAAACCTCAATTCAAAATAGAGGACCAATTAAAACACAAGATTAAAAAAAGTTTCCTAACGGCAAGTCCCAGCCAATTAAAGCATGCCAAACAGTTTCCAAATAGCAGATGACCCAAAATCAATGGCACACAACAAAAAAAAAACTCAATCAAAATAGGCCAAACAGAAAATTGAAAGCATAAAATTTAGATGCATACACCCATTTCATGCTTTAGATGCATCAAGTCTGAAAGGGATGTTTTAAAGAACAAAAATATTAATTATAAACAATTCATAACCATTTGTGAACCATCAGTAGAGAACAAAAACTTATTTGAGTTTAATTATCCGTATTCCAGTATAGAACCAATTCAGAAACATTAGAGTACAACAATATTCATATCCCAAGTTGTTAAGAAAAGATTGGAAGCTTAATTATATATATATATATATTAAGAGAGCCAATGATGTCCAAATGGAAATAAAATTGATTTAATCTAGTTATCATATAGTAAATGACCATTTGCTTTACAAAGGCCTTGTGATGATAGAAGGAAAGGAGACCCTTTAAGCAAAAGAACAACCAGGTAACTCTAAAAGCAATGTTGTAGGAAATAACAAGTTATTGGATTTGTCCTGGTAAATTTTTTTCTTGTTTTTGTTATTGTTTTTGTTTTTTTCACCTACCACTGGAACTTCCCTAATAGCTGAATCAGTGGAGGAGAGATGTTATATGGCAGCAGGTGCCAATGAGAATCTGAGTCGAGAAAAGTGATGAGCTAAGATTATAGTATCTATTTTGATTATTTCAATTGTTAGTCTATTTGATTTTATAACATTATAACAAAAATACTCCATATTTTACATAAAAAATATATTTCAAATGTAATTTATCATATCCTTATAAAAAAAATCTGTTGAGTAATATTTAATTTTGGAGTACATGCAAACATAGAGGAAAGATGACCTTCATAATTTGGCATGCATTTTGTTTTCCAAAAGGTCAAGAGACTCAAAACCAATATAGAGCACCGACATACACCCTTATACATATCCTAAGAACAGTATAATGCTAATGACATAAGGTGAAAATCCACAGCATAAGAGCATAAGACCATAAGAGTAGCATAAGAGCACATGTCTGAATAGAATAGTACAAATACATAAGAGCAACATAATCAAAAACCTAATCTAAAACCAAGAACAAAAGATCAGAACCTAATCTAGATGACGCAAAATCAGAGGAAAAAGTAATAAAATACTTTGTTAAGATCCTACATGTTTACAAAAATTAGAGGACCCATTTACAAAAATAAAAAAATTGAAATCTTGAATTCATCTTTAAAATCAGTTCAAAAATCAAAACCAATCTAGATTGAGCAAAGCATCCAAAAAACAATTATAACAAGCTGATATCTATGTAATAAAAATCCCTATGCAAAATAGAGAGATCAATGTTTCATTTACCCTAGCTAGTGGATACAGAAAACAAAATCCTAGTGCAGCAACAGTGGTGATTTCCAAGTCCAAGCGATGGAGGAAATGCACTGTCCTTGTGGGAGACTGAGTCCCTAGAAACTTTCATATGATCAAGAATTTTGGAATGGAGAAATAAGGAATGTTCACTCAACCAGAGAGAGAGAATGAAGAAATAGAGAATAGAAGGAGAAAATCATACCTGACCATTGTGAGGTCCATCCAGAACCATTGTGAGAGAGAGCTGCATGGGTATTTTATTTCAGAAGGTGTCTCACTTTAGGTTAGGTAGCTGGCCGAGGGAAAGGTTCCCTCCACTTGGTGGCCAGGTAGCCTAGCTTCCATGTGGCCATGGAGGAGTTGGCTGAGAGTATGGCCAATGGGATGGGTTGCCTAAGTACGAGTACATGCCTGTAGAGTGTCTAGGTTAGGTCTCGCCACTGGGGTGGTCGAGACATGTTTGCCTGAGGATTGTGCTGGCTGAGTAGTGTATTGTTGGCCGAGAAAACCATGTCTTTGGAGTGGTTGGCAAATGAACCTTAGTCGCAGGGTGTACTGGCTGACGAGCCACGACCATGGAGTTTGGCAGAGGAGTGATGGGCCGAGGGGTGAGCTGGCCGACAAGGCCAGTGGTTGTGTTGGCCAAGGAGCCCAATGGCCGAGGAATGCCTTAGCCATGAGTGGGCGAGGAGTCCACATGGTTGTGCATATGGTTGTCCTCCAATGGGCAAGGGAAGACCTCGGCAGTGAGCTGGCCGAGGAGTCCAGTGCATATTTTATACACTGGGTGGGAGCTCGAGGAGCCACCAGGGTCACCTGTGATGGTTAAGGACCACCTCTTAGGCAGTAGAGGACCCCGACAGCCTAAGTGGTGGCCGTTGGTGAGATGAAAAGGCTCATGGTGGTTTGCTATGAGTTCCTTGTGGACACCGGTCATGTGACCAAAGGCCACTGTTATCCGCTGTAAGCCACAGTGGGTGGAGACACTCTTGCTGGGAAATAAAATTTAAGCGGTTCAAGCAGTAACCGACGATGAAAATGGGGCTCCCTTCTATTTTTCGTGACCTCATTAGGTTCAAACTACATGCACCAGGTGCACTACCATGAGCCACCTCACGTCTGCTGTGGTGGTCGGTGACCCCACCGGTGGAGACAAACAACACCGATAGGCAAATGGTGGCCGCCGACATTCTCCCTCAGTTGCACCTTTGATGGGTGCGATCGCTCTCTGGTGTGCAATGCAAGGTGCACACGAGATATACTGTTCATGACCATGTGGATGGGGGTCGTTGTGGCTTCCGGCACACCACCAATAGGCCATCAAGGATCGCAATAGGAGGCCACGAGCCTATGATGACCAAGACTTAGCTAAGCCTTTTAGCTTATTTTGATGTATTGATTTGGGCCATGCAAGATGGAACAACCCAATTAGAAATTTAGGCTTGATGTACTAGACATCTAAGGTCATGAGGGAGGCCTACAAGCCCATGTAAGTTTAGGCCTCTATAAAAGAATTAGGATTTTGAAGCCCAAGGGAACTAGGGCCCATGCCCAACTCATTTCTTTGGATGCCACATGTCATCCATTAAGACCCACACTAGAACTTGATGAATCTAGATGTGAATTGAGGGAAGGAAGGTGAGAGAATTTAGGGTTTGGAGTCTTACACGCCTATCCTAGGATTTCACCAACTTCTTGCCATGTGTCATACATGCAAGAGGACTTGCTTGTAATAAAAAACATTGTGACACATGTCATTAGTAGATGAGGCTTCTAGAGTAAAGAAATAATGAGATTATGGGGAAGTAGTGCCTAGGGAAGACTAAGAGACAAGAGGGCACAACAACCATAGAGAGAGATTTGGTTTCTAAGAAGCCTTGTCACTTGTTGTACATGCAAGATGGAAGAGAAAGGAGATTTGCATTAGCAAGGGGTGAAATCTTGCAATGAAGAGGGAAAGCTACACTCTTAAGGGGCATCTAGAAGGACTTTGGAGGGAAGATCAAGAGGTGGACGGCCATACGGATTTGTGCTTGCCACCCACCATGATCAATCACACCCTTTCCAAGACCTTAGAAGATGAAGGATCTTCTTGGGAGAATGAGGGACATTTTGGCCACCAAGACTCCACACACACCACTTGGCATACATGCACACGGATGAGGGAATCTTGGTTGGAAGAATGACACTTTTGCCATTTGGTACATTGAATCAAGACACAAGAGGAAGGGAAAAAAGGGAAGTTAGGATTTCGGTTTTTGAGGAGCATGCCACTTGTCCAAAAGCTTGCTATTGGTTCCTAGCACAATCTAATGATGGGAAGAGGAAGAGACACATGGTTTTGATGCCATTTGACATCCATGCACACAACATCAGATTTTTTCTAAAGGGATCCACAGGCCTAAAAGAAAGGAGGAACCGAAAACCAAGAGTCTTTTGGTCACTTGGAAGAAAAACTTGAGACTTTCGGCCTACTCATTTTCTCTCCATCCAAATACTATTCACGCCACCTTCCATCCACTCAAACATTATTCTAAGTGCTTGCCAAGTTAGAGTCATCAACAACAAAGGAAAGCGACAAAGGTAAGGAAAACCAAACACTTTCTTTCCTTGCATCTCACACATGGCCAAGAGAAGGATGTTTCAGATTTCTACAAGTTGTTCATGAACAAATGATCAAGGCATGCACACACTCGAGTACTTAGGGTTTTCTTCTCCAAAGAATGAATATCCAAACCTCTTTTGTTTATGTTTTTCTTGAGAATGATTATTTTGAGAGGGAGAAAGGCCACGGCCTAAGCACTCATTTGAAAACTAAGATTTTCATCGTATTAAGTTTTGGACCTATATTGAAGGTTAAAGTTTTCTTGTGTTGAAGAAAAACCAAGAACACTCTCACTCACTCACACATACACGGATTACTCTCGGATATTTTATGTATACGATATGTAAACTTGTTTGTTTATGATTAATTTGCTGATATTCGATCATGTCTTATATTCGGTTTTTTGAGCATTTGTTGCTATGTTATTGGATTGATTTGTTACTTGATTTACATCTAGTATGATAAAAATGAGTTATGATACCACATCTATTCGGACTTGCATGCTTTGATGTGAATATTGATATTTGATGCCTAACCAAACCTATTAGAAGTTTAAGTTTGCTTTCTCACATTTATATTTACATGCATGATTTGGCCATATGAATATTTATGAATGATGCTTAATTGAATGCATTAGAAGATTCCAAGTTTATGAAAATATTGAATATTTGTGCATTTTAATTGTTGGTATGTTTAAGCCATGCTTATGTTTGATGTATTATCAATTTGTGTTTGAAGCTCAAAGTGCATAAAATAAATGAGTATCCATGCATATTAGGGTTGCATGTTTCGGCCATGCATAGTGTATGAGGAAGTATAAGTGTTTTGTTCCTTATTGATGGTTAAATGCCTTTGAACTATTGAATAAGATCATGGTTGTATGTTCTAATATTTTTAAGCCGTAACGCAAAACATATTTGGTTGTACATAATTACAAGATACATGAATTGCTTTAAGACTCGGCATGCATTAGCACATGATTCATGAAAAGTGTAAGGTTGCATAGTCCATGTCACATCCATTGGGTTTGTGAAATTATTTTTAAAGAAAAATAGTTGTTTAAAGTTTTGTCACAATCTCAAATGCTAAGATGGAGGAATGCCCTAGTGGAACTCCTCTGTCCACTCAAAGTGAGTAAAATAGGGTGGAAACCCCCGAGTCGACGAAATACAGTTGACGGACCTTGAATGGTTCTTAAAAATGAAAGGATATTGGAGTGGTGTTGTACCTAAATATAGTGGGTGCCATATTGTGAAGACGGAAATACAAACTACCGTACTATGTATGTTTAAGAATAAGGCGTAGCCACCTTGGTCAAAGTGGGCCAATGGTTGATGCAGTAACTAGCGGAGAACACACGATACATAGGGGAGCCATGAGGTATCCAATCAGATGTCTAAAGTCAAGAATAAGGCCTTGAGCTCCAAGATATGCTGTGCTATGTTATATGATCAAGAACCTGAACTCATATGTATGTTTAAGATCCAAGAATGAAAAGATGAAAAGATATTTTTCTTAAAAAGTCAGAAAGCTCTTGGTTACACATTATGTTTTTAAAAGTCAAATGTGCATAAGTACAAGTTCATATCCATGCATTCATTATGGTTTGCTCTCGTATGCTTATTATATCTGTTGTACGTTACTTGTTTACTTACTGAAATTTCTCAAAATCTCATTGTGGTAGTTTCCATTACCATTCCCCACTCAGAATGGTAGAAGTTGTAACAAGTACACAAGACTCTTAGAATCATGGATGGGATTAATGAGTTAGTGGAGGACAAATTCACCGTAGAAGCTCATTATCATTTTACTGTAGACATGTTAAAGGTTACAGTGTAATGGCTTAATGAAATTTGTGAGACCCTTAATGAGACTAGCAATGTGACCTTACTTCTTGATTACGAGATGGCCTTGAAATTTGAGAACGACATGGATTTCGTGATGGAGTATCTCAAGTAAGCCTGAGATTCCTTAATTGAAGCTAATAAGGTCGCTGCAGAGTTAGGGCTACTGGAGCTAGACCCCTGACGGACAAGGGGATTCTTTCTAAATTTAATTCAAGATGGAACCTTAGTATTGGTACACTTGACTCAATGAAAGAAATGAATGTTTTGCTGACTTTAAATGATGGTCCCATGTTTTGGGAGTCTGTTTTTAAACAACTATGTTTTTCGAGAGATTCTATGAAAGCTAAACTTTTGGGATATTTGTGATTTGGTACCTTGATATTTATTTACAATCTAACCCAAGTAGAAAAAGAGTTTTTCCACTTCGATTTACTACATACTGTTAAATCAATGTGTGTATTGCATCTTAACTGTCATATACGAGGGATATGTAGCCGTGTGTTACATGTTCCAATACTTTAGTCACTACCCAATCCCAACGGGGGTTGGGGGCGTCACAGAGCCTCTGTGCACTAGAGGTGGCACGTGCATGGCACTGTTCATGCCTTGCACGGTCACCATGTGGTACCAGCACACTGTGCAACATGTGCCTTCAGTATATCCCACCCTTTCATACAATGCCTAAGCATCTATAGTGTAATTGGCCAGGAAGTTTTCTTAACCCTATAAACTGTGTGCATAGAAAGCATCTAAGTGCAGTACACTAATTACCCAAGCAAGAAAATACTTGCCCATTTTCTGCAATAGTATTTTTTATATGAAAATGAAAGTCGAAAGGTTAAGACTACTTATCTGAGAAACTTTCTTCAGCTTCTTCTGAGATCATTTAGCACGCCGAGAAATTGTCTTTCTTCCGCTTCCAATGTAAGAAAAATAACTTGATCCCACAGACAGTGCCATCTGTTAACTCCTAAAAATGGCACAGAAATTTGGAAGGGGAGAAGGATCCATCCCCGGCCCCATTGGGGTTGTTTCAGGCCTGGATCGGTGTTGTGTGGGCCCCCGATAGTAGTTTGATGCAGTTGTACGCTATCCGTGCATACATCCATAGCAGTAAACTAGTAAATAAATTTAAGGAAATAAGTAAAGGGAGACAAGCATATTTATGTGGTTTGGCACTGGATTTACATCCACGGGGGTTTGAGAATGGGAGAATACGTTATAATAAGATTGTTTTACAGTCTCTCATTGTCTCTCATCCTCACTGTATAATAGATCTTGAAGTTCCATCTTTTGTTGGAGATCTCATCATTGGAATCCTAGTCTTCTTGGAGCAATCTAGCCAAAATTCCTTGAAATCAGATGTGTTTGTGCCTTTTATCTCCTATCCCCTACTTTAGGTTACCTCAGCTCTCATTTATGTCCCCTCCCTTCTTTTTCTGTTGACACCCTAACACCTTGCCTTCCCTTATCCCATCTCTATCCCTTTTCCTTCTATTTTCTTTTGTCTTCTAGTGATGACCTTTTGATGAGGTGAGCCTTGAAAACCATTTTGGGCCTGGTATATTTTACCCCTTTACATGCATAATCCAATATAGTTAATTTAATGGTCTAGTTAAGCAAATACGTGTTTGCATTTGCATATAGATAAACCAATGCCAATGCTCTTACATTTGAAATAAATGGACGTCCATAACAGGAAACCCTTCCCAATTTCCTTCGCCAGGGATTATAAAGCCATGTCATGTGCCCTAATGGTTTAGCATTTAAGGTCGGTTGAGAGTTATAAATTGGAGGCTTCATATATAACCACTCCCTCCTTAGTGTAACACACATGGTTTGTAGCATAAGAAATCTCTCTCTCAATGAATGTGTCTCTCTTGGTGGAGCACTTTGGCTATGGAGTTTGAGAGTGTTTCTCTAGTCTTACCACGTGGCCTACTCCACCATCAACGAGGACGATTTTGGATGAACAACACTTGTGGAAGAAATTCGTAGAACAACCACACTCGATCTAAGGTTTGTCGGTTGAGATAAATGCTTCTATTATGAACTCTGATCTAGAATTTCTAACATTGGCGTCTAAGACTCTAAGCTGACTTTGGTAGTTCTTGACTTAGATTATGATCTACTCTGTGATTTGTTTTTACTAAAATATTGTTTGCATGTGACGAGAGAATTTTTTCTCTCTTGGTAACCATGGATGCTTGAGAGATGGTTGTGCACCTCAATGTTGGGCCACAAAAGATGAAAACTTCACGTACAGAAGTAATGCAGACCATCAAACCTGAGGTGGTGCAATTGAGGTGTTTCTCGCACTAGATGCTATTGAACACAACGGAATCACCGTGTAAATCGAAAAAAGTACATAAAGTTGCTACATATACCTCAGTCATGTGACATGCACTTGGAAGTGGTTGCTCCATGTATAATCCACCATCCACCTGAGGTGCTGCAACACTAGGTGTTAATGCCACAGACCAAGTGGGGGTAGTACACCTTGTTACGACAGTGCGCATTGCATCTATGAGCGTGCGACTAAGAATAGTGCACCTAAGGTGCCTCAAAACTTGCGATGTTGCACGTAGAGCTATGGCACTGTGGTGGTGTAGCTGATGAAGGTACAACAAACCCCTCATTGCAGTTCGGCCTCTACAGGTAGCAAAGCCAGACTTAAGCCTCTCTACAATATTATTGTTATGGCTGATGGTCTACAATATTACTTCTCCACGTGAAGTTTCCATCAAAATGCCCATACACTAGCTACCAAGAGGGTGCATATATACCAATGTGCACAGGTAGCAAAGGCCTGATTTGAAGTCGAGCGCCCAAGAGGGTGCCTCCCAACCAAGCAGGTCCATGCCTATTGTATTTTTTTCATTTCAAAAGCCCAACTATTGGTTTGAACCTAGACCAAGTAGATCAATGCAATGACCTTAGCCCTTGAACTACCCTCACAACTATTACGGTTGTAAGAGCTTTTTTAGAAATACAATTGTTTTCAAATATTCTCAAAATACTTTACTATTTACAAACTATTCACTACTATTTACAAACTATGTCATTACTATTCATAGATATTTTGAGATATTCAGGTTACGTTCGGGTAGTGAGGTGATCTCAGATACTTTCTGAATAGTAGTAAAAAAGTAATGAAAAAATAATAATAAAATATTAAATAGTAGTATAAAATAGTAAAAAGTATGTGAAAAATAATGATAAAATAATGAATAGAAGTGAATTTTTTTCTCTCTTGGTAACCATGGGTGCTTGAGTGGTGGTTGTGCACACAAAAAGACTACAACTTCATGCAGAGAAGTAATATTGTGGACCACCAAACCTGAGGTGTTGCTTGCACTAGATGCTATTGAACAAAATGAAAGTGTTGTGTTAATCTAAGAGAGCATGTAAAGGTGCTACATACAACTTAGTGTGACATGCACTTGAAAGTGGTTCCTCCATAGTGCACCATCCACCTGAGGGTTGTGGCACCAGGTCACTACAAGAAAAAGAGCCTTTTACGGCGATTTATTTTTTGCTGCAAATAAAATCGTTGCAAAAGTCATTTTTTGCGACAAAATTAAAATCTCTGCGGCCTTCTTCAATTTAAACACGTTAGTCCCCTAATTTATATATTTGCAGTGATTTTATGACTTTTAGCGGCAAAAAAATTTGATGGAATAAAAAAAATATGAAACGGGATAAAATTGACGAATTGAGTCTGGGGTGGCAAAACGCTCTAAAAATTTAATTTCCCCCACCCCCTCCCCTTGAGCCTTACCCATTCTTGTTCATAGTACCCCTTCTCCACTTCGACCTTCTTCCCCAATTTGGTTACCTGCAATTAAATCCACCCACTTGATACACACAGCTTCATCTCCATTTTCGACTATGTCCCAAAGCTTCTACTCATACCTCCACTTCATTTTCCTTCTCCATAGAAGCTAGGGTCATCATTTCCTTCCTAGTTGTTCATCTATGCCTCCATGTAGAAATCTTTTATGGGATTTTCAAGAATCGGAGGGCGAGCATATTCGACCAAAACTCTTGGAGTGAATTCCTTCTGTCAGCACATGTATCTTTGCAACTCATTTCTCTATCTTTCCCCCTTCATCCGCACTCGTTGCTTTACAAAAGTTGGTCTTTCCTTTTGTAGACTAATTTCTAGATGTTGAATGTGAAAGCATGTCCTTTTTTGCATGAAAATTCTTTTTTATATGATGCATTTTGTGTACCTGTTGATGTGGGTATTCTTGGTGCCTTTGAAAATTTGGGATTTTTGGTGCAGCTTGAAAAAAACTAATCTTGGAACAAACTCCTAAAAGAAAGAGTAGAGGAGAACCATCTCTAGTGATATGTAATTCACTCACCACATTTTAGCTGCCTATGTTTCCCATATTTGCTTGCAAACCCCATTTTAAAAAAAAATTATTTCCATTCTTGTGTCTGTTGCGCCTAAACTTTAACTCAAATTAATGAACCAAAATTTAGTGCAGTTTTACCTGCAAGTATACAGGTGTTGTAGTACCTTACAGGATCGAATTCACAGGGATTGACTTATGTGAAAAATTCTTTCAAACAAATGAAAATAAAATATTAAAAGAAATGCGTGATTGAAACTAAAATAAAGTTATTGAGATGATGATTTTTGACGTAACAAAATAAGACTAAAATGATAAGCTGTGTTGATATTGGAAAAGACTAAGGTTTCGAGGATCCGTTTAATAATTTAAAATATTGTTTCCAATCGAATTACTTCAATTAAACTAGAATAATGATTCCGTTTAATTGGAAGATTTAGCATTTAAGATCAAGAAAAATAGTTACGAATGATCGAGCATGAACGATTGATGATTAAAACGCTTACAAATTTATTTGACTATTACAGGGATTTTTCAAGCATTCACTGTATTCGGAAATCACAATGAATCAAGATAAATATATAGATAATCAAAATATCCAATAATAAAATCCTTCAATCGATCAAACTCGCAAAATAAATTTTATGTCGATCCGAAAATATTTTTCAAAACATTAAACTTCACCTCTAACCTTAGTATGAAAATTTAGCCAACCATGTTCATCATAAGTTCTATAAAAATTAAATAAACATTGTTCATGATAAAATTAAAATAAAATACAATAAAACCACACAATAACATAAAACTGAAAAGAAAATAAAATAAAATAAAAGTTAAAACTCCCTCTCGGTTTCGTGTCCGTTCTGTTTGCTTTGTCCGTCCGATGTTCTCTCCAGTATCAAGCTCTAGTCCAGCTGCCGAAGACTCCAATATTCTTCATTATTTCAAATCAACTGATTCCTCCGTTTGCATCTTCTCACCCGGAAGCCCCTGTTTTTCCTCTCAAAAACAGAGCAAATATAAACTCCCTTCGTCCCAACCTCCTGCTCTCCCCTTCCAGCCAGCTTTCACTCTACTTTCCGTTCTCTTTTTTTTTTTTTTTTTTTTTTCCGTCCAAACCCGTAAGTTTTCTCCCCTTTCACGTAAGTCCTTCTCAGCTTTTTTTCTTCTCTATTGGTTTTTTTTTTTTTCTGAACGTAAACTCCCTACACGTTAAAAACCCCCTGGTTCTCACGTTCCAGTTCCAACATAAAAGAGCCTTTTTCCCGAATCCTCCGTAAAACTCTCTCCTCTCCCTTTTCTCACGTCTCCCTCTAGCTATCCTCTCTCTTTTTCATGCACAGACTTCTCTTCTTATCCAATTTCTGCCCATCTCTCTCTCAACTTTCTCACGTTCAACTCCAGCCGAAATCATCACTATCCATCCAACAAGACGTCAAAGAATCCGTAAATATTGACAACATCACTTTTCTTCTTTCCTTTTTTCTCTTGTTTGCCGTAAAACCTCTTTGTTTGTGCATGTATATGGTTTCTGCAAGTGTTTTTTGCATGTGTAGCTGTGTAGCCGTGAAAGACTTTCTGCATGTGTAGCCGTCTTCTCCCTGCCGTCCACGTAACTATCTTCACGGAAAATCTCTTCACCAAACACTTCTCTTTCTCCCCACGTCCAGCTCTCTATTTTTACGTGAACTATGTTTTTTTTCTTCTCTATTTTGTTTTCTTCCGTAAGTTCCGTAAACTTCTTCTGCTTTCGGCTTGCTTTCTGTTAATATTGACAATTTTGGTTCGCCGTCTAATTGCAAGAAGCCTCCACGTCCAGCTCTCCTTTCTCTTTTCTTTATTTTTTTTTTGTATTTGTTTCCGTAAACTCCTCCGTAAAACACTAGTCTTCCATTTCGGCTTGCTCTCTCTTTTTTTCTTTCGGTGGTTTTTGTTGACTGTATGTGAAGCACATGCAGCTTATTCCATTTTCCTTCATTTCGGTTACCTCTTCCTTAATTTCAGCTCTTTTTCCACACATGCTTCTTCAAAGCTTCCTTTCCCTGTGAATTTTATTTATACTGCAAATGAAGAAATAAAAATAACACTCGAAATAAATAATAAAGAAAAATAGATTATTAAAAATATATTATATATGTGAGGAAATATTATCTAATTAAATCATAGTTATAAAATTAAGCATAAACATGATATTAATCAATTAAAAATCACAACTCGAATTTATGCTTATTAACTATTTTTCCATCTAAAACCAATAATAATGGCTTAGTAAGAAAACTTCTGACAAAACGTGTCCAGCATATCTTGTATTTCTTTTGACTAAATAAGATTTGAAGAGATAACAGTTTGTCTTCTTCTTTATGCTATCTCTATAAAATCAGTCTAACTTTCCAATTTGCATCAAAACTTATTCTCATCTCTATAACTCATCTGCATTCCTTCAACATTCTCGCCTTAAGTTTTCAATTCTTTTCTCAATGGCTCACTCTTCTAACATTTCTCTAGATCCATCCATGAGGTATTCAGCACCTCAACCTCCTGTCCTTTCTGCAGCTGCCATTGGTGCCATGTTGCAGCAAGAAAATAATAGCATGGCTAATAAGTCAGACTCCGATGCTATCTACGACTTGGTGAGTCTCGGAACTCGCTACTCATCCTCTATTGTTGCTTTTTCCCAGCGGGTACAAGCCAAAAACCATGAGGTTGAAAGGCTTAAAGAACAAATTGCTGTACTTCAACGAATTGTTCAAGAGTCTCACACAAGGGAAGGAATCCTTCGGCAGCAGAATAAACAGTTGAAATCTCTATTGGATTCTTCATTCCGCTTGCCAGTTCCCATGAATAGGGATGACATGATATTGTATGAAGAGAATGAGCGTCTCCAATATGAGGCTAAGAACCTCAAGTTTATGTAAAAGCATTTTTTAAATAAAATCTCTCTATTTTTATTTTTATTTTTTTATTTTTTTTTACTAACACATCTTCAACAGAAAACTTCAACAGAAAACTCTCCCCCCAACTAAATTTGACATTGTCCTCAATGTTCAGCAAATGAATGTTCGACGACATATGTTATGCAGGCATGAATTGAAACAGGATAAACACTGCAGAACATATATTGAAACGAAAGAGTAAAGAGGAAAGATGTCACCTGAAATATTCGAGTGCGCACAAGGAGTAGATTTCTATCAAAGTTAGAAGATACAAAAAGCAAAAGAAATAAAAACAAAACAAACAAAAATGGTATATACAATGAGGAATCAGAAATGGTTTTAGCCTTTGTCCTCAAAACGTGTTTTCCATTGACCAGTGTCCATTATAGGAGTCGATTCTAGCAAACAATTCATAGGTGGAAACACAGAATCATCATCAAAATTTTTACCATGATCCAAACAAGCCTCAGGGTAGTCAGAAAAAATTGACAAATCAGATTTATTTTGCACACGAGTTTGAATCAAATTTACTTCTTGCACCTCATCATCATCTCCAGGTTGTTTACAGATATTAAAAATATTCAACTCCAAAGTCATGTTGCCAAAAGAAATTATCATCACACCACTCCTACAATTTATTAAAGCATTTGAGGTCGCAAGGAATGGCCTACCCAAAATTATAGGAATTTGAGTGCAAACATCAAAGACAGGTTCTGTGTCCAAAACAATGAAATCCACTGGAAAATAAAATTTGCCTACTTGCACTAGCACATCCTCAACTATCCTCTTCGGTATTTTAATTGAACGTCAGCAAGTTGGAGTGTTACCTTGGTGGGTTTATTTCACCAAGACCAAACTCTCATATACAAGTAGGGTAGGAGGTTAACACTGCTCAAGGTCAAGTAAAGCTTTTTCAATTTTAAAATTTCCAATCACGCAGGAAATTTTGGACAACCCGGGTCTTTGTATTTTGGAGGAGAATTGTTCTGAAGGATGGCCTTACTTGCTCAGTAGGAAAGCCTTCTTTTGACTTTCATCGTACCTTCACTGTGCAAGATCTTTCAAAAATTTAGCATACGATGGAATCTGTTTGATTGCATCCAACAAAGGAATGTTGATTTTCACCTGTTTGAAAATTTCAAGAATATCAGTATTCTGAACCAACTTGGGAGAATGTTGCAACCTTTGGGGAAATGGTGCAGGTATTGGGCATTTTACAGGCATATCTAGCTCAACTTTCTCAAGTTCACCATCACTCTTGGAATTTAAGGAATTGTTGGTCTCATCAACTTTCGTTGAAGTACTCTTATCAATTATTTTTCCATTGCGTAGAGTGGTGATGGACTTGGCATGTTCAAATTTTGAATCAGAAATTTGAATTTCTTACTCAAATTTACCTTTGGGATTCGGCTGAGGTTGAGCAGGAAACTTACCCTTTTCTTGAGCTTGCAAGCAGAGGTCAAGTGCTAATGGAACTTCTTATCTCAGTAATGGCCTGCATTGTCTGAGTGTTAAAATTGGCTTGCTCCTGCATAAAAGTTTGTAATGTCTCCTCAAGGCTTTTCTTATGTGGAGGCACATAAGGTGTAGATGAAGAAGGCCCTTGAGGATTTTGATTTGAATTTGAATCGTTCCTCCAACTAAAGTTGGGGTGATTTCTCCATCCAGGATTATATGTTTCCGAATAAGGGGAAGAAAATGGTTTCCTATAAGAATTCATGACATTTGCTTGTTCATGCAACACCTCTTTAAAGCAGGGATTGTTGGACAATCCTGAGTTAGGTGTCCACTAATCTCACAAATGACACAATTTTCTTCTTCTTTTTCAATGGCCTTAGCCGAATTTACCTTCCTAAGTTCCATGGCTTCGACTTTTCTTGTCAGACTTGCTATCCTAGCATTTACATCATCATTTCCTTTAAGAACATACATACCTTCTTGAGACATGGCACTGAGTTTGGGCTTATTTGACCGATCAGCACGATCTGTGTTATCCCAAGATTGGGCATTTTCAGCTAATTGGTCAAAATAGTCCCAAGCATCATCAGGATCTTTGTTTAAAAATTCACCGTTACACATCATTTCTACAAATTGGCGCATTTGAGATGTTAAACCTTCATAGAAGAAACTAATGGTGCGCCAAGTCTCATAGCCATGATGTGGGCAAGTTAGCAACAATTCTTTAAAACGTTCCCAACACTGAAAAAATGTTTCATTTTCTTTTTGAGAAAAATTCATAATATTTCTGCGAAGAGTGTTGGTCCTATGAGTAGGAAAAAACTTTTTTAGAAATTCTCTTTGCATTTCTTGCCATGTGCCAATAGATCTTGGTCTCAAGGAGTTCAGCCAATTTTTAGCTTTTTCTTTCAAAGAAAATGGAAACAACTTTAACCTAACAACATCGTCATTGATAGTTTGGGTTTGTAAAGTTGCACAAACCTCTTCAAATTCTTTCAGATGCAAATAAGGACTTTCTGAATCTAAGCCATGAAACTTGGGAAGTAATTGAATTACTCCCGGTTTTAAATCAAAATTCCCCATATTTGTAGGAAAAATCATACAAGATGGAGTACTTGTCCTTGTTGGTTGCAAATACTCACGCAAAGTTCTCATTGGCGGATTATTTTGTGCCTCTTCATTTTCTTGTTCATCATGAACACTATGATTGTCAGCCATGGTATCAGAATGAGAATTTTTGGAATCACCAGACAAAGTATCAACCAATTCTTTTAAAACATTTTCTTCTCTTCTCAGTCTACCAGTTTGATCACGTTGCCACGAGATCATTCATCATAGACGCTCAAGCACAATAAAAAATTTAAAAGTATGGACAGGTCTCAAATTTATTTAATGCATGCACCGATAAAAATATTTTTTCTTTTTATTTTTATAAACTAAATGCAAAACAAGCAAGAAAGTAAAATAAAAAAAAATTTTGGAACGAGATTACCAAATGGTATGAATATGAACGTAATGTTTCTTGATCTGTTTTCCGTAAAAAAAAAATCGTACCTGCAAAAAGTATATGAAAAACAATTAGCAAAAGATTACTAAATATTTTTTTTTCTTTTCTAAAAGAAATTATCACACGTTGCAATCCCCGGCAACGGCGCCAAAAACTGAAACCATCAAATAAATTTATTTTGAGCCGACCCACATACAAAGGAATACCAAGATAACCACAAGGCCAACTCCCCTCTACAAAACCCGATAATCTCTTTATATCCCTTTTACGATCCCAACTAATAGAATTAGAAAAATAAATCGTTGATTTCGTAGGACTCATTAATTGCCCTGACATCTGTTCATATCGATGTAAAATCTCCATGATCCTCCTAATAGCAACTTTTCCACCATTAGTAAAAATCAACACATCATCCGCATATAAAAGATGCGAAATAAGCGTACCTCCACCTGAATGATAACACTTGATTCGACCCATCCTAAATTGTTGATTCACCGTGCGCGAAAGAACCTCCTGAGACAAAATAAACAAAAATGGTGATAATGGATCACCTTGCCTTAGTCCCCGCGACGCCTGAAAAAAACCTTTAGAGCAACCATTTAACATAATCGAGTAACAAGGAGAAGAAATAGCATTATATACTAAATTCCTCCAATTCTCCGAAAAACCCAACCTACGTAAAACTTCCATAAGGAACTTCCAGTTAACACGATCATACGCTTTTGCCATATCAATCTTCAACATCACATTCCCACCTCGAACCTTTCGATTTATTCCTTGTACCAACTCCTGTGCCAAAGCCATATTGTCAAAAATACTTCTTCCTGGAATAAACGCCGCTTGCTCCTTAGAAATAATTTTTCCAAGAACAGGAGCCAAACGAAATACCATAATCTTTGTCATGATTTTATAGACCACGGAACAAAGACTAATTGGTCTGAATTGCCCAAAACCAACAGGCTCATCCACCTTAGGAAGTAAAACCAATTGTGTTGCTCCAAAAAATTTAGAAAAAGGCTGCCCTTCAAAAAAATCCTTTGCCATCTCCACAAGGTCACCTTTCACTATATCCCAAGCCAGTGAAAAGAAAGAAGCCGAATAACCATCCGGACCCGGACTGCTGTCTACCGGAATAGACTTTAGAGCCTGCTGCACTTCTTCAACAGAAGGTTATTTACATAGTTCTGTATTTTCTGCTGCTGTTACAACCGGTTGCAATAAATCCATTTCCGGACCCTCTGTAGCGGTTACCTCTTCCTTAATTTCAGCTCTTTTTCCACACATGCTTCTTCAAAGCTTCCTTTCCCTGTGAATTTTATTTATACTGCAAATGAAGAAATAAAAATAACACTCGAAATAAATAATAAAGAAAAATAGATTATTAAAAATATATTATATATGTGAGGAAATATTATCTAATTAAATCATAGTTATAAAATTAAGCATAAACATGATATTAATCAATTAAAAATCACAACTCGAATTTATGCTTATTAACTATTTTTCCATCTAAAACCAATAATAATGTCACGAAGCAATTGAAATAGATTGGTTTTAAATAGTTAAAATATGCAATTTTACAGCTCAAACACACCCCCCAACTACCTTTTTGCTAATCCTTGAGCAAAATAGTGAAAATTAATTGAGATGAACATTGCATAAAGCTCAAAATTCAAACGAAAACAATCAAGCATAATTCTGAATTCTCACAAAAAAAAATCGATTCATGACTATTCAACACCAGGAGTTGTATCCATAAGAAAAATCTCAACAATTGTTCACATAGAATTGGGGCAAATATCTTAGAACTCGGATATGTGTGTGTGGCTAAACCTCTGTGTGTTCCTCATTAATAAGCATGATTTATCAAAGGATTTTTCAACCTTAAGATTAATCATTATTGATTCTAACTACCTCAAAGCCTAAGGGACTAGCAGTTTTCACGCCAGCTCTGTTTTTAAAGGTTGGACACTCAACCCCCAAAGTCTTGGGTAACTGTTTCTAGCCCTTTTTACTTAGGAAAATTCACTAAGCCGCCTTTATTTCTTCTTCGTCTTTTTTTTTTTTTTTTCACATCCCTTTTTGGCATGGCTCGATAGTCTTGCAGTTTACTTCTCCTATTTTAAATCAATGAACATTAGTGAGGAACACTACGAGTGTAAGCATGTGCAAAATGTTCTTTCAAAAATTGCCCTTCATTCTATATAAATCATACTAATTCTCATTTCTGTAAATATCGCATCCCGGTGTTTCAAGTCACTCTTCAACAAAATGTGATGCATCATAAGTCATGCTCTATGCTTAGGGTTGAAAATAAATCTTCACAAAATAATTCCGCTCAACTACTCCACCAAGATACTCAAATTTCACAAAAATGCCAGAAGTGTGTGTTAATCATTTATGTTTCAATACACCTCACAACAGAAATTTTTTTATTTTTTTTATTTTTTATTTTATTTTATTTATTTATTTATTTTTTTTGAGATAAGGCTAAATTTTAGCGGGCTGTTACACAGATTGGTATGCTCATGATCTGCAACCACGAATAGAAGAGCTGGAACGAGAAAGGATTCAGATACAGGGTCAACATCGGCAGATAACAGCAGAGGTTCATCGTTTACTAGAGAAATAGGGACAATCTACTGTTAATCTCGCTGGCTTAGTAAGAAAACTTCTGACAAAACGTGTCCAACATATCTTGTATTTCTTTTGACTAAATAAGATTTGAAGAGATAACAGTTTGTCTTCTTCTTTATGCTATCTCTATAAAATCAGTCATCCAATTTGCATCAAAACTTATTCTCATCTCTATAACTCATCTGCATTCCTTCAACATTCTCGCCTTAAGTTTTCAATTCTTTTCTCAATGGCTCACTCTTCTAACATTTCTCTAGATCCATCCATGAGGTATTCAGCACCTCAACCTCCTGTCCTTTCTGCAGCTGCCATTGGTGCCATGTTGCAGCAAGAAAATAATAGCATGGCTAATAAGTCAGACTCCGATGCTATCTACGACTTGGTGAGTCTCGGAACTCGCTACTCATCCTCTATTGTTGCTTTTTCCCAGCGGGTACAAGCCAAAAACCATGAGGTTGAAAGGCTTAAAGAACAAATTGCTGTACTTCAACGAATTGTTCAAGAGTCTCACACAAGGGAAGGAATCCTTCGGCAGCAGAATAAACAGTTGAAATCTCTATTGGATTCTTCATTCCGCTTGCCAGTTCCCATGAATAGGGATGACATGATTTTGTATGAAGAGAATGAGCGTCTCCAATATGAGGCTAAGAACCTCAAGTTTATGTAAAAGCATTTTTAAATAAAATCTCTCTATTTTTATTTTTATTTTTTTTTTTTTTTTTTTTTTATTTTTTTGTACTAACACATCTTCAACAGAAAACTTCAACAGAAAACTCTCCCCCCAACTAAATTTGACATTGTCCTCAATGTTCAGCAAATGAATGTTCGACGACATATGTTATGCAAGCATGAATTGAAACAGGATAAACACTGCAGAACATATATTGAAACGAAAGAGTAAAGAGGAAAGACGTTACCTGAGATACTCGAGTGCACACGAGGAGTAGATTTCTATCAAAGTTAGAAGATACAAAAAGCAAAAGAAATAAAAACAAAACAAACAAAAATGGTATATACAATGAGGAATCAGAAATGGTTTTAGCCTTTGTCCTCAAAACGTGTTTTCCATTGACCAGTGTCCATTATAGGAGTCGATTCTAGCATAAGATTCATAGGTGCAAACACAGAATCATCATCAAAAGTTTTACCATCATGATCCAAACAAGGCTCAGGGAAGTCAGAAAAAATTGACAAATCAGATTTATTTTGCACACGAGTTTGGATCGAATTTACTTCTTGCACCTCATCATCTTCTCCAGGTTGTTTACAAATATTGAAAATATTCAACTCCAAAGTCATGTTGCCAAAAGAAATTATCATCACACCACTCCTACAATTTATCAAAGCATTTGAAGTCGCAAGGAATGGCCTACCCAAAATGATAGGAATTTGAGTGCAAACATCAAAGACAGGTTCTGTGTCCAAAACAATGAAATCCACTGGAAAATAAAATTTGCCTACTTGCACTAGCACATCCTCAACTATCCCTCTCGGTATCTTAATTGAACGATCAGCAAGTTGGAGTGTTACCTTGGTGGGTTTAAGTTCACCAAGACTCAACTGCTCATATACCGAGTAGGGTAGGAGGTTAACACCGGCTCCAAGGTCAAGTAAAGCTTTTTCAATTTTAAAATTTCCTATCACGCAAGAAATGGTTGGACAACCCGGGTCTTTGTATTTTGGAGGAGAATTGTTCTGAAGGATGGCACTTACTTGATCAGTTAGGAAAACCTTCTTCTGCACCTTCATCGTACACTTCACTGTGCATAGATCTTTCAAAAATTTAGCATACGATGAAATCTGTTTGATTGCATCCAACAAAGGAATGTTGATTTTCACCTGTTTGAAAATTTCAAGAATATCAGTATTCTGAACCAACTTGGGAGAATGTTGCAACCTTTGGGGAAATGGTGCATGTATTGGGCATTTTACAGGCATATCTAGCTCAACTTTCTCAAGTTCACCATCACTCTTGGAATTTAAAGAATTGTTGGTCTCATCAACTTTCGTTGAAGTACTCTTATCAATTATTTTTCCACTGCGTAGAGTGGTGATGGACTTGGCATGTTCAAATTTTGAATCAGAAGGATTTGAATTTCTTACCTCAAATTTACCTTTGGGATTCGGCTGAGGTTGAGCAGGAAACTTACCCTTTTCTTGAGCTTGCAACGCAGAGGTCAAGTTGCTAATGGAACTTCTTATCTCAGTAATGGCCTGCATTGTCTGAGTGTTAACATTAGCTTGCTCCTACATAAAAGTTTGTAATGTCTCCTCAAGGCTTTTCTTATGTGGAGGCACATAAGGTGTAGATGAAGAAGGCCCTTGAGGATTTTGATTTGAATTTGAATCGTTCCTCCAATTACAGTTGGGGTGATTTCTCCATCCAGGATTATATGTTTCCGAATAAGGGGAAGAAAATGGTTTCCTATAAGAATTCATGACATTTGCTTGTTCATGCAACACCTCTTTAAAAGCAGGGATTGTTGGACAATCCTGAGTTAGGTGTCCACTAATCTCACAAATGACACAATTTTCTTCTTCTTTTTCAATGGCCTTAGCCGAATTTACCTTCATAAGTTCCATGGCTTCGACTTTTCTTGTCAGACTTGCTATCCTAGCATTTACATCATCATTTCCTTTAAGAACATACATACCTTCTTGAGACATGGCACTGAGTTTGGGCTTATTTGACCGATCAGCACGATCTGTGTTATCCCAAGATTGGGCATTTTCAGCTAATTGGTCAAAATAATCCCAAGCATCATCAGGATCTTTGTTTAAAAATTCACCGTTACACATCATTTCTACAAATTGGCGCATTTGAGATGTTAAACCTTCATAGACGAAACTAATGGTGCGCCAAGTCTCATAGCCATGATGTGGGCAAGTTAGCAACAATTCTTTAAAACGTTCCCAACACTGAAAAAATGTTTCATTTTCCTTTTGAGAAAAATTCATAATATTTCTGCGAAGAGTGTTGGTCCTATGAGTAGGAAAAATTTTTTTTAGAAATTCTCTTTGCATTTCTTGCCATGTGCCAATAGATCGTGGTCTCAAGGAGTTTAGCCAATTTTTAGCTTTTTCTTTCAAAGAAAATGGAAACAACTTTAACCTAACAACATAGTCATTGATAGTTTGGGTTTGTAAAGTTGCACAAACCTCTTCAAATTCTTTCAGATGCAAATAAGGACTTTCTGAATCTAAGCCATGAAACTTGGGAAGTAATTGAATTACTCCCGGTTTTAAATCAAAATTCCCCATATTTGTAGGAAAAATCATACAAGATGGAGTACTTGTCCTTGTAGGCTGCAAATATTCGCGCAAAGTTCTCATTGGCGGATTATTTTGTGCCTCTTCATTTTCTTGTTCATCATGAACACTATGATTGTCAGACATGGTATCAGAATGAGAATTTTTGGAATCACCAGACAAAGTATCAACCAATTCTTTTAAAACACTTTTTTCTCTTCTCAGTCTACCAGTTTGATCACGTTGCCACGAGATCATTCATCATAGACGCTCAAGCACAATAAAAAATTTAAAAGTATGGACAGGTCTCAAATTTATTTAATGCATGCACCGATAAAAATATTTTTTCTTTTTATTTTTATAAACTAAATGCAAAACAAGCAAGAAAGTAAAATAAAAAAAAATTTTGGAACGAGATTACCAAATGGTATGAATATGAACGTAATGTTTCTTGATCTGTTTTCCGTAAAAAAAAAATCGTACCTGCAAGTATATGAAAAAAAATTAGCAAAAGATTACTAAATATTTTTTTTTCTTTTCTAAAAGAAATTATCACACGTTGCAATCCCCGGCAACGGCGCCAAAAACTTGTTGCGCCTAAACTTTAACTCAAATTAATGAACCAAAATTTAGTGCAGTTTTACCTGCAAGTATACAGGTGTTGTAGTACCTTACAGGATCGAATCCACAAGGATTGACTTATGTGAAAAATTCTTTCAAACAAATAAAAATAAAATATTAAAAGAAATGCGCGATTGAAACTAAAATAAAGTTATTGAGATGATGATTTTTGACGTAACAAAATAAGACTAAAATGATAAGATGTGTTGATATTGGAAAAGACTAAGGTTTCGAGGATCCGTTTAATAATTTAAAATATTGTTTCCGATCGAATTACTTCAATTAAACTAGAATAATGATTCCGTTTAATTGGAAGATTTAGCATTTAAGATCAAGAAAAATAGTTACGAATGATCGAGCATGAACGATTGATGATTAAAACGCTTACAAATTTATTTGACTATCACAGGGATTTTTCAAGCATTCACTGTATTCGGAAATCACAATGAATCAAGATAAATATATAGATAATCAAAATATCCAATAATAAAATCCTTCAATCGATCAAACTCGCAAAATAAATTTTATGTCGATCCGAAAATATTTTTCAAAACATTAAACTTCACCTCTAACCTTAGTATGAAAATTTAGCCAACCATGTTCATCATAAGTTCTATAAAAATTAAATAAACATTGTTCATGATAAAATTAAAATAAAATACAATAAAACCACACAATAACATAAAACTGAAAAGAAAATAAAATAAAATAAAAGTTAAAACTCCCTCTCGGTTTCGTGTCCGTTCTGTTTGCTTTGTCCGTCCGATGTTCTCTCCAGTATCAAGCTCTAGTCCAGCTGCCGAAGACTCCAATATTCTTCATTATTTCAAATCAACTGATTCCTCCATTTGCATCTTCTCACCCGGAAGCCCCTGTTTTTCCTCTCAAAAACAGAGCAAATATAAACTCCCTTCGTCCCAACCTCCTGCTCTCCCCTTCCAGCCAGCTTTCACTCTACTTTCCGTTCTCTTTTTTTTTTCCGTCCAAACCCGTAAGCTTTCTCCCCTTTCACGTAAGTCCTTCTCAGCTTTTTTTCTTCTCTATTGGTTTTTTTTTTTCTGAACGTAAACTCCCTACACGTTAAAAACCCCCTGGTTCTCACGTTCCAGTTCCAACGTAAAAGAGTCTTTTTCCCGAATCCTCCGTAAAACTCTCTCCTCTCCCTTTTCTCACGTCTCCCTCTAGCTATCCTCTCTCTTTTTCACGCACAGACTTCTCTTCTTATCCAATTTCTGCCCATCTCTCTCTCAACTTTCTCACGTTCAACTCCAGCCGAAATCATCACTATCCATCCAGCAAGACGTCAAATCATCTCTCAACTTTCTCACGTTCAACTCCAGCCGAATCCGTAAATATTGACAACATCACTTTTCTTCTTTCCTTTTTTCTCTTGTTTGCCGTAAAACCTCTTTGTTTGTGCATGTATATGGTTTCTGCAAGTGTTTTCTGCATGTGTAGATGTGTAGCCGTGAAAGACTTTTTGCATGTGTAGCCGTCTTCTCCCTGCCGTCCACGTAACTATCTTCACGGAAAATCTCTTCACCAAACACTTCTCTTTCTCCCCATGTCCAACTCTCTATTTTTACGTGAACTATGTTTTTTTTCTTCTCTCTTTTGTTTTCTTCTGTAAGTTCCGTAAACTTCTTCTGCTTTCGGCTTGCTTTCTGTTAATATTGACAATTTTGGTTCGCCGTCTAATTGCAAGAAGTCTCCACGTCCAGCTCTCCTTTCTCTTTTCTTTATTTTTTTTTGTATTTGTTTCCGTAAACTCCTCCGTAAAACACTAGTCTTCCATTTCGGCTTGCTCTCTCTTTTTTTCTTTCGGTGGTTTTTGTTGACTGTATGTGAAGCACATGCAGCTTATTCCATTTTCCTTCATTTCGGTTACCTCTTCCTTAATTTCAGCTCTTTTTCCACACATGCTTCTTCAAAGCTTCCTTTCCCTGTGAATTTTATTTATACTGCAAATGAAGAAATAAAAATAACACTCGAAATAAATAATAAAGAAAAATAGATTATTAAAAATATATTATATATGTGAGGAAATATTATCTAATTAAATCATAGTTATAAAATTAAGCATAAACATGATATTAATCAATTAAAAATCACAACTCAAATTTATGCTTATTAACTATTTTTCCATCTAAAACCAATAATAATGTCACGAAGCAATTGAAATACATTGGTTTTAAATAGCTAAAATATGCAATTTTACAGCTCAAACAGTGTCCTTCTGCTTGTTCCATTTGAGTTGAAGTTATGAGTAAAGAAGATTTTGTGAAGATCCAGGTACTCTTCCACTTGGTCATTGTACCATTTTATCTACTTTCTTGTTCTTTTCTTTCAAGGGCTTTAATCCTTCAGTGTGAAAGAAGAAAAAAGCTCTCATATTTCTTTCTATATTTTGCTTTGAATACTCATCCTATAAAATGTGTGATCAATTCATTAATAGGCTTGGTATTTGATTCCATTTTAATAGTATTTACCTTTGCTTTCTGTTTTTTTTTTTTTTTTAAGGCTTGCTTGTGCATGCATAAATCTGTTCTCAAAGTGAACATCCATTGTGATGGATGTAAGCAGAAAGTGAAGAAAATCTTGCAAAACAATTGATGGTACAAAATTCTGAATAAAGTGGTGATGAAAGGAAGATCATGACAGCTTTATAGAGATTTTTTATATTTACTCTGGCATGTATACTTGTTGATGGGTAACTCTCATATATCTTGAGTTTCACTAAATTTGGTGTAAAGAATTCCCAAAAGCTGCATTATAAATTTATGAGCTTTGTTGTTATCGACAAATTACCCTTTAAAATTCGTTCTAAAAAATCAAATTTACTTATAATGTTTGTCTCTATTATATAATGAGACATATACATAAATTGTTGCACATTTGAAAGGTCCACAAAGGATGTTTCAACAACTTTCCTAAACTTATGATTTCATCCTTGAAAGTCTAATACTGTTGTTAGTGTCTTTTATTTTATTTTATTTTTTTTCTTCTTATTAGAAACTCATACCTAGGCAATTAGAAAGACAATGCTTCAAATAATGTACTAAAAAGTTGGACTTGAGATATGATTCCATCAAGTTTGAAAGATGTTTAAAGATACTATACTTAGGTTCCTAGTGGTAACTTGGGTAAGATCAGTTTGTTGAGGGTATTTGCAAAGATTTTGAGCATTGGAAAAGACCAAATTTCTTGTAATGGGTGTTGATACTGTAGATCAAGCAGGGATAGTACAGCATGTGTGACGGTGCACATCGGACCCATGAGCGCTTGACAATGAACAATGGTGCAGAGCACCTAAGGTGCCTCGCAACGAGCTGTGATGCTTGCAGAGCTATGGCATAGTGGCAATGCAGCGGATAAAGGTGCAACAAACCCCTCATTATGGTTCAACCACCCTTACAAGCAGCAAAGCCGGACACAAGGCCAATGCGACAGTGTCTAGAGTTGTGTACTATGCTACAGGTGGTGGGCAACCAATATCTTGGGCACCAAACGTGATGACAGCGTGCACTGGTACGCAAATGCTGCACTACCAACTGCTAGAACATGGCGTTGCTAACATGGGCCAGCACCACAAGCTTTTGCCTGCCATGATGGGAGTGGCGCTGAAAGGGTGGCAACGATTACATGCAATTATTATTTTTTGTCTACTACATTACATGTACAGTAACTGAACAGGTGAGGAAGAAGAAGCGTTTTTGTTTTTGTTTTTGGACTAAGAGCACTAGCATTGGTTTCTCTATATACATATTCAAAATCACAACTTTTGAAAATTAATTTTGCATATAAAGAAAAACTCTCATATTGGATTATGCATTTTTAAACCAAATAATAAAAAAATATTATTATTTTTTTATTTTTTTCTTAAAATTATTATTTTTATATATTTTACAATTAACATAATGTGCTAAAAAATACAAATTCCATATATCTAAATATTACCAATTTTATATATCAAAATGACCACTTTTATCAATAAATATTAATGTATACTAAAAAAACACTTTGTATCATCAACTTAATATAAATTTAATATATCAAAATCATCTTAATACAAATTTCACAAAATTGATTTTAATGGGTAGTAGAGAGAAAAAATAGTAAAATAATATTTGAAGAGTGAATTGTGCTTCTTCAAACTTGAATAAATACTATTCATAGATGTGCAAAATTTTGAAGATACATAATCTAATATAGATCAATTTAGAGGGATATTATGTAAATATAAAAACAAATATGAAGATGCATATACCATTGCCAATGCTCTAAGATGGGTTTCAGTCAATTTGTTTAAATCCAACCCGTATCAAATTCTCTTGTAATGGCACAAAAAAAAAAAATTTGGGTTTGGTTTAAATCATCTAATATCCTGTTTTAGGCTGAGATGGATTTGGGCCATTTTTAAATCAGTCTTTTTGTCCGGTCCATATCATATCCTTTAAACAAAATTAAAAAAGAGGCTTCAGGTAAATTTGGTCGAGCGCCCTCTTCCCAACCGATAGTAGGTCCAAGCCTATTCTATTTTTACCAAAACAAAAGGGCCTACTGGGGTTTTGAACTTGGACCAAGTAGATCAATGACATTAGCTATGGAACTACCCTCATAACTGTTATGGTTTTAAGGGCTTTTTGAAACAAAAAGTCTATTTGCACATGGGGTGAGGGACCCTCGTGTACACATTCAACCACATGTAATAATGAAATGGAGCGTTTCATTCATTTTATTCTTCGCATCTCCTTCACATCTTACCCACAGAGAACAACAAAGACAAAATGCAGCTCCTTCGCATCTTCTTCTCATGTTCTTATTCTCATCTGAAACACAACTCCTCTCAACCAAGATCACCCAACACCTCACCCCACGCTGACCGCCATAGTAGAATGCAGAAACCATCAAGTCAATCCAAGTGAACCCAATGCCATGCACGGACACAACACTAATCTTTGCAAGCTTCCTCGCCAAACTCTCACATGCTCTCTTATTCTCCCTCTCTCCTTCTCAAGATCAGAACGATGAAGGCCAGCCAGCCTCAATATTGAATTATTCCGTCTACCTTGTTTGTGTTCAAGTAAGAAAATAGAGCGTGTGTGCTTTCTAACCCGAAGCCTTGTCGCACATTGATCTCCTCGATGCCAACCTAGACCACCTCCTTCATGTCCAACCCATCTACGTTCAACCAACGTTGAAAGATCAACCATCAACATTTCTCTTAGAACCAAAGCAAACCATTTCCACATCATGACCCTCTCACTACCAACGTTCACGCCGACTCCTTGTATGTTGTTACTCAGCCTCCATCACAACTCCTCATGTTAATAAGGCCAAAGGAAGCAACCACCCACGCACAACTGCATCAAGACCACCCTGCCAAAATAGCTCCATCATGTCCTCTATTTTAAGAAGTGAAAACAGAGCAAGGAGAAGCAATGCAAGCCACCAAGAGCAACCTCCACATTGCGACCCCACTACCCAAGGTCTCCTCGTGCGCCACCCTTAGCCATGCGCAACCCAATAGCTCAGTAAGTTTCAATCACTCTCTCTATCTCTCAGTCTACTTTCTCCCTCTCATCTCTTTCTCTCTCTCTCTTGTAGCCCAGCTATGCCGAGTGGTCGTGAGCAACCCAGCTTGTCGCTAGTGAGTGCCCAGTCGGAACCTTTGGTTCTGGTTCTTGCGTGGGTATCCCTTTTTGCCGCCGCCCAAGAAGTGTTCTTCACTTCTTCCTCAAATACGGGGTTTTTGATTTCATTTCCCTCTCATTTCATGTTTTTCCCCTTTTTTGATTTTTTATATTTTAATAGTAGCTGATTTAGCAAAAGGTATCCAACGGCTTACTATTGAAAATACAATTATTCTCAGATATTTTTAAACTACTTTATTACTATTTATAAATTATTCACTATTATTTATAAACTATTAAAAAAAAAGAGACAAATGTCACCTGTCCATGAGTGACCATCTCCCAATTTTATTAAAAATAACCCTCACTTATGACGGAGGAATACCATGGAACCAATCAAAAACATCAACATTCTCCCGAAAAAAAACAACTAGCTCAAGAAAGAATAGAGAACAGCAAAAAAATAACAACCAAAAATAAACAGCCTCAAGCTCTAATATTCGGCAATCCCAATTTGTCCATCCTAAGCAAACCCCTTAATGTCCTTGGAAGTGAATGCCAATCCGTATATCGCCTCACAAGGAAATTAGCTGGCCATTGCCTTCTCTGAATTGATGAGCAACGGTGAACCGAAGTCCTGTTAATAGACTAAGAAGCTCTTTCAAGTAATCCCATAAGTACCAGTTTAAGCACTTCCTAGCTGACAACCAGTTTACTACTAGCATTGAATCGCACTCTATCTCCAGCTGCGTAAACCCCATATCCCTACACATGCACACGCCAAGTAAAAGGGCTCTCAATTATGCCATATTATTTGTACCATGTCCAAAGTGTGCCGAGAATGCACCAATAAAGTTGCCCCCATGATCCCGCATCACACCGCCACCTCCGCAACTTCTAGAATTACCTCTACAGCTCCCGTCAACATTGATCCTGACCGACCTTTCCTCTAGTTTGTGCCAATAAATCAGCTACGCCTTTCTCTTCCTAACACTGCATAACGAAATATCATGTACTTTCAAAATGGAGATGTCCTCTGCTGTTATAGACCTGGAATGTATTGGCAAACCAGACAACTTTTGCAGCCATACTTTGACCACCAACCAAACATTCTCTGCTGTTTCAAAGCTTTCCTCCATCCTTGCCTTACAGCGTAGCACCCAAAGCTGCCATGTGATAATGTAAGGGAGGATACCGATGATGACACCACGCTGAGACGACTTCTTTTCGAATGAAAACCAATGCATAACCGTTGCCCACCACGAACGAATTACTAGACATGGGAGACCCAACTCCGTCTCAGCCAAATCCCAAATTTTGGAAGTAAATTCCCCTGTAGCCAACACATGATCAATAGATTCACAACTGCCCATTGAGCAGCAATCACAACATGAGATAATTGGAATGCCCAGGGTCCTAATTTGATCATCTGTAGCTAAACCATTGACCTTGGCTTTCCACATGCATATAGTGATCTTCTTGGGCACAACAGAGTGCCATATCCACTCCATCCCTGGCTGGTTTACCCCTTTTAGTCGAATGATTTCCCATGCCGTTGAAGAGGAAAACCATCCATCACTAGCAAGTTGCCAAATGACGGAGTCCCGACCCTCCTTCCCAACTGTTATGCTCTGTACAATTTCCCGTGACTTAGCCTCACCAACCAGCTCCACAAGGCATCCCTCATCCCATCTATTGTCCACCCAAACATCCTGAATACGAAGACCAGGATTCTGAATTAAATCCAAATTCACACATAGGGGCCCGCTTACAAGCCAATGGTCATACCAAAATGAAGAGCCACCCTCTTTGACATGTATCTTGGAATTCTGAAGTACTTTTGGAAGCACTTGCAACACTAACTTCTAGAAACTAGAAGCTATGGCCCTTAGTTCCGTTAGCAACAAATGACCATTTCTCATGTATCTTGCTGGAAAAAATTATGTCCATAAAATATCCACGGATAACAGCCTCCATGCAAACTTCATGTGTAAAAAATGTTGGACCTCTGAGAATTTACGAAGGCCGAGACCTCCTTCCTTGAAAGGCAAGCAAATCTTTTCCCAAACATAAATTAAAGTGACTCTCTCTCTCTTCTTATTTTTGTTGTTTTACCGTTAAAATTAACGCCGTTAGTTGCATTAATAAATTAAAGTGACTCTCTCTCTCTTCTTAAAAGTTCTTATTTTTTTAATCTCTCTCTTCCCAATCACTTATGAATAAATTCATAATTATCAAAGTTCATGCAGTATGCATCGATCCTAGAACCCATGCATTTATTAGGATGTATATTAGATATATAAATATATATTCTATATAAATTTATATATGAGATTTAAAATTTCTATTAATTCCTTATATAAATAAAGAGAAATGTAAAATAATTAAAGTTTAAATCTATTTACTAACTACATTTACAAATACCATTTTCGCCGAGATTTACCATTCATCTCTCCCCATTAAAAAGTAGAGAATATAGAATTTAGCTTTGTGAAGACCACCATCGGGATCTTCAACACCACCAATAAATGCGTTTCCATACTTGATAAAACATTTGAGCAATATGAGCTGACCTCCTTGAGAGAGAAACTTCAATTTCTAGCCAGCAACCTTTCCTTTAATTTTGGAAACCAACGGCTCTAGATTTCGCAACGTAAGTCTACCTGAAACAAAAGGAACACCCAGATAGGTGACAAGAAAACTCCCTTTCATAAAACCAGTTAATTAACCTTCTCAATCCCCCCCTTTGAACCCCTAAAATCAACTTTGAGAAAAAAAAAATTGCCGATTTGTCCTTATTAATAAACTGACCCAATCCCTTCGCATAATAATAAAAAAATATTAATAAGCCAGCGTAAAGATCTTTTTTCCCCATTCGCAAACACCAACAAATCATCCGCATAAAATAAATGAGATACTAGGGGGAGTACCCCACAAGATGAATAAAACAACGAATTCGTCTCTCCTCAAAATTCTTACGAAGGAGACAGGAAAAAACCTGTTGCATTAATATTCTTAGTATTCAAATGAGCCCAAAGTTTCTATTGTTAACTTGTTACATGAATATTCTTTTCCTGAAACGTTTTTTGGCATGTTTGTCTAATATTATTCCATTATTTTGAACATGTACTTACTATTAGTTTAGACATTTTATTTATGCTCTAAGTTGCCTATATTGTTATGTTTGTGAATAATGGAATATTATTGGGCTAAATGCCATTGCATGCAGCATGTTATATTCATATATAAAGGTTACTTAATTAACATAAAGCTATGTGCATACCTTCCAAGATCAAAGGTACGTGTGTGTATATATCTATACTTATATATAAAGTGCGAATCGGCTATCTACAGTATTTTTCGCCTAATATTTTTTTCCCAATTTTACCACTGGTTTTATTCCTAAATTACATTCAGTTGCTTTTTATTCTTCGTTTGCCAACTATTGTGAGGGGAGGGGACAAATCGACAGCAACGGAGAGGGGAAGCTTCGGTGGAGGGCTGGGACCACTCGTGGTGGCAGTCACGGCAAGAACCAAAAACAAGCAAACCACAAAATGAATCACGAAAATACTAAGGAAAAATAAGAGAGGAAACCGAGCTTGAGGGCTCACGGCTGGGGGAGGAAACAGGGCATGACAAAGGGTAAAAAAAAACCAAGCAAGACCCCATGGATTTGGGGAAAGAAAAGTGGAAATCCAAAGAGAGTTTCTCAAGTTTAGATTAAGAATAGTGAGAACAGCAAGAGACGATGGAAGAGAGGAGATCCCGAGCATGGAGCTTCACGGCATGGACCTGCAATGGAGAAAACAGAGGAAAGAAAATAAAAGCAAAAGAAAGAAGAAGAATCACGGTCCAATAGTAGAATAAGAGAAGAAAGGAACAACAAAAGAAAATGAAACAATTACCATAAAAAGAGAAGCAACCAGTGCAAGAGAACGAAGAGAAAAGAAAAACCAAAGAAGAACAAGAAGGAAGCAACGGAGCAGCAAGGGGGAAGAAAAGAAAGAAGAAACTGAAATAAATGGAGAAGGAGAAGAAGAAGCTGTCGTGCAGCAGGGGAGAAGAAAATGAAACAAACAAAGAAGAAGAATAAAGAAGGTAGGAGGCATGCGGCTGGAGGAAGAAGAAAAAAAAGAATCAAACCTTAAGGGCTGATGGCCAATACGACGCCGTTTAGAGGAAAAAAGGAGGGTTGGGCTGGTGCAATGGACTGGGCTTCCAATTCCAAACTGGTTGGGCCCAAAAATGAAATAAAACACACTCAAAACAAACCCAGTTCGAAAATAAAGGTCCAACAAGGGAAAAGACACAGTAAAAATAAATAAAAGTCAAATAAAAACATTACAACTAAATATTAATAAAATAAAATAATTAAAACCCAACAATAAAATAATTTAAACTATAGTGTAATTTAAATGAAAAATAATGATTAATATCAAGAAAATACATTATTAAAATTACACAACTTAGAAATCATAAAACAATACAACGAAAAACACATTGAATTTTAAAACAAGAGAGCTACTAATTATATTAAATAAAATCATCAGTCAATAAAAATAGACGTAAATACAGGGTATGAGCCCATCAAGGAAAAAATAATGCATATTAGAAACCATATATTTGATTACATTAAAATAAAATAATTTCCTATGTTTTAAATTATTACAACTTTAATACCAAAACCTTGTGTTGTATTGTAATGAATAAATTTTTTTTTTTCATTTTGTATTAATTTAGCAATAAAGGTTGTACGTCAGACTTTCAAACAAGGTCCATGCATGTCTTTAGGTGTCACAATCTATTATTGTTGTAGGAGACAACTTGTTATGTTCCAATTTCTCATATATATAATTCTTTTAATATAATTATTATGTTTTTCTTTTATACTATTATTTGCTTTCATACGAAAGTTTTACATTAATATTTTGCCTCCACTAGACAAACATCCATTGGACTTCTTTTCTACTAGTATATATATACAGACACTTGAAGTACGTAGGTGCATGAGTAATGCGTATCTTGAGGGAAATACTAGAGCATGTTAAGTACTGATTTTGTGTCTGCGCGCATCATGTGGTAATTAATATATAGCATTCCTTTCTATATAATATTAATTATATTACCCTGAGAATTTTGCCGATTTGCTAATTAATTGTGGTGTTTCGGGTATGGGTAAAACATATTATTAATTAATTAATTAGAATCTCTCCGGAAAAGGTAAGTACAATCTTTTCACAACACTCAAAATCACCATTATATATATATATATTTATATTTATATACATACTAGTAGAGAAGCAACGTGCAAAGTACGTTTGTCTAGCTAGGTGGATTGATTATTTTAAAAAAATAATATATTATTCATAAAAAAATTGATTTCAATTAATAATTTAATTCATATTTTAGAAGATAAAAATATTAGTTCAAACTGCAACATAGTTTAATACAAAGTTGAGTGAAACAGTTTTTTTTTTTATAAATATATATAATATGGTTTTTCAAAAAAATGATTAATGAATGAAAACAATTAAGTTTTAGCAAATATAGAAACAAAAAGTATAATAATTAAAGGGAAGAGGTCAGTCCTATTGCTCTTGTTTAGTACCGCAGAGGACATGGGCCTCAACCATAAGCGTTGGAGATGAGAGTTAACAAATTGTTGGACGTGTACTTTTGTAAATCAATGAATAAGATATGATTATTTAGTATGGCGAACATTGAACTTGAGAAAAAGGTTTTCTAACTAAAAAAGCATGTGCTCTAAAAAACACAATTAGAGTTGTCTTAATTTTCCAACAATTTAAACCATTATTGGGTACATTAATCTAGGATGCACAACCTGTTGACAAATAGAGGTGCATGAAAATATCAAAATGAACTCGGATTAGAAAACCACGGTGTTATTGTAGTGTCAAGAAAGGAACAAAACCTTTGTATCTAAATAGCAATCTTGAAACATGCATGGCTCTAAATTCCACTCCTTAAATTCATCTCTGTAAGGCTTTGGTCAATAACTATCAAACTGGTGGAAACGCTTTTTGTATGTAGCCTTTGGGAGCATAAGAAACAATCGGGCATACACAAGCATGCAGATGCAACATGTGAAAAATCACATTCATATCAACTACCCCAAAATGTAACTACACACATGATAGATTAAATGGGAACTTGATGAATAAGATATGAGACCTCAACTTTTACACCAATAGAAGGAATAGCAACAACTGCCCTTGACGATATAACAAAGCCTTTCTTCTCACTTCAAAAGCTTTTCATTTTTCAGGGTTTTGTTCCAAGGTTGCAATAGCAAACTTATTGTAGTCCTCAAATTCCTTTTGTATGCTTCCATTGGCTCAGGAGCCTTGTCATTTCAAGTTTTTCTCTCTACTTCATTCAATTCCTGTAACCACGCAACATGATATTATTGAAGAAGAATAAGTTCCTCTGCCATTTGTCACATAACAAAGTTCATCTAAGAAACAAATAAATACATTCCATTCCACAGGAATAAGAGCACTGAGGGTAGAGTTCTTAATCCCAGGTCGCTCCTCCAATAGATTCTTGCTTGCATCTTTGTTGCATCAACAAACTTAAAAAATATATCCTTTTATAGACCACCTCAAAATGTAGCACAAGCACCTTATAAGCCACCAAATCAGAAGCTACAATTCTTTTTTCATATATGTCCAAAAGATCAACAAAAAGAAGGAAAATCTACTGCAACTCAACCATGGATCTCTGCAAGGTTTTACTTTCTCTTTTCTCTTCACTTATTCTCCAATTTTATTTAGTTTCTTGTGTAATATTACAACATTTAAGATCTTCATATCCTTATAACTGAAATCACAACAACATCCCTTGATAAGCTCGAAAACAGAAGGCACAAAATAGACACAACAAAAAATTCTACGCATATTAAACAGATAGATAAAGAGGAAGAGAAGAAGAAAAGTACACAAATTCTACACATATTGATACCGCTCTTCTACTTTGAAGTCTGACATTTGTTCTACTTGCCGTTATTCAAGTAGAAAGAACATCCCTAGACTTTAACAGAAAATATGTACAACAATACTAAATCAGGAAGATCATGGTTTAAGTAGCTCATTCCTTGCCAAACTCTCATCTAACTTACTTGGTTTTCTTCACCCACACACATATGCCAGTTTTTAGAATTACACAACGATAAAATCCACTTTTTTTTACCTTTTTAATTTTTTGTTTTATTTTTGGCTAGTCTTTATTAAAATTTCCACATTTGTTATTGACATGGCAATAGTAGTGACTCAATCAATCCATACTCATAATGAAATCTTTTTTGAAAATGATTGGTTTTAAGACACTTCCAAATATAAGCCTAAAAATTTGATAAATTTTTCTAGCAGGCTTGAAACATAACAATAAAAATGCTCAGAGGTCTAAATCTCTTGTGAAAGTACTACACAGAACTGGATAAGATAGCTTATCCTGAAAGCTGATTCATAATAACTACTTAACCTTCTATGAAACTTGTCACTCAAATATATAATTATCAAGATGTTTAAATCACAAATAGTTTCATGTAAAAGAAGTATCAAATTAAAGGAGCATGTTATAACTGATGACATCAACCTCCTTACATTGAGGGATGAACATAGAAATTGAGACCATTCACACTCCATGTAATCCCCATATTTTCTACTAATAACTTCACACATTTCAATTTGCTTATTATAAAAGTACACTTTCTGTCTCTGCCTTCTTAGGCAAAAGCAAACATCTCATACAAATGTTAGTGGACAAAATATAATATATTCTTAAACATTTCAAGTGGTTGAGTACAAAATCATAAGTGATAAACAACGTATCACCATATGAAAAGTTAAAATAAATATGAAAATAATAAAGAAAGAAAAAACACATAAACATAGCTCACAAGATTCAAAAATTGTGCTTCATCTCAATGTCTTGAATTCCCCTGCAACTAAATAGAGAAAGTTAAATTATTTACTTGTAAAAACAGAGTTAGACTATTAAAGAAAGAAAATATAGGTAAAAAAATAGCTACATGAACCATAAAGATACAACAAAAGGGCAAGATTTAACTGACGTGAAGCCAGAGCCAGAAAAGATATGATCACTTTCTGGAACTTGTTCTATTAAAAATATATATATAGAAAATGAAATATAAAAAAAAACATGTTCTGGAAAACAAATACCTAGTTCTCTTCCGTCACCACTTCCATCCATTGACCAAATCTTCTCTTTCTGCAGATCCCAATCCCAAAATAATATAAAGAAAAAGCCAGAGCCAACCCCATTGAAAAAAAAAAAACATCGAACAACCAAAAAACTTATATCTTTTAAACAATATGTAAATAATGAAATGAAAAAAAAAACCCAACAATTTTAGAGGGAGAGAGAGAGACGGCCTGAGGGAGAAAAAGAGAGAAGAGGGTGTTCTCTGGTTTCATTCTTGCATAAAGCGCACTTGTAAATTTGTAATAGATATAAACGGATACTTAACGGGGGGAAATGAAATAAACGGAAAACAATGAAAAATGGAGGACTGAAAGTCATCTCTTGAAGAGAAAACCAAAACTCACAAGCGAGGGAAGACGTGAAACGGAGGCCCTGCTCACTAGAGAGAGCTCGCGACAGCAGATCAAGGCAGTACTGGGTGGTCGGTGAAGATGCTGTCAAGCTGAGCGGCTACGCACAAGAGAAAGAGATGAGAGAGAGATTTGGAGTGATGCTGAAGGAGGGATTTGAACACTCCGAGGGAGATTATAGGCATAAGTGATTGACGAGGGACATTGGTAACTCTCATGTAGAAGACGAAGCGAGAGTGATGAATATGAAGAGTCACTTGGTGCTGGAATTCAAACGGTAAAACAACATAAATGGCTACAAACGGTAGCTTAACTGCTACTTAATGGGAACAATAAAACTAATGGAAAAATAAGATTTTTCGTTAAAACAATAATATTCCGTTTCATAAACACTTTTTATATATAGAAGATATATGAGTCGATCGATATCTCTACATAGAGAAAATCATTCATACGCCATGATCTAATTGCCAGCTATTATAAGATCAATGGCCAGCCATAAATGCAACTATATATAATTCCCAAATAAACCATATGTATATGTGCATGATAATTAGCAACAAATATATTCATGAAAAGAGAGAAGATTTTGAGGGAATTAAAGCCTTTATGAGCGCATAAACAACATTAACGTTGGGTAATTTTGCACATTTATTTCGCCAACTTCTCATTAGCTTTTCACACCTCTTGGCTTTATAATAAGAAGACGTGCATATATACTCATGCTTCATATTGCGCAAGCTAGTCAAGCTTGCAATCAAGTAAAGAAATTACAATGGTGATGAACAACCACTTTCCAGAAGACTTGTTGTTACAGATTCTGCTATGGCTGCCAGTTATATCCCTATCGCGATTCAAGTGCGTTTGCAAATCCTGGTACGCCTTCATTTCAGATCAAACCTTCATCTATAAGCACCTACTCCACACTCAGTCCCCCCGTCCAACCGGAACAAGAATGGCCTTCTTCTAGTTAAGCGGCGTGATAAAATCACCACCAAACTTGTCGTCTCCACACTTTCTTACGAAACTCTCCAAGTATCCCTCGCACAGGTACCCTTACCATCATCATATTCTAGAATTATCGACAAGAGAGCACGGATGTATATCGTGGGCTCTTATAATGGTCTCGTTTGTCTTCACGATAGCAGTAGTTGGAATAATACTCTTTTATGGAATCCTGCAACTAAAGAAACAAAGGTTGTCCCCATATCAAGCATACCCCTCCTTTCTGCTGACTATGATGTTGTCACCCTTCAGGGCATCGGATTTGGTTTTGATGCCAAAACTCACAACTACAAGATAATCCAGAATTTCCATCTCTACGAACCCGACCCTTACTTAGAACAACACTACCCGATAATCACGTACCGTAGTGAGGTATATAGCTTTCGAACCGATTCTTGGAGACAAATTGACAGCGTCCCTTGTCATATTTGTGATTCTACTAGAGGTATGATGACAAACTAGAATGGGATAGGTACTTGGTGGGCATCGGCTGATAATGATACAAATTGGGAGGGTATTTTGTCATTTGACATAACCAAGGAGGTATTCCTAGCAACTCCGCTGCCTGATGTTAGCGATATAGGGTATCCCTCTCATAAATATCAACAATATTTCTTGTTGAATGAATTGGTTGCTCTCGCTATTTCTTGGAAAGTTATAGGCGAAGAGGGGTCCCGAATGTGGTGGGATATATGGTTGTTGGATGAATATGGAGTTACGGAATCTTGGACAAAGCTGTCCAGGGTTGGCCCTCTTACTGGAGTTATTCGACCATCAGAATATTGGATGAATGACATCATATTCTGGGAAAAAGACGATGAACAACTGGCCTTGTATGACCCCTCTACCAAAGAGATGACGAATCTTCAAAGTTAAGGAGAAAGTCTCTCGTTCCAGGTTATTACTTACATGGAAAGCCTAGATTCCATAAGCGGAGCAAATGATATAGTATGAAGAACTGAACAATTGTGAAAAGCATTAGAATATGTTTCAAGCTAAAGTTGTACGTACCAGAGATAAGAGTGAAGAGAATTTTATGACTAAGGAATTTGCCTGAGCTAGCACAAGCGTTCTGCATTCACTTAAATCTTTCTTTTACATAATCTTCTTGCCTGTGGCGTTTCTGTCTATGCATTAATAGCATTAGTTGTATGACTGAATGAAAACTACGTATAGAGAATTTTTTTCAAAACAGTTTGGCAATTTCTTCTTAATAAATTAGCATGCAAATGCCCTCCTAAATGTTTTGGGAAATGTTTCCTCAAAATACAAGCAAATAATAATCTACAAGCGCGCAGTACCACCAATTGCAATTACCTCTATTGCACCGTGTTCTAGGTACTGAAACCAACACAACTTTGTATTGTCCTCTCTGTTAAATTGGGTTTAAATTGCTCCACCTGGGCTGTGATATAAGACTTCAACCCTATGATCCACTATTTACTTAGATAATGTTGTGAATGATTACAGACTCACAGAGTTCATCAGCAACAAAATAAAAAGATTATTGTATCTGACTAAATTAAGTTGTTCTTTTATCTTATAAGGCACATGCAACTCGATCTCATTAAGTGCATTAATGGGGCCAAACTCACCAATAATCTGCGTAATTCCTATATTTTCTTACAGTACAAACATGCAGTGCTTTCACACTATCATAAGATGTCAATCATGTCAATTATATTTGGTCATGCGGAAATAAATAATTACAATTATAAATTATGTTGTGATAGGATAGGATAGGAGTACCACGTCATAAATACTGATATAGGAGTAGGGGTACTACCCACACCCCCCAAACGGAGGGCCCTGGTCCCACCCTCACATGCACGAGGGGGAATAGTTTGGGCCTTGGCCCTTGCCTTACCCCAGTCCAAATTGAACCCTTATGAAACCCTAATCAATATAAAAAAGTTACAAACACAATCAATAACATTCCTTACAGCAATCAAAACACCGAAGGGGGAAAAGCTCAAAAATTAAAAAATAAATTTCCAAAATTTATTTCTTAATGCTTTTTTATGTATTAAGTAGAACTTTTACTTCATACTTTGTGCATATACTGCCAAGGCAATACAAAAGTCCAACATTGCTTTTTTTTTTGTTTTTTTTCTTTTTTCTTTTTGCTTTAGTGTGAGACTTGTATTGCCAAGGCAACCTATAAAAGGACCACCCTACTATACTACAACTTACATAAAATAGACACTAGAAAATTTAAGAACTACATAATATTTAAATTATAGTCATATTTACAATTTTGGATAAAAAAAAAAATGTTTTTGATTACATTTGGACCCATGAAAAATTTTTGGGCTATTGGGCTATATTCCATTATTGAAATGGGTGGGGGCAGGGTACCACCTTAGGATTGAAGGGGAGTGTATGGGAGTGAAAACCACACCCCCTGCCTCTTAGGGTGCAGGTAGAACCTCAAAGTCTATTCTAGCATCAATGAGCCGCAATAGATGTACCAGGCAATAGCAACAAATGAAAATTTGTGTTTGATTATATATCTATATTATAATTAAACAATATAAAATTCACCGGCTGCTTTACATGATTTCCAAAATCACATATCTGGATTGGAATCTCCTGGGATTATAGTCAGTGTCAACAAGGAGCTTTGATGGCAATCACCTCAACAAAGTACATATACCAGAATGAGCATGAGATATAAGAATAAAAAATGATTTAAGAATACAAAAGCATTAAAAAATAAATTTCCAAGCTTTCCCCCCTTACTAGCGATTTTGCGAAGCGTTTTCTTCTCTTAGATTGGATCATTTTTGTTTGCCTTTTCCAAACGAATCACGATTTTCCAGTGATATATACTAGAAACATGTCGGCAAAGAGAGATAGAAATGGGTAGATGGCTCATGCTAACTATTAACGGAAGGTATGCCAAAGATCTTATCTTCTAATTTGCAACTTGAACCAAAGTGCCTTCCATTACCAAATCTGCTAGAACATGGCTTCATCGTGTCAGCAAACGTTTTCTGCAACGAAAAAAAAAAAAAAAACATTCTTTTTCACTTGTTGCATCAGCCTTGTAAGGGAACCTAAAAAATTTTGAATATGTTATTTGCCTAAATGATAAGTACCTTGCACCAATGACAACTCACACAAAAAAACTTGAATCAAGAACTCAAAGAATTGTGAACAATGAAATGACTAAAATCCAAGAATCAATAATAGAATTCTTGGAAGAAGCCTCCGAGGGACTTCCAACCTCCTATTATTACTCAACTTCTATTAAAATTTTTCAATACAGAATCATACGAGGCCTCTGTTTTTATAAGTCCATTTCTATGTAAAATGACAACGTATCAAACTCAACTAATACAAATTGGTGCAACACGCACTGTTTCAATCCATATTACACTAACTGATCACAACACACCGTATCACTTAAACAGTGCACACCGTTTCACTTGGACAGTTAAAACTATTAATCCCACGAATCCATTCCCTGCACTTCACTCAATTTCTCACAACAGGTTTTACACTTAACAATCTCCCCCCCTTTACGGTCCTTGACCTCAAGGGCTTGATAAATTCCCCTGGCCTCCATTAAAGGACCTTGCCCATGAGATGTGGGTAAAGCCTCTACAGGTCCCACAACAACTCCCATGAATTATCCTCAGTTGGTGCACCAAGCCACTTCACTAAGATTTTAGTAGTTGCATGCTACCCCACCTTCCTCAATCTCCTCTCCAAAATTTGCTTAAGTTCAGGCTGACTTGACCTTGAGAATCCAAAGGTGGAAGAGTAGGCGGTGGAGTAATATTCTGGCAAAGTTTCTTCTTTAAGCAAGAAACATGAAATACTGGATGTAGTTTTAAACTATCTGGCAAATCCAACTTATAAGCTACAGAAGCAACTTTCTGTTAAAGGGACCAAAAAATCTTGAAGCAAGCTTCAGATTATGCCTCATAGCCACAGACTTTTGTCTATAGGGTTGGAGCCTCAAAAACACCCAGTCATCTACTTCAAAAACTCTTTTGTTCTTTCCTGACAACAAACAGTTTCATTCTCCGTTGAGACTTCAGCAGATTCTTTTTTGACAATGTCATAATCTCATCCCTCAACCTTAATTGTTGATTAAATACAGCATTAGCACTAGTGCCAGAAATGCAAGTTAACAATATGGTAGTTGGAAATCCATAAAGAGCCTCAAAATGGCATAAACCAGTACAGGAGTGACAAGTGGTGTGATAACACCATTCTGCCATGGGAATCTACAAACTCGATTCCTTAAGTTTGTCACTAGTATAACATCTCAAGTAGCCTTCCTTTAAAGCTTTAGTCTGCTCATCACATTTTGGATGTTAGGCAGAGCTAAAGTTAAGAGTAGTACCATGTAACTGAAATAGTTCTTTCCAGAGATTATGGATCATAGGCAGAGCTAAAGTTAAGGGTAGTACCGTGTAACTAAAATAGTTCTTTCTAGAAACTGCTTGTGAAAATGGGATCTCGATTAGAAACAATTGACTTGGGAAGTCCATGCAGGTTGAAAAATCCATTAAAAAATATCTCAGCTACTTTAGTGGCTGTATAAGGATGGGCCATAGGGAAGAAATGCCCAAACTTTGTAAGCCTGTCTACTACTACAAAGATTACTATGGATCCTTTATAAAGAGGCAATCCCTCTAGAAATCCATTGAAATATCTTGCCATGGAGAAGAGCGAATACGCAGTGGTTGCAAAAGGCCAACTGGGTGAACTGTCTCCTTCTTACTTCTTTGACATATCTCACATTCTCTGACCAAATTTCTAATATCCTTCCTCATGCCTCCACAGAAAAATTCTTGCTCATGCCTTCACAGAAAACTTCTTGCTTAGCTCTATGCAGTGTCTTATGGAATTCCACATGGCCAGCATGTGGGTTATGTTGAATGTGTTGTAACACCTTAGGTTTGAAAGGAGAATTTTGCATCACCGCTATCTTCCATTTCCTCAACAGCAAGCCTTGTTGCAGGGTATACTGCTTAGATCCCTCCTGACCTTGTTGAAGCCTCAACAGAATGCCACTGGTGTTTGCACATAATTGATAACTTTGCTTCAACTCCTCAATCCAATCTGAAGTTGGAAATGTAATTAGTGCCAAGACAGCTACCTCCTCCTCAGATTATCTTGAAAGTGCATTAGCTAGGAGTGAAAATCGACGTATTCGGTATGGTTTTTGGGCAAAACTGATGCCGACTGACGCAGTTGAAGTTGGAGGAGCCACCAACCATAACCGGTCGATGGGGAGAAAGAAAACCGGCCATATTGACTTCATCAGTTTTCTGTCAGTTCTCCTGGTGGCTTATTTCGCCTAAGAGAGTAGAGAGAGAGTGTGTGTTGGAGAGAGAGAGAGAGAGAGAGAGAGATAGAGAGCTAGTGCAACAGATGCGAGGGAAAGAAGAAGCTCAAGGTTGAAGATGGTCTCATCTCGAAACAATGTCGTTTGGATAAAAATCAAACTGCGTCATTTCAATTAATTTTTCTTTCATACGCCTTACATGAAACAACGCCATTTCTGAACAGCATCGTTTCAAATATCTGTTGTCTACTATACTCAAAAAATGACCTCGTTCCACTTAAACTTAAGTGGAACGGCGTTGTTTTGAGCATGTATGTTAAATTTTTTTTTTTTTTTTAAAAGAAGAAGATGAAGAAAGAAGAAGCTTTCTTGGTTTGGCTAGTTTAGCAGTTTGGACCAGAGTCAAACCGCTACCAAACCGACATAGGTCGGTTTTGAAGAAATGGCACCATGCACCGATAGGTTCACCACCGGTTCCAACTTGTTCCTGACGTGGACAGTTGGTTCACGTCAATGGCAATCAGTTTTTCTGTTTTCTATTATCTTTACCCCTCTTATTATTATCAATTATGAAGTTGTAGACCATCAACTTCCAAAGCCACTTCTATTGGGCCTCATTTCCAATCTTGTTAATCGGTCTTGACCTTGAAGGCTCTACCCAACAAATATGGTCTCCATTTAGCAACTGAAGAGACTAATGTAAGCAATTCTTTTTCATAAGTGGATAATAAGAGTGCTTTGCCCTTCAAAACTTTGCTATAAAAACCTATAGGCTAACCCTTTTGCACAAGTACAACTCCTAACCTCCCACCAGAAGCATCACACTCAATCGTGAAGTTTTGAGAAAAATCTAGCAACCTCAATACGGGAGGTTGAGTTACAACTGTCTTTAATTCCAAAAATGCTTGAGTTACTGCATTACTCCAAGCAAAAGAATTCTTCTTAAGTAACTCAGTCAATGGGGTTGCAATCATGCCATAATTCCTTACAAATTTCCTATAATAACTTGTAAGACCAAGAAACCCTCTCAAAGCCTTTACAAATTTAGGAATAGGCCACTCCATCATTGTAGAAATCTTTGAAAGATCACATTTAAATCCACTGCCAGAAATTAGATGGGCCAAATAATTGATTTCTTCCAACCCAAATCCGCACCTGGATATCTTTGCATACAAAGTATGTTGTTTCAACACCCCCAATACAGTTCTAAGATGTTCAACATGTTCTACTAATCTTGAACTGTAAATTAAAATGTCATCAAAGAAAACTAAAACAAATCTTCTCCAGAAGGGTTTGAAGCATAGTTTTGAATTCCGTTCTGTTTCGTTTTGGTGTAGTATTCGGTACACTAAACCTCATTGTTCCGTTTCGCTCCAACATTTCGGCCTGTGTCAGTCCGTTTTGGCCGTATTCTGGTCATTTCGGTTGAAATTGGCATTCCGGCTCTTATTCCATTTTAGATTATTTTTGTAATTTTCTTGTACTTGGATGGCATTTTTGTAAATTTTAAATTTAAATGGTATTTAATTAGTTCTAAAGTATAAAATGTATTTATAAAATTTTGATTTTTTTTGTAATTTTAATATGTCTCATCATTCTCTCTTTTCTTAGATTTCATTATTTTTAATAATTTCTCTATTCTTTTATTTCTTTTCTTTGTTTCTCAAATTTTTTATTTTTTAAACTTAGATTCGGTTTGGTTGATTAAAATCCTCACCTCAAATTCAAAATTATCATCTTATCATTACAACTTTCTCAAATCTCCATACAAAATATAATAAATAATTCACATTTTTCTTAACTTTTTCAAATCCCAAAACAATAATAATATTAAAATATAATATTTTAATATTTCATCTTAAAATTCAAAGTTCTCATCTTACTACCAAACCATACCTTATATTCATTTTAGAAATTTTCAATTCTTCCATATATATACACATATACATCATACACACTTACATATATATATATATATATATATATATATTATGTATTTATTATATTAGTTGATAGTTTATATATACATATAATTATTTTTATATAATATGTAATTAATCCTAAAACGGTAGCGGTATGACTCACTCAAAAATGAGTAGCACTAATGCTCTCCCAAGTGCAGGAGGATGTCGTGTAATAATTAGGAATAAATTCCTAGATCGTCTCTTCAGGAAAAATTTACTCAAAATTTAAACTCGTTGAAAAATTGTGAAAAACTTCACAAAAAAAGAAAAAATAAATGGTATGTGCAATGGATGGAAATTTTACTAGTCATGGACTAGATTCATGTTTTTAGATTTGTTTGTCGGATTTGAATGCAGCGATGAAAAGTAAGGAATGAAAATGCATGAAACTAAATTAAAATTGCTGAAATTAATAGACTGAAATTTAAAAGAACAAGAAAAATAAATGACATTAATTTAAATAATAGGAATTAAAGATGCAAGAAAATAAATGACATTAACCTAAATAGACAGAAATTAAATGTGCAAGGAAAATATAAGACATTAAACTGAAATTAAATAAAAATAGGAATTGTAAGGAATAAACTTGATATTTGAAAATGGAGACTGCGTTCTCCAATCCAAAAATCTGAACTTCCAAATAAAATGATTTCTAAAATAAACGCTCTAAATAAAATGCATCCTAAAAGAAATTGAACTCTCAATTAAATTAAACTTTCAAATAAAATACACACTCAAATTGAAGTGAGCTCTAAATAAAATACACACTTAAAGAAATTATTTCCTAGAGGAACACAAAGAAACTGAAATTACAGAGCGACTGAAAACTAAGAGAATAACATGAAGAAGAAAAAGAAAGAAGCTGCCGAATGAAGCATTAAAATAAAACTGCAGAAAATAACATGAAGAAAAAAAATCAAGAAGTTGCCGAATGGTAAATGAACTGCAGAACAAAAAAATCAAGAAGTTGCCGAATGAAGCATTAAAATAAAACTGCAGAAAATAACATGAAAAAAAAAATCAAGAAGTTGCCGAATGGTAAATGAACTGCAGAACAAAAAAATCAAGAAGTTGCCGAATGAAGCATTAAAATAAAACTGCAGAAAATAACATGAAGAAAAAAAATCAAGAAGTTGCCGAATGGTAAATGAACTGCAGAAAATAATAAACAAGAAAACAAGAAGTTGCCGAATGGTAAATGAACTGCAGAAAATAATAAACAAGAAGCTGAAACTTCCTTTTAATCAGGTCTGAAATGAAAACAGAAAAAAAAAAAACTAAACCAACGTAAACTCAAGTCTGAAAAAAAAAATTCTACTGCAACTTCAAGTGTAGAATAAAATTCTGTGTGTCTCCTCTACGTCCCAAGTTCCCCTCCTTTTATAGAGTCTTCATGTGTAGGATCAGGTTCCTTTCGGTGCCGTGATTGATGCTGATGTCCAGGTTTAATTTTCTTTTTTTTTCTGCTGCACTGCTTTGCCGTGAATGACTTTGCTTCTCTTCCTTTTGCATGTGCATGTGATGCTGCTGCATTTTCTTCTGCTGTCCAAGTGAGCTGCCGTGATTTTCTGCTGCATTGGCCTTGATTTTCTGCTGCATGTGCCTTGGAATTCTTTATTTTCTGCATTAGGTGAGTGATGCTTTCGGTGCTTGACCTTTTCTGCATTATTTTTCTGCTGCTGTTTTGTCCAAAACAAGCACCTCCACGTACGTCCAGAAGGAGCTTTCATTCTCAGCCTTCCGTCTCCCAGCCGTTTCTCCTCTTTACGTTCATTCTCTATTCGTTCAAGTGTCTGGTTTTTCTTCTATTTTTTTCGCAAGCCCTGTAAGCTTCCTTCTCCAAAAGTTTTTCTCAGCTTTACGTAAACTGCCAGCGTCAACTTCAAGTCCCGTTTGTTTCTCTTAGCTCCCTGTAAATCAGACCAACAAGCAAAAGAAAAAAAATAGCTAAAACAGAGCGTCCCTTCAGTCCGCTTCTCAGTCTTCTTCTCCGTCAGCTTCTCTGTTTTTACGTTAAATACCACCTCTCTCCATTTTCGGTTGACTGGAGCAGATGAGTGTGTTGGGGTGGCTTGAAGCTGGTAGAAAGGGTAGAGGCAGTAAACGGAGTGGTGTCCCGTAGACGTGGGAGGTGGTCTCGTTCGTCCGAAGCCAGCCAAAGAGCTCACCGTTTCCTCTATTTTTACGTAAAAAAATCCAGACACTCTGTGTTTTTTCCTCTTTTCCCAAAATCATAACCAGTCTCCTCTCTTCAACCTGCTTTCCGTCTTCTAGCTTTTCTTCCGTAAGCTCCGTCCCCTCTACGTCCCAAGGCTAGCGGACCACCCACTCCGTGTCTCTCACCAGACGAAGTGTATCCAAAGCCACCGAAAGCCCAGTTTCCTTTTACGTCTCACTGCTCTCTTCCTTTCATTTTTTCAAGACCCGAAACAAGAAATCCTGGAGTGGTTGAAATTGCAACGTGAGTCTTTCCGCTGAGGTGCTTTCCGTAACTTGAAAACGCAAGGTCCACGTGAATGGTGAATTTCCGTGAAGTGAGATAAAATCCAGACGAAGTCCCTCTTCGTTTAAAGCCTATGCATCTGTCCTTCCTTTCCGAAAAGTTAACCCAGCAGCCGTGGCTCCATGATTTTCATTCCGACAATTCTTTCAACATTTTCGGCTGCCCAAATCTACTGCTTTGAAAAACTCATATAGCATGCGCCATGGCTCATAATCGGATCTCCTTTTTACGTCCACTAGCCCACCGAAAGCACCCCCAGACAACACGTGAAACTGCTTCTTGACTTTACGTAAAAGCTTCACCGTTTGATCTCGTGAATTTTATTTAAGCTGAAAATAAAGAAATAAAAATACATTCGAAATAAATTAAAAAGAAAATAGATTATTAAAAAAAAATATTATATATGTGAGGAAGTATTGTCCAATTAAATCATAGTTATAAATTAAGCATAAACATGATATTAATCAATTAAAAATCATAACTCGAATTTATGCTTATTAACTATTTTTTTCATCTAAAACCAATAAATAATGTCACGAAGCAATTGAAATACATTGGTTTTAAATAGCTAAAATATGCAATATCTCAGCTCAATCACGGTACCAAAATATTTCGTTCAATAGCTTAACTGAAATGGCCACCAAAATAGTATTCAAAACTTTGGTTTGAAGATGTCATTCATAAGATCTTGAAAGGTTGCAGGGACATTAGTAAGACCAAAGGCAATTACTAAGAACTCATAGTGGCCCTCATGAGTTCCAAAAGCTGCTTTTTCAATATCCTTAGCTTTAAGTCCAATTTGGTTGTAACCAAATCTTATATCCAACATCGAAAAAATTTGTGATATCTCGTTTTTGCGTGTATTTTAATTTGATTAAAATATTGGTTATTTTATTTTAAATTATCGGATTTTAATTGGATTTATTTAGTTGTGAAATTTATTTTGTAGAGTTTTCCTAATATTAATTATTGTTTGAGTTTAAATTGCTGTTTAATTTATTTTAGCTTGTTTTTTTATTTAAAATTAAGTTGTTAGTTTTTACTAGTTATCTATTATAATTTAGCATTATGTTGTATTTAAATTATTTTCTTTGATTTATAGCTTTTAAATTTGATTCCGTTGGATTAGTTTGTTGATCCCAGAGGTGAGGATTGGACCTTATTTCTTTTTCCCATCTTTTCTTTTTCTCTTTTTCTTTTTCCTTTATTTCTTTTCTTGTTTTTCTTTCTCTTTTCCCCCCAGTTCTCTCTCTCCCGTTCGAACTCTCTCTCTCTCTCTTTCCCTCCAAGTCGTTTTCCATCATCAACCCAGACCCACCGCCGGTCACCGCCGTGCGGTGCACCACCCCCACTGTTTGACTCCCCTTCGGCCGGTGAACATCCCCAGCAAATCTTGGCCCCATCCGTGCCGCCGTTAAGCCGCACGCTCCGCTCCAAGCCGCGGCGTTCAAGTGCTCCAGCGCCGCCGTCGCTCCACCTCCGACTACCACCTCTTCACCACTTCATCACTGACTCCTTGCCGTCTTAAACCACCCATTTCTAGCTCTGATCCGTTGCAGAAGCAGCTCCCACGACCTCACTTTACGTTTTGGGTATTTTGGCCTTCCATCGCCGTTTTCGCCGCCACCCACGGCCAACTCTCACTTCCACTAGCTTCATAAACACCTCTAAGTCATTCCCTATAAATCCCAAATCTTGGTTTGTCCCTATTCAAAAGTGGGTATTTTACAACCCACGGCCACAGTGTTTTTACACTGTTACGTTGCTTTTTCTTTGCCTTTTGCAGCTTGTTGATCCTTCAAAAATTATCATATAACGCTGTAAATATTTTCCAAACTTCATTTTAGATTTAAATATATTATTATTTTTACAATAAATATTTGTGACTAGTTGGTTATTCCGGACTGAGTCCGAGGAGTCGGGGGTCGAATGGATTTGAGGATGAAATTAATTATGTTTTGGTTGACGTTGAGATTTATTGGATATTTTGTGGCTTGATGTTTGAATTGCATAGTACATGCATGTTCATGTTTGAAAAGGAAAATTGGGTTTTCGTGTAATTGCATGCATGTATATGTGTTGGAACTTGAAAACTAGGTTTTCAAGCGAGAAATATTTTTGGTATATGTGAACGATTGGATTGATTGGTTGAATCAGAGGCACATGTAGGGATAGTGGTAAGCAGGGATGGTGGTAGAGTCCTGCCTGCGATTCCCGCCTACGGTGCATGCGGCGTAGGGATAGGGGTAAGCAGGGATGGTAGTAGAGTGCCGCCTGCGATTCCCGCCTACAGTGCATGCGTAGGGATGGTGGTAGAGTCCTACCTGCGATTCCCGCCTACAGTGCTCTGATGGTTTGGATAATACATTTTCTAGGAAAATGGTGAGACTGATTTTTGGGCCATTATCTAGGATAATGGCAATGATATGTTTAAAGAAAATGTTTTGGGCCAAAATGAGATATTTTGGCATGCGTGGAAATATGTAGATTTTTGGGATATGTGCATTTGGCATCTTTTCATGCATATTGTTGAGTGTAATATATTTTTATCTTTTGGTGTTTGAATTATTACTTACCTGTGGCACTATTTTTAGTACCGTAGATTTTGATGCAGAGGTTGAGGAGGAGAAGGCTGAACTCGAGGAGGCGGCTCTGCCAGAGTTTAGACTTGGAGTTGTTTTATGTCGGAAATTATCTTTACTTGTTTTTATGTTATGTAATTGGTATTTGAAACAGTGTTGAATTTGTAATATTTTATTACGTGTGTTTTAAACTAGTTTGTATTTAAACAAAATTATGGTACTTAGTTGTAAGATTTTTATTATCCGCTGCGAGGTTTATTTGTACACATGTTGCATGTATACACACTTGACACTTGGCGATGGGATGTGCGACCCTTGTTATCATCGTCCCAACGCCTCGATTTTCACATGTCCGTACTTAGGAGTTGGGGGCGTCACAAAATTATTGTCCCAAATAATTCATCAAAAAGCTAATCCATGACAGGTATTGGAACCTTTTCTTTGATAGTTTCTTTATTAAGTGCACAATAATCAATGCACATTCTCCAAGTTCCATCTGCCTTCTTCATCAATAAGACTGGTTGTGATACCCCGTTTTTACGTGTATTTTCACTGAAGGAATATTTTAATTTAATTAGAATAATAGTTCTTTTATTTTAAATTATCGGATTTTAATTGGATTTTAATTGCTGTTGAGTTTAAATTGCTGTTTAATTTATTTTAGCTAATCTTTGGATTTAAAATTAAGTAGTTAGTTTTTACTAGTTATTTATTATATTTTACCTTTATGTTTTGTTTAAATTATTTTCTTGGTTTTATTACTTTTAAAATTATTTTCGTTGGATCAGTTGTTGGACTCCAAAGGTGAGGATTGGACCTCATTTCTTTTCCTCCATCTTTTCTTTTCTCTTTTTCTTTTTCTTCTTTCTCTCTTTCTTCTTCTTTTCTTTCTTTTTTCTTACTTCTTTCCCGGTTTCTCTCTGCCCGTGCGAAGCTCTCTCTCTCTCCCTTTCCGTTGCTTTTTCGTGCCGCCCAGACCTGCCGCCGGTCACCGCCGCCGGTCACCGCCGTGCGGCACACCGCCCCTCCCACCTGACTCCCCTACTGCCGGCGCACCTCCCCACAAAATATTGGCCCCATCCGTGACGCCATTTAGCCGGAATAGCTCTTCCAAGCCGAACGGCTTTTGCTCCGATTTGCCGTCGTCGCTCCACCTCCGGCCACCACCTCTTCACCACTTCATCACCGACTCCTTGCCGTCCTAACCCACCTATTTTCGGCCTCAATCCGTCGCCGGAGCAGCTTCTACGAGCTAGTTTCCGATTTGGGTATTTCAGCTCTTCTACCACCATTTTTGCCGCCACCCACAGCCAAACTCCACTTCCACTAGCTTCATAAACACCCCTAAGCCATTCCCTATCAATCTCGAGTCTTGGTTTGTCCTCGTTCAAAAGTGGGTATTTTACAACCCACGGCTACAGTGAATTTACACTGTTACGTTGCTTTCTCTTCGTCGTTTGCTGCTCGCCGATCCTTCGAAAATTATCATATAGTGCTGTAAGTATTTTCCAAACTTTATTTTAGATTTAAATATATTATTGCTCTTATAATAATTATTTATGATCTGGTTGGTTATTCCGGACTGAGTCCGAGGAGTTGTTTGTTTGATTGTTTTGGATGTTTGGGAAGTGTTGGTTAAATTGTGTGATTTTATTTGCATTGCATTGTGCATGCATATCCATGTATTTTTATTGAAAATTGGGTTTTACGTGTCAATGGATTTTCGGGTGCATGCGTATCACGACCCCAAGTTGAGATGGGGCATTATTTCGGTGGAGCTCCTCTGGTCACTCGGGAGCGTAATATACTGAGGGACGTCCCCTGAGTTATCGCTGGGCGACAACGGGAGCAGGCAGGATGGTAACGCTCTCGTACCGACTCCGTGGCTCCTCTGCTGGCGGGGGCTAGAGGATGCCTGGGCCAGGTACTCGCTGGGCGCGAAACTGGGATCGCTCGTTTAGATGTCGCAGACGTAGTCGTTACTTGCGCTGTGACATAGTAGCCAGGGTATGCGGATGATCCATGCAATAAGTCTTGGACATGCAATTGTTTTAATTTCAGATTTTTGGTAGTGTGGATACCTGTAGGGCCTTACTGAAATAGATGTTGTTCCTTGCTTCAATGGAATATGATATTCAGAAGCCCTTCTTGATGGTAGACCAACAGGTTTAGAAAAATCTTGTTTGAATTCTTCCAGAACTTCAGCCAACTCCACAGATTGCTTCTCAACTTTCTAAACTTCTTCCACTGCCATCAATTGCTGAAACTAGCCTTGCTTCCTTATCAAAGAAGACTTAAAACAATTCTTTCCAGGCCAAACATTTATGTTATCATAATTTAAACCTTATAAGGACAACTTCACTTGACCCACACAAAAGCTCATTGACATGCTAGTAAAATCCCAATTAATAAGACACAAGGTCCTCAACCATTAAACCCCAAGCACAACATCACAATCCCCTCATGAAAAAACATAGAAATGTACTTTGAACTTAGCCCCTTGAATTGTAATCACCTCTTCACAAGTCCCCTTACTCAAAACTTTAGCCTCATTAGCTACCATCACTTGCAAGCTTGAATCAGAAAACATCTTAAACTAGGCTGAATTTACAACAATTGGATCTAGGAAGTTGATAGTACTTCTTGAATCCATTAAAATTTCTACTAGACATGTACCAACCCTGCTTAGCAACTTCATAGCATTGTTACTATGATAACTAGCAATTACATGAATCAAAATCTCCAACCCATCTTTTTTTTTTTTTTTCCATTTGACTTTTATCAAGGTTGTAACTTCTTCACTGCCATCTTCCCTCTCAGCATTAATAATAGCAACATCTTGTTCTTAATCATTAACTTGCAATAGATAAACTTTTAGATTTTTACAAACATAGGTTGGATTCTACTTCTCTTCACAATGATAGCACAACCCTTTCTCCCCTTCTCATCCATTTGAGTAGATGAGATCTTTCTAATAGGTTGTACAAACCTATTCACTTTACTTCCTATATATTAATTTAGACATTTTATTTATGCTCTAAGTTGCCTATATTGCTATTTTTTGGGAATAATGGAATATTATTGGGCTAAATGCCATTGCATGGAGCATGTTATATTCATATATAAAGGTTACTTAATATTATTGGTCAAAGGTACGTGTATATATATAATATATACACACACACTTGAAGTACGTAGGTGCATGCATGAGTAATGCGTATCTTGAGGGAAATACTAGAGCATGTTAAGTTCTGATTTTGTGTCTGCGCGCATCATGTGGTAATTAATATATAGCATTCCTAATTTCCATATATATAATATTAATTATATTACCCTGAGAATTTTGCCGACTTGCTAATTAATTGGGGTGTTACGGGTATATTAATTAATTAGAATCTCTCCAGAAAAGGTAAGTACAATCTTTTCAAAACACTCAAAATCACCATTTATATATATATATATATATTTATATGAGTCGATCGATATCTCTACATAGAGAAAATCATAATACGCCATGATCTAATTGCCAGCTATTATAAGATCAATGGCAAGCCATAAATGCAACTATAAATATTTCCCAAATAAACCATATGTATATATGCATGATAATTAGCAACAAATATATTCATGAAATGAGAGAAGATTTCGAGGGAATTAAAGCCTTTATGAGCGCATAAACAAAATTAACGTTGGGTGATTTTGCACATTTATTCCGCCAACTTCTCATTAGCTTTTCACACCTCTTGGCTTCATAATAAGAAGACGTGCATATATATATACTCATGCTTCATATTGCGCAAGCCAGTCAAGCTTGCAAAAAAGTAAAGAAATTACAATGGTGATGAACAACCACTTTCCAGAAGACTTGTTGTTACAGATTCTGCTATGGCTGCCTGTTATATCCCTATCGCGATTCAAGTGCGTTTGCAAATCCTGGTACGCCTTCATTTCAAATCAAACCTTCATCTATAAACACCTTCTCCACGCTCAGTCCCCGTCCAACAGGAACAAGAATGCCCTTCTTCTCGTTAAGCGGCGTGATAAAATCACCACCAAACTCGTCGTCTCCACACTTTCTTTTGAAACTCTCCAAGTATCCCTCGCACAGGTACCCTTACCATCATCATATTCTGGAATTATCGCCAAGAGAGCACGGATGTATATCGTGGGCTCTTGTAATGGTCTCGTTTGTCTTCACGATAGCAGTAGTTGGAATAATACTCTTTTATGGAACCCTGCAACTAAAGAAACAAAGGTTGTCCCCATATCAAACATGCCCCTCCTTTCTGCTGACTATGATGTTGTCTCCCTTAACGGCATCGGATTTGGTTTTGATGCCAAAACTCACGACTACAAGATAATCAGCCATTTCCATCTCTACGAACCCGACCCTTACTTAGAACAATACTACCCGATAATCACGTACCGTAGTGAGGTATATAGCTTAAGAGCCGATTCTTGGAGACAAATTGACAGCGTCCCTTGTCATATTTGGGATTCTACTAGAGGTATGATGACAAACCAGAATGGGATAGGTACTTGGTGGGCATCGGGTGATAATGGTACTATAAATTGGGAAGGTATTTTGTCATTTGACATAACCAAGGAGGTATTCCTAGCAACTCCGCTGCCAGATGTTAGCGATATAGGGTATCCCTTTGATAAATATCAACAATATTTCTTGATGAATGAATTGGTTGCTCTCGCTATTTCTTGGAAAGTTATAGGCGAAGAGGGGTCGCGAATGTGGTGGGATATATGGTTGTTGAATGAATATGGGGTTACGGAATCTTGGACAAAGCTGTTCAGGTGTGGCCCTCTTACTAGAGTTAGTCGACCATTAGAATATTGGATGAATGACATCATATTCTGGGAAAAAGATGATGAACAACTGGCCTTGTATGACCCCTCTACCAAAGAGATGACGAATCTTCAAATTGAAGGAGAAAGTCTCTCGTTCCAGGTTATTCCTTACATGGAAAGCCTAGTTTCCATAAGCGGAGCAAATGATATAGTATGAAGAACAGAACAATTGTGACAAGCATTAGAATGTGTTTCAGACAAAAGTTGTACGCACCAGAGATAAGAGTGAAGAGAATTTTATGATAAAGGAATTAGCCTGAGCTAGCACAAGTTTTCTGCATGCACTTAAATCTTTCTTTTACATAATCTTCTTGTCTTTTCTGTTTCTGTCCATGCACTAATAGCATAATAGCATTAGTTGTATGACTGAATGAAATGAGAGAAGATTTCGAGGGAATTAAAGCCTTTATGAGCGTATAAACAACATTAATTGGGTGATTTTGCACATTTATTTCGCCAACTTCTCATTAGCTTTTCACACCTCTTGGCTATATAATAAGAAGACGTACATATATACTCATGCTTCATATTGCGCAAGCCAGTCAAGCTTGCAATCAAGTAAAGAAATTACAATGGTGATGAACAACCACTTTCCAGAAGACTTGTTGTTACAGATTCTGCTATGGCTGCCTGTTATATCCCTATCACGATTCAAGTGCGTTTGCAAATCCTGGTACGCCTTCATTTCAGATCGAACCTTCATCTATAAACATCTCCTCCACACTCAGTCCCCGTCCTACGGGAACAAGAATGCCCTTCTTCTAGTTAAGCGGCGTGATAAAATCACCACCAAACTTGTCGTCTCCACACTTTCTTATGAAACCCTCCAAGTATCCCTCGCACAGGTACCCTTACCATCACCAGATTCTGGAATATCGACAAGAGAGCACGGATGTATATCGTGGGCTCTTGTAATGGTCTCGTTTGTCTTCACGATAGCAGCAGTTGGAATAATACTCTTTTATGGAACCCTGCAACTAAAGAAACAAAGGTTGTCCCCATATCAAGCATGCCCCTCCTTTCTGATGACTATGATGTTGTCTCCCTTAACGGCATCGGATTTGGTTTTGATGCCAAAACTCACGACTACAAGATAATCAGCAATTTCCAGCTCTACGAACCCGACCCTTACTTAGAACAATACTACCCGATAATCACGTACCGTAGTGAGGTATATAGCTTAAGAGCCGATTCTTGGAGACAAATTGACAGCGTCCCTTGTCATATTTGGGATTCTACTAGAGGTATGAGGACAAACCAGAATGGTATGGGTACTTGGTGGGCAACGGGTGATAATGGTACTATAAATTGGGAAGGTATTTTGTCATTTGACATAACCAAGGAGGTATTCCTAGAAACTCCGCTGCCAGATGTTAGCGATATAGTGTATCCCTTTCATAAATAACAACAATATTTCTTGTTGAATGAATTGGTTGCTCTCGCTATTTCTTGGAAAGTTATAGGAGAAGAGAGGTCGCGAATGTGGTGGGATATATGGTTGTTGAATGAATATGGGGTTACGGAATCTTGGACAAAGCTGTCCAGGGTTGGCCCTCTTACTGGAGTTATCCGACCATTAGAATATTGGAGGAATGACATCATATTCTGGGAAAAAGATGATGAACAACTGGCCTTGTATGACCCCTCTACCAAAGAGATGATGAATCTTCAAATTGAAGGAGAAAGTCTCTCGTTCCAGGTTATTACTTACATGGAAAGCCTAGTTTCCATAAGCGGAGCAAATGATTTAGTATGAAGAACAGAACAATTGTGAAAAGCATTAGAATATGTTTCAAGCAAAAGTTGTACGTACCAGAGATAAGAGTGAAGAGAATTTTATGATTAAGGAATTAGCCTGAGCTAGCACAAGTGTTCTGCATGCACTTAAATCTTTCTTTTACATAATCTTCTTGTCTGTGGTGTTTCTGTTTATGCATTAATAGCGTAATAGCATTAGTTGTATGACTGAATGAAAACTACGAACAGAGAATTTTTTTCAAAACAGTCTGGCAATTTCTTCTTAATAGATTAGCTGGCAAATGCCCTCTTAAATGTTTTGGAAAATGTTTCTTCAAAATACAAGCAATATAATAATCTACATGCGCGCAGTACTACCAATTGCAATTACCTCTATCGCACCCTGTGTTCTAGACACTGAAACCAACACAACTTTGTACTGTCTTCTCTGTTAAATTGGGTTCAAATTGCTCAACCTGGGCTGTGATATATATAACTTCAACCCTATGATCCACCATTTACTTAGATAATGTTGTGTAAGCAATATATATAACTTCAACCCTATGATCCACCATTTACTTAGATAATGTTGTGAATGCTTACAGACTCACAGAGTTCATCTCTAACAAAATAAAAAGATTAGTGTATCCGACTAAATTAATTTGTTATTTTATCTTATAAGGCACATGCAACTCGATCTCATTAAGTGCATTCATGGGGCCAAACCCACCTATAATCCGCGTAATTATTATATTTTCTTACAGTTCAAACATGTAGTGCTTTCACACTTTCATAAGATGTCAAGCATGTCAATTATATTTGGTCATGTGTAAATAAATAATTACAATTATATAACATGTTGTAATAGGTTAGGATAGGATTACCACATCATACATACTGATCTAGGAGTAGGGGAACTACCCGCACCCCCCACACGAAGGGCCCCGGTCCCACCCTCACATGGACGGGGAGCAATAGTTTGGGCCTCGGCCATTGCCCTGCCCCTAGTCCAAATTGAACCCTTATGAAACCCTAATCAATATAAAAAAAGTTACAAACACAATCAATAACATCCCTCACAGCATCCAAAACACCGAAGGGTGGAAAGCTAGGAAATTATTCCCAAATTTATTTTCTAATGTTTTTTTATGTATTAAGTAGAACTTTTACTCCATACTTTGTGTATATCCTGCCAAGGCAATACAAAAGTCCATATTGCTTAAGTGTGAGACTTGTATTGCCAAGTTAACCTATAAAAGAACCACCCTACTACACTACAACTTACACAAAATAGGCACTAGAAAATTTAAAAACTTTATAATTTTTAAATTATAGTCATATTTACAATTTTGGATCCAAAAATGTGTTTTTAATTTCTTTTAGACCCATGAATAATTTTTGGGGCTAGCAGGCTGTATTCCATTATTGAAATGAGCGGGGGGCAGGGTACCCTACACTTGGGATGCGGGGGCTAGCTATGTCTAGGGATGAAAACCCCGCCCCTGCCCTGTATGGTGCGGGTAGCACCTCTAAGTCTATTTTAGCATCAATCAGCTTCAATAGATGTACCAGGCAGCAACAACAAATGCATATTTGTGTTTGATTATATATCTATATTAGAATTAAACAATATAAAATTCAATGGCTGTTTTACAAGATTTTCAAAATCACGAGTAAAAAGACTATATATCTATATTATATATGACCAAAAGACAATTTTTTGGAAAGAAATATTTTTCACAAATCTGGATTGGAATCTTCTGCGATTACAGTTGGTGTCACTAAGGAGCTTTGATAGCAATCGCCACAACAAAGTACATTTACCAAAATGAGCATGAGATATAACAATAAAAAAGCATTACTGAGTATTAAAAAAATGAATTAAGAATAAAACAGCATTAAAAAATAAATTTCCAAGCTTTCCCCCTTACTTCTGATTCTGCGAAGTATTTTCTTCTCTAAGATTGGGTCATTTTTGTTTTCTTTTTTCCAAATGAATCACGATTTTGCAGCGATATATAATAGAAACATGTCGGCAAAGAGAGATAGAAATGAGAAGATAGCTCATGCTAACTATTAATGGAAGGTATGCCAAAGATCTTATCTTCTAATTTGCAACTTGAACCACAGTGCCTTCCATTACCAAATCTGCTAGAACATGGCTTCATTGTGTCAGCAAGCGTTTTCTACCAAAAAAAAAAACACTCATTTTCACTTGTTGCATTAGCCTTGTAATGGAACCTAAAAAATTTTGAAAACATTATTTACCTCGATGTTAAGTACCTTGCACTAGTGACAACTCACACAAAGAAACTTGAATCAAGAACTCAAAAAATTGTGAGCAATAAAATAACTGAAATCCAAGAATCAAGAATAGAATTCTTGGAAGAAGCCTTAGAAGGACTTCCAACCTCCTATTATTACTCAACTTCTATTAAAATTCTTCAATATAGAATTATACGAGGCCTATGCTTTTATAAGCCACTTTCTATATAAAACAACAATATATCAAACTCAACTAATTCAAACAGGTGCAACACATACCGTTTCAACCCATATTACACTAACTGATCACAACCGATCGTATCACTTAAACAATGCGTACCATTTCACTTGGACAGTTAAAATCGTTAATCCCATGAATCCATCCCTGCACTTCACTCCATTTGTCACAACAGGTTTTACACTAACAATCTCTCCCCTCTTTACGGTCCTTGACATCAAGGGCCTGATAAATTCCCCCTCCATTAAAGGACCATGCCCATGAGGTGTGGGTAAAGCCTCTGCAAGTCCCACAACAACTCCCATAAATTATCCTTAATTGGTGCACCAAGCCATTTCACTAAGACTTTAGTAGCTACATGATGCCTCACCTTCCTCAATCTCCTTTTCAAGAGCTGCTCAGGTTTAGGCTGGACTTGACCTTGAGAATTCAAATGTGGAGAATAGGCAGTGGAGTAATATTATGGCCAAGTTTCTTCTTTAAGCAATAAACATGAAATACTGGATGTACTTTTGAACTATTAGGCAAATCCAACTTATAAGCACAAAACCAACTTTCTGCAACACTTAAAAAATCTTGGAGCAAGCTTTAGATTATGCCTCATAGCCACGGACTTTTGTCTATTGGGTTGGAGCCTCAAAAACACCCAGTCATCTACTTCAAAAACTCTTTTTGTTGTTTTCCTGTCAGCAAACAACTTCATTCTCTGTTGAGACTTCAGCAAATTCTCTTTTAACAATGTCATAATCTCATCCCTTGACCTTAATTGTTGATAAACTACAACATTAGCAGTAATACCAAAAATGTAAGCTAACAATCTAGGAGGTGAAAATCCATAAAGAGCCTCAAAAGGGCACAAACCAATAGAGGAGTGACAAGTGGTGTTATAACACCATTCTGCCATAGGAATCCACAAACTCGATTCCTTAGGTTTGTCACTAGTATAACATCTCAAGTAGCCTTTCAAAACCTTATTTAAAGCTTCAGTTTGCCCATCAGATTGTGGATGATAAGCAAAGCTAAAGTTAAGGGTAGTACCATGTAACTAAAATGGTTCTTTCTAGAGATTCTGGATGATAGGTAGAGCTAGAGTTAAGGGTAATACCATGTAACTGAAATAGTTCTTTCCAGAGATTATGGATGATAGGTAAAGCTAAAGTTAATGGTAGTACCGTGTAATTGAAATAGTTCTTTCTAGAAATTGCTTGTGAAAATGGGATCTCGATCAGAAACAATTGACTTGGGAAGTCCATGTAGCTTGAAAACTCCATTAAAAATATCTCAGCTACTTTAGTGGCTATATAAGGATGGGCCATAGGGAAGAAATGCCCAAACTTTGTAACCTTGTCTACTACTACAAAGATTACTATGTATCCTTTAGAAAGAGGTAATCCCTCTATAAAATCCATTGAAATATCCTGCCATGGAGAAGAGGGAATAGGCAGTGGTTGCAAAAGGCCAGTTGGGTGAACTGTCTCATTCTTACTTCTCTGACATATCTCACTTTCTCTGACCAACTTTCTAATATCCTTCCTCATGCCTCCTCAAAAAAATTCCTGCTTAGCTCTATGCAGTTTCTTATGGTATCCCACATGGCCAGCATGTGAGTTATGATGAATGTAATGTAATACCTTAAGTTTGAAAGGAGAATTCTGCACCACCTCTATCTTGCATTTCCTCAATAGCAAGCCTTGTTGCAGGGTATAATGCTTAGATCCCTCTTGACCTTGTTGAAACCTCAACAAAATGCCACTGATGTTTGCACATAACTGATAACTCTGCTTCAACTGCTAATCCAATCTAAAGTTGGAAATGTAATTAGTGCCAAGACAACTACCTCTTCCTCAAATTTTCTTGAAAGTGCATCAGCTAGAGGTGAAAATCGACATATTCGGCGTGGTTTTTGGGCAAAACCAACGTCATTGAAGTGGGAGGAGCCACCAACCTTAACCAGTCGATGGGGAGGAGGAAAACCGGCCATATCGATTTTGGCGGTTCTTTGTCGGTTCTCGATCGATTTTTAGTTCTCCTGGTGGCTTAGTTCGCCTAAAAGAGTAGAGAGTGTGTGTGTTGTAGAGGAGAGAGAGAGAGAGAGAGCTAGTGCAATGGATGCGGGGGAAAGAAGAAGCTCGAGGTTGAAGATGGTTTTATCTCGAAACGACGCCGTTTGGTTTAAAATCAAATGGCGCTGTTTCAATTAAATTTTTTTTCATACGCCTTACATGAAACGACGCCATTTGGTTTAATACTAAATTGTATCGTTTCAATTATCTATTGTCTACTATACACAAAAAATGATGTCGTTACACTTAATCTTAAGTGGAACAACATCGTTTTGAGTATGTATATATATATATATATTTTTTTTAAAAAAAAACTTTATGGGTTCGGTCGGTTCAACGGTTTGAACAAGGTCAAACTTCTGCCTAACCGACATAGGTCCATTTTGAAGAAATGCCACCGTGCGCCGACCAATTTCGAGATGTTCCTGATGTGGACGGTTGGTTCACGTCAGTTGCGATCAGTTTTTCAGTTTTCCGTCCACCCCTAACATCAGCCACTTTATTATCTTTACCCCTTTTATTATCAATTGTGAAATTGTAGCCCATCAACTTCCAAAGCCACTTTTATTGGACCTCATTGCCAACCCCTTGTTCAAGTATGTACCTAAATCTTGTTGATCAGTCTTGACCTTGAAGGCTCTACCCAACAAATATGGTCTCCATTTAGCAACTGTAGAGACTAATGTAAGTAATTCTTTTTCATAAGTGGATAATAAGAGTGCTTTGCCCTTCAAAACTTTGCTATAAAAACCTATAGGCTGACCCTTCTGCACAAGTACAACTCCTAACCCCCCACTAGAAGCATCACACTCATTCGTGAAGTTTTGAGAAAAATCTGGCAACCTCAACACGGGAGGTTGAGTTACAGTTGTCTTTAATTCCAAAAATGCTTGAGTTGTTGCTTTACTCTAAGCAAAAGAATTCTTCTTAAGTAACTCTGTCAATGGGGGCTGCAATCATGCCATAGTTCCTTACAAATTTCCTATAATAACCTGTAAGACCAATAAACCCTCTCAAAACCTTTACAGATTTAGGAATAGGCCACTCCAACATTGCAAAAATCTTTGAAAAATCACATCTAACTCCACTGCCAGAAATTAGATGGGCCAAATAATCAATTTCTTCCAACCCAAATCTGCACTTGGATATTTTTGCATACAAATTATATTTCTTCAACACCCCCAATATAGTTTTAAGATGTTCAACATGTTCTACTAAACTTGAACTGTAAATTAAAATGTCATCAAAGAAGAATAAAACAAATCTTCTTAAGAAGGGTTTGAATAATAGTTTTGAATTCCGTTCCATTCCGTTTCGGTTTAGTATTCGGTGCACTAAATCTTATTGTTCCATTTCGCTCCAAAATTTCAGCCCGTGTCAGTCCGTTTTGGCCATTTTGGTCAAATTCCGGCCATTTCTGTCAAAATTGGCATTCTGGCTCCTATTCTGTTTCGGATTATTTTTGTAATTTTCTTGTACTTGGATGGCATTTTTGTAAATTTTAAATTTAGATAGTATTTAATTAGTTCTAAAGTATAAAATGTATATATATATAATTTTAATTTTTTTGTAAGTTTAAACATGTCCCCCCATTCTCTCTTTTTTTTTTTTTGAAATATCATTATTTTTAATAATTTCTCTATTCTTTTATTTCTTTTCTTTGTTTCTGTTTCTCAACTCAAATTTTTGATTTTTTAAACTTATATTCATTTTATAAATTTTCAATTCTTCCATATATATACACATATATTGATACACACTTATATATATATACGTATTTATTATATTAGTTGACAGTTTATATATACATATAATTATTTATATATAATATATAATTAATCCCGCAACGGTATCCAAAATAATAGCAGTATCGAAAGATTTCGTTCTAATGGCTTAACCGAAATGGCCACCGAAACAGTATTAAAAAATTTGGTTTGAAGATGTCATTTATGAGATCTCGAAAGGTTGCAGGGGCATTAGTAAGCCCAAAGGCCAATATTGAAAACTTACAGTGGCCCTCATGAGTTCTAAAAGCTATTTTTTCAATATCCTTAGCTTTAACTCTAATCTAGTTGTAACCACATCTCAAATCCAACATAGAAAAAATTCTTGATCCAAATAATTCATCAAGAAGCTCATCAATGACTGGTATTGGAAACTTGTTGTTGATAGTTTCTTTATTAAGTGCACAATAATCAATGCACATTCTCTAAATTCCATCTGCCTTCTTCACCAATAAGACTGGTAAAGAAAAAGGACTTTGGCTAGGCCTCACAACTTCATACTTCAATAAGTCATGGACAATTTTTTTAATTTTAAATTTTTGGTAGTGTAAATACCTATAGGGCCTTACTGAAAAAGGTGTTGTTCCTTGCTTCAGTCGAATATGAAGATCAAAAGCCCTTCTTGATGGCAGATCAACAAGTTCAAAAAAATCCTCTTTGAATTCTTCCAGAACTTCAGCCAACTCCACAGATTGCTTCTCAACATTCTAAACTTCTTCCATTGCCATCAATTGTTGAAACTAACCTTGCTTCCTTATCAAAGAAGACTTAAAACAATTCTCTCCAGGTCGAACATTTATATTATCGTAATTTAAACCTTGTAAGGACAGCTTCTCTTGACCCACACAAAGGCTCATTGACATGCTAGTAAAATCCCAATTAATAAGATCCAGGGTCCTTAACCATTGGACCCCAAGCACAACATCACAATCTCCCAATGACAAAACATGGAAATGTACTTTAAACTTAGCCCCTTGAATTGTAATCACCTCTTCACAAATCCCCTTACTCAAAACTTTAGCCTCATTAGCTACTCTCACTTGCAAGCTTGAATCAGAAAACATCTTAAACTTAGCTGAATTTACAACAATTGGATCCAGGAAGTTGTGAGTACTTCCTGAATCTATTAAAATTTCCACTAGACATGTACCAACCCTACCTAGCAACTTAATAGTATTATTACTATGATAACCAGCAATTGCATGAATCGAAATCTCCAGCCCTTCTTTTTCTTTCCCTTTGCCTTTTATCAAGGTTGTAACTTCTTCACTATCCTTTTTCCTCTTAGCATTAATAACAGCATCATCTTGCTCTTGATCTTTAAGTTGCAACAAATAAACTTTTAGATTTTTACAAACATGGATTGGATTCCACTTCTCTTCACAATGATAGCACAGTCCTTTCTCCTCTTCTTATCCATTTAAGCAGATGAGATCTTTCTAATAGGCTGTACAAACCTATTCACTTTACTTCCTTCCACTCCTACTTCCAAATTCTTCTCACCAATCCACTCCTATTTCCCTCCACTCTTCCAATGTCTTCTATTTGACAAAAGGTACTCTTCTTGAATCTTTACCAACCCAAAAGCTGCATTGAGATCAATAGGATTGAACATTCGAGCTGGAAGTCAAGTTTCATCCTTTAATCCACTCAAAAAACAGCTTAACTTGTGCCTCTCAAACAGCCATTTAAGCCTATTTGATAACCCTTCAAACTAAGACTTATACACAGCAACAGATGATGTTTGCTTCAATCTTGTCAAGGCCTCTATAAGATCATCATAAGTAGTTGGGCCAAATCTCACTTGTAGAGCTTTAATAAAAGAATCTCAACTAGTAAACAGTCCACAATCCACAGCATCCTGGTACTAGACTAATGCCTCCCATTCCATATGATAAGAGATGGAAATCAAAATACTGGGTGGCCTTAAAAAATCCTCCCAACAGGGTTAGTCCCATTGAAATGGGGAAATTCTAACCTTACACCCATCAGTTGAAAACCTTTATCGTCATAATTCATTAATCTTGTATCATTAGAAACATATATTAGAACTTGTCCTTAACGACTTTCAATAAAAGACTTCATCATATCAACAAGTTGGTCCAACTTGTCAGTTATGCCCAGAATTACTTGACGATGTTCATCAAGCTACTTTTGAGTGCCTTCTTGCTGCTTCTGTGTACTTTTTTGATGCATCTTCAACACTACTCTAGTTCCTTCTGCCATGAGAGAATCGTCCTCTCTGATACCACTTTTAAGTACCTTGCACCAGTGACAACTCACAAAAAAAAACTTGAATCAAGAACTCAAAAAATTGTGAACAATGAAATGACTGAAATCCAAGAATCAGTAATAGAATTCTTGGAAGAAGCCTTCAAGGGACTTTCAACCTCCTATTATTACTCAACTTCTATTAAAATTCTTCAATCCAGAATTATACGAGGCATCTGCTTTTATAAGCCCCTTTCTATGTAAGACGACAACGTATTAGACTCAACTAATACAAACAGGTGCAATACGCACCGTTTCAACCCATATTACACTAACTCATAATGCACCGTATCACTTAAACAATGTGCATTGTTTCACTTAGACAGTTAAAATCATTAATCTCATGAATCCATTCTCTATACTTCACTCCATTTCTCACAGCAGGTTTTACACTTAACACTCGATCAAACTCCTAAACTCAAGATGATAAATTAACCCAAAACTTAATCATCAGCATATCTTCACCAAAGAAGGAAAAAGGAACCTTCGTTGTCAAGAAGAGATTTCATGAGATGATTGTCGTTGTGGGATTTGAGGGGGTCATGTTCTCCTAGAAAAGCTCCCACTCGTTCCCAATATGTCTCTTCAAGAGAAGAAACTCCGTCTCTAGATCCAATCTCTCGATCTCGGTGTGGGTTTCCTCCTCAATTGATTGCTATTGTGGTTATTCTTCTTGATCTAGTTGGATGCGCAAGATTTTGAATTTTTGAAAATAGACTAGGATTCTCTCCACTAACCAACAAGAGAAAAATGTTTGAAGGCCTAGCTGCAGTTTTTGTCAAAGGTGGTGATCGAAATGTTCGGCAAGAGAGAAATGGCGGCAGAGCCACGATATTGTAGTGGCTAGGATTTCGTGGAGAGATCAAGAGCTAAGTTTTAACCGGTTTCTTTTTTATAAAACCTAGAATCTCGGTATCATAACCGCACTCGACCCAGATAGGGCTAGGTAGTGTGATGTGGTTTTCGGCCTAGGTAGGATCTATTTGGGCCAAAAACTAGAAACGAATCCAGTTATTAGGCTTTAGACTTGGTTGGGATGAAATCCAACCTGGATGAATAGTGGGGGATATACCTTACGCCACCCCTATCAAGGAGTGTGTAATTAGGACTGTTCATCCGGGTTCCATTTTTTCCATCCCGACTTGAAAACCTGGATAATCAGGTTTTGGTTACGAATTGATTCCGGGCTAGAAACAACATAGCAAAACCTGGGTGTACCTGGGCCGGGTATCGGGTTTAAAACTCGGAACTCGGAGTTTTTTTAAAAATTGGGTAAAAAACCCTTCCCCTTTGCCGTATCCCCCCCCCCCCCCCCCTCCTCCCCCCTCTCTCTCTCTCCTAAGAAAAAGAAAATGGTGGTTCTTCTCTTCAACATGGTATGGTTAATCGCCATTGTCCTCTCTTTCGTGGCTTCTACTTTGAAGAAAGAAATGGTCACTTGGTTTTTGTTGGTTTGCTTGCAGATGCTTCGATGATGGGCAGGAGAAATATCTTAAATTTAAAGCAGAGATACCACGGCCGGACGGTGCCAGTCACGAGCCATCATAATATGGGTCTGCCTCAAGAATGGACGTATTGAGCGTTTGATGCCACGCCACTTTCGCATGCCTTGATTATTTGAATCGAGGAACAGCAGTGAAGGAGAAACTCTCACGCAAGCAAGACAGTGATAAAGTGGGATTGAATATGGGTTGTCCTCGTTGCTCCTTTCAACAATTCAGAAACTATATGCGGGAAAAGAAGACAATCAATTTAATAATGGGGCTTTTAATGGGTCTGCCATTATGCGTACGTATATATGCCTTCACTGTAAGTTCATCCATTGCCAAGTCCATTGCCATTTCGATGAAAGTGATGCTGCTGCTGGGACTGAACAGCTTCTTTAAAGACTTTTTAACTTCATATATCCAATCAGTTCCAAGGAATAATACGGTTTTGCAAACACAAGATTACAAACAAAAGATTGAAATAAAAACAGAAAATTATTTATTATAAAAAAAAAAAGTGGGTTCGAATCCGAAATCCAGAATTTGGATTTTTAAAATCCGGATTCATCCGAGTTCTGGCTCGGGATAACCCATCCAGGATTATGAAACTCGAATTCCAATCCAGATATACCCAGATTCCCAAGTCGAAATCCAAATGTACAGTCTTATGCGTAATAGTTTTCCCTATAATCCATTTGATTTCCTAATTGCATGTTGTCCTTACAAAATTTTACTAACTTGCTGAGTTGTGGTAACTTGGTACGAGTAAGAACATTAAACAACTCTTTAAGAAAAAGTGACTCGATCTATTTAAATAACATTGAAAACCACCGGCTCTTATTTAACTTATCTTCACCAAGTCGATGTAATTCTAAATAAATTCCAACTAATTAAAGTTGTATTAATTATAGACACCCACAAATTATTCTGAGAATTAGCAAAACGATCTTACAAAATTATGATTATAAATTGAAGGGGCTTGCCGTTATATACTAATTTATAAAATTTTTTTTATTGTAAAATAAATTTAACGGCATATCATATTTATCGACTTTAATTTACTGATATCTTATTGCAAATTAACTTGGCACTTCTATTTCAAATCAACCATCTGATCAATGAAGCTCCATGTATACGTCATTTAATGTAGTAGATTTACATGTATCTATATAAAGCGCACGCCTCATCATGATATGGTTGAACTCTCTGAGATTTGTAGTGCCGCGCTCAAAGGATAACGTGTGAGTGCTAATTTTCACTCTTTAATTCGAAAAGTATGCCCCTACGATTTTGTGGACAGAGACCGACCGCGGATGGAAAAATATGTAAATGCCACATGACTTCCATTAATTTGATGATTCATCATCATGATGACGACGACGACGACTTTGTTTCACTGTAGATCCATGGATCTGGCATGGCCACATAATCGGAGTAGTGGGTGATCTGATAGCTTTGTTTCACCATAGATCTATGCATCTGGCATGGCCAGATAATCGGAGTGGGTATTAATTTAGGAGCATTCAAGTACTTGAGGATTATTTGACAAAGTTGAATTATTTTTTATGTTTTATTTAAAAATTTGTAAAAATAATAATAATTAGATAAAAAAAAGTTAAATATTTAAAATTTAAAAATATTTATATTTATAATGTTTAGATATTAAAATAAAATAATATGAGTGACTGTTGCTATCTAAATCAGTGTAAGGCATTAATGTTTCCATCCTTTTAAAAACTTATATTTATTGATTATTAAAATGACTTTATTCTTCCTTTTTGTCTGAATTTCCTTCTATCTCTGTTTGAAACAGGGATGGCCTACGTATGCTTTTTTTATTTTTTATTTTTATTTTTTTGTTCAAATATCATGTTTTTGAGTTGGTATTATTCTAAAATCAATTGTGCTCATTATAAGATCAATTACCTCCTCCCCTTGGCTCCTTTTAATAATCTGTTTGATTATACAGATAAGATGAGATGTTTTAAATAATAATGAATAAAATATTATTATAATATAATATTTCAATATTAATTTTGTATTGAGATTTGAAAAAATTAAATTATTTATTATATTTTGTATGGAATTTGAAAAAGTTATAATGATGAGTTGAGATGAGATGAGATAAGATGTTTTGAGTTTTGGTAACCAATAAGAATTCGGCTTGATTAATGATATATATACAACTCTTTTTATAACTTTTTATACAATAGTGTTTTAAAATGAAAATATTTATGTAAAGTGATGTTATTTTTGTAAATTATTTTGACAAAATATCCTTAATTTAAAACATAATTATATATATATAAAAAATTGTATATCTATCATTTTTCCTTCAGACTTCAATACAAAGAGAACAAAACTCTCCGGTTCCCTTTAGCTGGTAAAGAAAATTAGTTAGTTTTGTTAAATGGAACAATAGAGAGAACCTTCTATTCCGAGTCCCCCTCACTCGTCTCTCTCTCTCTCTCTAGAGAACAAAGCCGATATTCCTCCCAATAGGGAGGTGGGAGCCTCACCCTCCCATCTCTCCGGTTACTCTTGTCTTTGTTTTGGCTGGTTAAGTACTAATAATAAGGCTTGAGGTGGCTGTTTTAACGGTGGCTTAAGGGCTGTTTTGGTGTGTCTCTCGCGCAATGTCTTTAGTAACCAACTATGCTCTGGGGTGGTGATTTTGTGTTGATATTTGTTTGGCTTTCGAAGCTGGGTTTCGGCATGAGCTCTTGAGCTCTATTTTCATCTAGAAAAACAAAGGTTGTTCATGTTTGGGACGGATGAGAATGGCAGCATGAGCAGATCGACCCAGCCAAACCGAAGCATGATACCATCCATTCCGCATGCTACCAGTCAATCCGAAGTCGCCTACAAATAGACCAAGAAGCACGTACGCCGAACTATTTTTGAATGATTTCCTACGAAGCGATTCGATACTTCGTCTGGGGCAAGGCTGGGCAAGAGACAGCGGCATGAGAGCGAGGAACACGGCGAAACTTTAGTGAACTTTGTGAGGAGGCCCATACTTGTGCGTTGGTGGAGGGGAACTCTGCGGGGGAAGGTGTAAAGGAATAAAGAAATGAAGAAGGGTGGCGGCGGCAGAAGAAAGTTCTGGAACCCTAACGGGTTGGGCCCCCACATGCACACAAGTTGGGCTTTTGGCTTAGGCTAGGCCCATTTGTTTTTACAGCCCATTGCCAGTTTTTTATTTATATTTTATGTATTTGCAATTGTTGGTTTGTTTTAGCTTTTATAAATTTTTTTAAAAAAAAAATAGGCTAGTGTCCCACTCCTCTTTTTGGAGGAATGTGGGTGTTTGTCCTACTTCTCTTTTGGAGGAAGGTAGGTGATAGTATTCTTCCTCCTTGGGAGGAGAGAGTGTGGTTGTACTCCTCCTCCTTGAGAGGATGGAGCGTGGGTATACCTCTCTTCTTTGAAAGAAATGTCGTTTTAGCTCTGCTTTAATAGAGCACTATCTCTTGTGACTGTTGTCAGGAGAGAAGGTATAGAAGTTTAGACAATATTCGTCACAAAGAAATAATAAGTAGTTTGGCTAATAATCTTGATTTTCCTGTATTAATTAGTCACATATATAATTTCGGTTTCAGTAAATGAAATTAAGTCTATTTAAAAAAATAAAATAAAATGGAACAATAGAGAACACAACCCTCGGAATCCTTTTGCCACTGATAAATAATCCATGCGCCAATGAAGAAAAGAATACTGAATAGATCAATAGTAATGCTATTATTAATATATCTTTGATTTTATCATCCTGGCCTCATAATTCATTTATATAAATATATATATATATATATATATATATTAAAATACATATTTTTAGTACTTTTAATAAGTTAATTATTAAAAAATGCACTAAAATATAGATAACTCATATATGGATCATCTATTATGACTGAAGATGATAAAATTTAAAATAAAAACAAATATTTCTTAAACATGGTCGACATCATTTATCCTTTAGATTATAATATTTTTTCACTACAATTTATTGGCTAAGAACCCTGTCAAGGCTAGACCACGTTAAGCTGAATTTATAATATAAAATATAATAATGATTTGTATAAATTTAAAATATATAAACTTTGCATAGTAAATTCTACCAAGTAGCTTGGACACTTCTTCTTATATGGATTAGTTAGTATATATAATTAGTTGCGTGGTGGGCAAGTGGTGATGCCTTGTTTGGAGAATCGATATAATTAATTGAGCAGTGTTACTCTGCCGCTTAAGTAGTACCGCTCGTTTATATTGCCAGTCACTTTTTTATTTTACATATTTTAATATATTTAAAAAATAAAAAAATATATATATCAATACACTTCAAATCATTTTCTTAATTACTAAATGAAAAAAATTAAAAAAATTGCCCAATGGTACACTATAGTGGTCAATTATGGGCAGCATACAAACTTTATTCTAATTAATTTGTCATATGATATTATATAAAAATAAAATTATATTACATAAATGATATATAATATAAAGACATTTAAATAAAATTATTCACAAAAGATATATAGCAAACAAAATCGTCCACCAACTCTTCCGCTTGCTGCCCTATCCTTTTTTGAGTGCTCACTTACCTCATCACCATCCTTTAGACTTTTGGCTTTTCATGAACACCAACAATCATTTCGGTACGATTCGATTATTTTTGTGCCGTGGGTAAAACCTGGACGTGGACCCCACTTTTTGAGTCATTTTGGTGTCTAAGGTCCCCTCAATTTCTTCGCATTCAATAAAGGAAAATGCTGTTTGCTCCCTCTGATATTTTTTTAAATATTTAATAATTAAATAAGTATTTTTTAATTATATTATATACTTTTAGTTAGAGCCACCCTTGAATAAATCCTATGGAGAGTTTCACAAGTGTTTTTAATTTTTTATACAATTTCACAAGTTTTTTTGAACTAATATTTTTGCCCCATAAAAATTAATATATAGTTCGAAGTCCAATCTATTTCAATAAGTACATTCGTGTTCATGAAATTAATCTTTTCAATAATTTTTATCGATTTCTTTTTCAAAAGGTACTTTAAGTGACATAATTAAAGTTATTTGAGAGAAATACTATTTTTTATTTTAAATTTTAACATTTTCAATTGCTTGATTAATTAAAACAATTAATAAATAAAATTATTTAAAATTTATAGCGTAATTGAAGTAAGGTATCAAGAAAAAAATGTTATTGAGATAAAGTGACATGAAAAATGAACATTTTTTTTCGTGTCTAACGCCACACGACAAAAACTTACCATGTGGCTTAATGTTCCCCAACCTTAAAAATGTCAAATGCCACGTCGTAATTAATCTTTCTCATCTGTCTCTGTCCCCGTGTCGTGTTTATATTCTTTTCTTTGAGCTCCAATTATTATATTCCTTTCTCTTGTCGTGACTCGTGAATACTTTCCTCGATCATTCAACGAGCTAAGTTTCTAGCTTGGTCACGGATCTTGCTCTCCTCGTCTCTCTGTCCCTGCCTCATGTCGGATAGTTGTAACGGTTCGGAAATTTCCTGTACCATGTCGGGAAGAAGCCTCGGCGGGATACGGGAAGTGGAAGCGATGCTAGTTGGGGTAGATCTCGTCTCAGCTGCCAGGCGAAATATCGAGTTCTTGAGGATTGTGGCTGATACTCGGTGGCTTCGTGAGAAAGCGACAGTTGTTGAAGCTATAAGAAGGTCTCAACGGACGAGTGTAGGCTTTCTGTCGAAGTGATCTGATCGGACGGTGGATTTTATAAGTGTTGGTTTATTTTACAGGTACAATGAGCTGTGGATGCCGTTGGTTTCTGATCTGACGGTGGTGGGGTCAACGCCTCCTTTGGTCCTTCCTCCTCTTGATGTCGAGTGGGTTTGGTTTTGCCACACTTTGAACCCGGTAAAGTAAAGTTCCGTTTGGTTCCTGAGAAAGCATGACAAAAGAAAATAAAGTTGTCTTATTTTTTCTTTTTTAGCGTTTTGTAAATAACGCCGATATGTTGGACCCTCGAAACAACTTGGACTAAAAGAGAAAATAAGTAATTTATCTTAAACTGAGCTAACCATATCTTTGGCTTAAGAAACCACATGCACTAGTCACGGGAAAAAGTGTAAATCGGAAACAAGACAACATGGGATTTCACAAATAACATATGGGACTTTTCTTTTCTTTAAATCTTCCAGTTACTCCATGTAAGATACTAAGATGTTTGAATTTCTTTAATTTCAAATTATATAGATATCAATAAGAAGTTGAAGTTAAAACACCATTTTTCAGGTGAGTTACAGGCAATATTGCGAGTTAAGGTTCTCAAAACTCATTGGTAAACCGGCAATTTTTAATGAAGGGAACGAAGAGTATGCATTGATGAGATGCAAAGAAATTTGGAGTCGTAAATACCCATCTGAGCCATTCGAGAATGAAACCGATTTAGATGTGCGAATCCCAGCTGTCGCAGACGAAGAGCTATTGGCGGAAGTCACAAAACATAGATTCTTGTATTCCAAGTTTTCAGAGGCATATAGGTCTGAAATTGTGTACTTAATTTCAGCAAGGCAGAGGTACAAGGGATTTTTGCATATGGTGCAGAGATTTTCTGATGAGTGTTCTCGTTTCGTGCCTGCATCAGACATCCTACTAATGTGGCTGACACATCAGGTTGGTTTTCCTTATCATTGGGTTTCTCTTTTGGTTTTACAGCAGTTTTATAGTCAAGACTCAAAATGACAGTATTTATTACTCAGGAGGTAAAGAAAAGAGACCTGGAGAAATTTTTTTTATTGGGTTAACTATATTTTCATTTAATGTTTTTTTAAAATTTTTTTTTTTTTTATAAATTTTGGTATATGTCTAAATTATATCTACTTTCTTGATTTGTTTTTAAAATGCTTCATATAATCAAATTCCCGTGCCTTTTCTCAATCAAGTATACCGAGTAGGAGTACAGCTCTAATTTTTAATGGTGTGGAATATATCAGAGCTACCCAACACTATACGCAGAGGACTTGAAGGAAATGGAGGGTGATATGGGGAAGGTGGTGACTGTGTGGGAAAGTGTGAAGGAAAAAGAGGTGAAAGAGACAAAGATGTTGTGGGAGACAGCATTCGATCAGCCATATGAAAAAGCTGGTGGAGAGATAGCCTTGAAATCGGAGATAACTGCCTCAGTCAAATCGCCAGTTCACTGGGAGGTGTCTGATACAGATGTTAACACCAAGTACAAGTCCATGCTACCTAGGTTTTTACTTGAGGTTATTGGGCACTCTCTTTTTATTCTAAGTGTTTTGTTTGACATCGTCTTGAAAATTATATCCTGTTCAGGACCACAACTTGATGCCTACACCCAATTCAATTATTCTATAGGTGTTTTGTTTGACATTGTCTGAAAATTACATTCCTGTTAAGGACCACAACTTGATGCCTACACCCACTTCAATTTAGAACCTTTTAATCTATTTCATTTTGAGTTCCATCAATTCTGATAGTGGGAAGTGGTAATTTTAAGTCTGCGCCCTTTCAGTTCAAGCAAGATAACTTAGATCTTCTTTCTTATTAAAGATGTCTTTAGTTTCTTCTTTTCCTCCACCGTAACCCATACTTTTCATAGTTTACAGCGAAACTTTAGCCGTTTGTGTAAGGTAGTTTCTGGCTTGAGAAATTTTTGGCATTTTGCTTGTTGAAGTCCTCTTGCAAGTTCTGTTGGGAACACTAACTGCAATTACAGTTTCTTTCCCGGGTGATTCTTTCCCCTCTTTGACCAAAGCTACTTGCTGGTTCTTTATAGTTCCTATATCTGAAAACAAGCCATGTAATGCTACAAGTTACGTGCCAGAGCAATGCTTCAACGATGAGGCAAACGTTCTTGATTAATCTTGTAATGTCTAACCCGGATTAGTAGCAGCCAGCAGGCAAGCTTAGATCTTTTAATTGGAAGAATATTTTAGGACAATACCAAAGTTTTTATCATCTTGTCTAGTGGATATGGGAAGGTGCTGTTAACCTTGCAAGCCCCATAACAAACTCAAGGGCAGAGAACATGGGAAGGTGCTTATAGAGTTCTTTAGTTGAACGAATTCCTCATACAAGAGCATCAAATCAGTGGAAGCTTGAGCTAGTGTCAATATGTGAACTTCACCATTCTGGGAATAACAAAAAGATCGTAGTTTCTTTTGTACCGTGCAGATAATTGGAAAAGTTTACTTTTCGCCTACTGACCTATAAAGAATGTACCTTCAAGAACACTGGAAAATAAGAGTATAGTTACTGTTAAAAAAAAACGATGCAAGAGGATTTCAGAGGTTCATAAATAGTTGGTGAAACTATTGATGCATTGGGAGACAATGAAGTGATGAAGAACATTTTCTCACTAATAAGTAAAAATATATGTAAAATATTGTTTTTTTATCTAGATTTTTAACTTATTTGGGGGACTTATGAGAATAGCTAATTACTTATCAAAAAAGACTTGTGAGAATAGCTAATTATTTTATATTAGAATGCTGCTTTTGAAAGTTCTTTCTTATGGCTTTACATTCATGCATTTGTGCTCCACTTCGTCATACTGCTGTGGGTTCTACATTGTGAATAAAGTCCAATGATAAGCAGTCTAATTAAACATGATTAGTTAGTTCATATGGGAGCTCTATTTATTGAATCATGGTTTCATGTGTGTGATATATCAGGTTAATCAATAAGATTTAATTATTCAATTAGAGGCATTTCAATCTAATAATGTTAGTTTTTATACCAATCATTGAAGAAATGTCCTTTTGTTCCTCAACAAACATAAATGGACGTACTTCTTGTCTACATTGGTGAAATCATTGCTGTTATTTTGAACACAGGTCTGTTTGTTTGTAAAGCTTAACTTGGCCACGCAACAGAATGTTACATGGGAATTTCTTCGTCTTAGAATGTTAAGAGGTCACAAGGAGTTGAAGCTTGATAAAAGCATATCCAACTTCCACTATGATTCTTGGCAAAAGTCTTGGAATCTCTGTTGTGCGTTTGGAACCAAGGGAGTCGTACTTGAGATTTTTCGCCAAGGTGGCCACTGTTTTAAAGGAAGTAGCCTGCAAGGGACTGTTACATTCCATTGGAATGAATTATTAAGAGCACCCTCTCTAACTTTGGAACGGGAAGTCTCTCAGCAAGTTAGAATTGTTGCTTCAATTACTCCACCAGTTCAAGCACCATACTTGTTGAAATGTGTCCCTGACAGAGTCACAGATGATTCAGGTGCAATGATATCCGACTTGATTCTCAGAATGAATAGGTATCGGCCTCAAGAAGGCCGTTGGTTGTCAAAAACTGTTCTTGATCATGCAAGAAGAGAGTGTTTTGTTGTGCGAATGAGGTGAACTTTCAAAAATTCTACCTGTACTCTTCGAATGGGGATTTCAATAGAGAATATAATGATGTCGTTGTCTTTTACTAATTAACACAATTTGAATACAAATTGTAGGGTGGGAGGAGGGTTTTGGAGAAGAGGAGGTGAAACTCCCTCACCTGTGAAATGGGAGGATAGGATTATAGAGATACGTGAAGGTTCATGGTCCTATGTTGCTGGTTCCATTGGTAGAGCTCCTGGTATGTTGTATATAAATAAATTAACGATACCATAAACATAAAAGTGTTTAAAAAATGATCGTTCCTATTATGTGTGTCATTTGTGAAAATAGACCATAAAGATATATGGTTTTTCTAATAAACCGAAGTCCATGAAGATGTTGGCTTCTTAATGGATCATAAACCTGAATTCCGCCCCTTCTGTTCACGTCTCCTAAGACTCAAATTGTAAACACTTTTCTGTCATTGTTGCCATCTAGTACAGAGAAAGTGATTGCAACGGCAACACCAAAAGAACCACCAGAACAATGGAAAGCTGCATGGAACTTTTCAACAGGAGATGAACTAATGATTGGGTGGGAATCATCTACATCTATATCAAGCCTGTGTTTCTACCTGGGAAATCAAGCATCTCCTGAATCCTCGGTTGGGTGGAAATTTTCTCTTGCTATCATGTGATTTTATACATTTTTGATTATTTGGCCCATAATTTAGGTAATTAATCAATCATTTGTGGCAGGTGAAGCTATTGAAAGGGCGAAAAATGCATTATCAGGTGAAGAACATCAAGTCAGAGAGCAAAGACGAAGAAGTCCAAAATCAAAATGAGGAAGACGAAGATGGAGAGGAAGATGAAGAGGATGAAGGGTTTGTAACGATTGTTAGGTTCACAGAGGAAAACCCAACTGGAAGAGCAACGGCTCTTTTAAATTGGAAGCTATTGGTGGCTGAATTGTTGGCTGAAGAGGATGCAGCATTGGCCCTTCTTCTATGTCTTTCGATACTCATAAGTGTATCGAAGATGAAAAAGGAAGATCTGGGGTGCTTGTTAACCAGGAGAAGATTAAAGGAGGCAAAGCTTGGAGCTAGAGATTGGGGTTCTGTAACACTTCATCCTTCTTCATATTCCTCCTCTATTTCTTCACCTCATCTTCAACCTTGGTACTGGAATGCCAAGGCAGTACTGATGGGAACAGATGGAGCTGATCTCATCACAAGGCAACCAGCTCTGAATTACTCACCTGTGGAAGGTACTGATGACTTGTACAAGCGAGGGATTTTAAAATGAGAGGATGAATTTATATTTTGTTTGTGTCAGTAATTTTTACATTAATGAATAAAATCCATACAGATTCTTGCATTGATTTGCATGCAATTTCTTGTGTTTGTTTTTGTCCATGATCCTGCAGTTTTTGATTTAATTAGATGGGAAACTCAGTTGTCACCCAGTGATATATCTCATGTTCTAAAAACCATTGGACTCAATTATTTATTTATTTAGTATGAGTCAACACTTTTCTGTCAAAGTTTTTGACCAAACGGCTAAGACAGTGAGTGATATGAGCAAAGTATTTGAAACTTGTGGAGACAAAACAATGAAAAAGACATGGATTGTTGAAACAAAGGAAATAAAACAGGGAATATAATATAAAGGCTTGAGAGGTTGTCTGGATTTTTCTTTCTTGGCTGTAAAATTTGACATTGAATTCTCTACTTATTTTCCTTTTCAAGCAGCGTTCATGCATATTTGAAAAACAACAAAATAATTTTTGTAAAATACTAATAACAATATTAAATTACTTTGTTGATAATTGTTTTTTTAGACCAATCAATTTTTGTTTTTGGTTAAATATACTGGATTGGATTATATTTTGTTTTAAAAAATATTAACTTAAATAATAAAATTTTTCCAAGATATTTCTCATTAATTTTTACTATCTAAAAATATCTTGAGTGGGAACATAAATTCAAAAAATAAAATTTCCGTCATAATTATGTAAGTATTGTGTAATTATTAAAATAAATAAATAAATATGAAATTTATATTAAAAATTTAAATTTTTAAAAATAAATTTTACTTTTTTATAAAATAACTATACAATATTTATACATTTTACGATAATAATTATCTTTTCTCTCTCAAAAATCTGTAAGGAATTCATATTCAACGTCCCAACGAGCGCTTATTAACCATAATTGCGTTGAAAATACGGAGGACCAGGTGGCTGTGGTCTCTCCCACTCCAGCCCGTTGGATTGGATTTAACCACTTGGTTCTTTTTCGAAGATCTCGATAGTCAAAGCAAGATAGGTACGGTTTTTTGGTGGGACCCATAAACGGTACCGTACTTAACAGTACTCCGTTAATTTTTTAAACGCTCCGCTTGCGAGGAACTTGCCGGGCCGCTCCTTTAACCAATAGTTCTGTGCCACCTCACCAAAGTCAAACGAGTTTTTGTTTGTGTTTACATATACAACCATGGTCAATTCCCACACCCAGCAATTTCGCAACGTTCCCTCCCTCTCTGTCTCGGCTGTTCCTTTCTGATTTCAGGCAAGCTCAGATTTTCTTCACCAACCCGGAGTAAACCCAGTGTCCCTGTTAATGATCTGGATTGGTAGAAGCCGTCTCTCCGTAACTACCTACCGGGATCAATCTCCTCCTCCTCCACCTCCACCTCCACCTCGTCTTGCCGTTTTAATGTCGCCCATATCATTGCTTTCTGTGTTAACCGAAGACTTACTCGTCCGGGTTTATACCAGACTCGGATCTGATTCTGACCGGAAGACGTGGAGAATCGTCTGTAAGGACTTCCTCCGAGTCGACTTGGTTAGTAGGCGATCCCTCCGAATCCTCAGGTTCGAGTTTTTACAGCGCCTTCTCTTCAAGTACACGAACCTAGATTCCCTCGACCTTTCCGTCTGCCCACGCATCGAAGATGGGGCCATTTCGCTCCTACTGAGCCGGCCTGAATGGCTGAATTGGACTCGGTGCTTGACTCGGCTCACGCTTAGTCGCGCAACCGGGTTGAGACACTCTGGGTTGGAGATGCTGTTGCGGGCGTGTCCTCGTCTTGAGGCGGTGGACGTGTCATACTGCTGGGGTTACGGGGACATGGAGGCCTCGGCCATATCGTGTGCCAAAGGGCTGAGGGAGCTGAGGATGGACAAGTGCTTGGGGGTCACCGATGTTGGGTTGGCAAAGATAGCGGTTGGGTGTGGGAAGCTGGAAAGGCTGAGCTTGAAGTGGTGCATGGAGATATCCGATCTGGGTGTGGATCTTTTGTGCAAGAAATGTCTGGACTTGAAGTCTCTTGATGTTTCGTATCTCAAGGTTTACTTTTTATCTCTCTTTAATTGTTTGAATAGTTGGAAATGGTGGAAGGTTTGAAAATGTGGATATTTGGACTGAAATTGGAGTTTTTATATGTGCTTGAGATTGATATTTCGAACTTTTTCGTAACATGGGGGTACCTTGCCATTTTGATGTCCGTTTCTAGTCAGGAAAGTGAAACATTTGTTTTTCTCTTTTTACTTCGTATTTTTCTGGTTTTTAGCTCTTTGTTTCTGATCAACTTTTTCTAGTTTGAAGTTTTCTTCATGTGTCATTCCAGTTTATATCTCTCTTCACTTATATAGAAGCTCGGGCCAAGGAATACTAGTTCCACTAGTTGCCTCTTTTTTATCCTTTTTTTTAATTATTAAAAAAAAGCTTTAGTTTGAGAGCAATTTTTCCCAGTATCCTCTGTTTTTTTTTTTCGATAGTGTTCTTCCACTTCCTGTCTTCCACTTACTCAGCATCCTAACAAAGAACATGGAAGACGAATCTTAAACAAGTTGAAGAAATACTTAAATCTTATGGTTTATCTACCCAACCCAAGTGAGGACATCATATACAGGTGATCAAACAGCATGCTAGAAGCAGACACGATAACATGTTGCATTGTTTATTTCGTTGAATTTTTTATTTTTTTTTTTTGGGCAAACTTTTTCAATCTAAATCCTACGTGTTTTATTTATTTATTTTTGGTTAAATATGATGCGTGGCGTGGTTTCAGCTTACAAGTGAATCTATACGTTCAATTGCTTCTCTGCCGAAACTGGAGGTTTTAGCTATGTCGGGATGCCCTTTTGTAGATGATGTTGGATTACAATTTCTCGAAAATAGATGCCCATTGCTACAGGTGAGATACTTTATAATTGGGCACCATATTTTACAAATAGGTTTGAAAATAGACAATTCAGCCTAACAATCAATTAGAAAATAAATGATTAACTCGTAAATAACCTTTTTCTGAGCTGATATTCACAATTATGAGTATTAATTGTAACACATAGGGTTGGAAATAATCAATTTAATTGTAAACTATTTATTTTCCAATGGCTGCAGGTGATTGACGTATCTAGGTGTGAATTTCTGACTTCCTCTAGTTTACAATCTGTAGCAAGAGGACATAACGGTCTTCTGCAGCTCAATGCTGGATACTGTCTCTTGGTGAGTAATATTCTCAGCTATTTGGTGCATGTATTTGGTTTCCCTAATATATATGTGCGTATGTATCTGTGTGTATCTTGTTAATGCTTGAACCTTGTGATTTCCTTCAGGGGCTTCCGGCAACGGTTCTCCACTGCTTGAAGGACTTGAAGAATCTAAACACAATAAGAATTGATGGGGCTCGAGTCTCTGACTCAATTTTCAAGATCATCAGCTCCAATTGCAAGTCGTTGGTGGAAATTGGGTTGAGCAAATGTGTTGGGGTGACCGACATGGGCATCATGCAGCTGGTATCTGGCTGTGTGGATTTGAAGATTGTCAATCTAACATGTTGCCGTTCCATCACCGATGCAGCAATTTCAGCTTTAGCAAAATCTTGTTGGAAGCTTGTGTGCCTAAAGTTAGAGTCTTGCGATAAAGTCACCGAGAAGAGTCTCAAGCAGCTTGGATCATGTTGTTTGGGACTTGAGGAGATTGATCTGACTGATTGCTCTGGCGTCGATGACAAAGGTAAGCTTTCAAAGTTTATCCTTTACGTATTGTCATATTAAATATGGTTAATCTACCTTCATTGCTTATACAAAAGGTAGTTAATATACATGCAGATCCTGAATCTGTTTCATTATCTTTTGCATGCATTAGTAGTATACTTGTTCAAACACATTGTCACGCTGTTCCAATTATTTCAAGTTCTAGTTATGTTTGAATTGTTTTTGAGTGTAATCTCTTCTTATTTGCAGGACTCAAATATTTGTCTGGATGCTCAGAACTTTTATGCTTAAAATTAGGACTGTGCACAAACATATCAGACAAAGGATTGGCTTATATCGCTTTTAACTGTACAAGAATTAGTGAACTCGATTTATACCGGTAATTTAAGCCCTGGATTCCTTTTATTTATGAATTAAGAGTAGAGAAAATAGTCTAGGTGAATTCTTATCGATCGATCTACATATATTTTGGGTTGCAGCTGTACAGGTATAGGAGACGATGGATTAGCTGCGTTAACAAATGGTTGCAAGAAATTGATGAAGCTGAACTTGTCCTACTGCAATGGAGTTACCGACAGGGGGATGCAGTATATTGGCCATCTTAAGGAACTCTCTGACCTAGAGATGCGTGGGCTCATCAACATCACAAGTGTGGGTTTGACAGCAGTTGCAGCTGGGTGTAAGAGACTGGCAGAATTGGATTTAAAACATTGTGAAAAGATTGATGACTCTGGTTTCTGGGCACTTGCCTACTACTCACGGAACATGCGGCAGGTATGCTCCCTTCTTTTGAATTTAAATGCAGTTTTATTCACAGAAAAATAAGGATAGAGATTACTCCTGACTAACATAACCACCGAGCATAGTGAGACACTAAATAATAAGAAACAATTTGTGAGAGAATTGCAGCAAACCATCTCTAGGAACCTTATCTATAGAGAGACACTGCATGTGACAATGATATCAAGGATTAGGGGCCAGGGAGTTGATCGGAATTCGAAACACAAATGGTGTGATAACATTGTAAGGCCTATGATAGATGCATTACAAGTGTTACATTATTTGGTCTTGCACTTTGAAGGTGTTTTTAAGTGAATCTCATTTCCCGTTATATTCAATTGCGTATATGTTTTATCTGTCAAAAACAAAACCTAGATATTGAAAGGACAAAGTAAAGATGAAGGGACCTCAGAAAGAACACTAAGAACAGTTGACCTACCAGATCTGATGAGCAACTTTGTGTTAGCTTCCTTCCTGCAAAGTGTTGCAATATCATTTAGGCACCCATGATAGGCAACTTTTAACCTCTTCAGCAGTGCAGCTCTCGAAAGCCACTGGGGGATCCATGCTTTGAACCAATTGATTACATTCACATCCCACTACAAATTGAGTTACTCGCAGCTAAACAACCTCCTTCTGCCTGTATTAAGTCCTTAACCTATATTTTTAAGTGAGAAATGTTTACACACTACCGTTTCCCAGTGGAGTGTCCTCTTTTGACTTATCCGAACTTCAAAGAATTCAAATGAAATCAAGCTCAGTAACTAGCTTTAAGAATGGAGTCTCTAGTTTAATATTTTGCAAATTAATATTGTATAAATTCAAATAATAAAAAGTAAATACTACAAAAGTATTTGCATCATATACAGCACCAACTTTCTGTATAAATTGCCTTTTTTAGAGCTGCAAATTAAATAGCATCCTTATAATTGCAATTTATTATGAGGTGACATATGTTTGTAGCATGTTTGCTGAGAACAAAAATAAAAAAGTGAGAATTTGGAAGTTATTAGTGGTTACTATAAATCAAAGTCACCTGTATTTTTTTTGAACTTGAACTCTATTGTCAAAATAGTCAGGGTGCATATCTGTATCTAGATTCATAAACGCATGTCTGCCGACTGCCGATGTATAATGGCAAAATCCCTTGATTTTGGATTTTTGGGGAGGGGTTTTAACTGAACTATATTAATGGTGGCAGATAAATATGAGCTATTGTGCTGTGTCAGATGTGGGGCTGTGCATGGTGATGGGTAATCTAACACGGCTACAAGATGCCAAGCTAGTGCATCTCTCGAAAGTCACAGTAAAGGGGTTTGAGCTTGCACTTAGGGCCTGCTCTGTCCGGATCAGAAAGCTCAAGTTAAATTCTCGCCTCGGACTTGTACTTTCTTCAGAGACACTTGAGACACTGCATGCGAGGGGTTGCATGTTTAGGTGGGATTAAGCTTTTCTATTTTCTTTATTCTTTTTTTTTTTTTTAATATCTCAAGGCATATTTGCAAGTCAGAAACAACCATTGGTCATCGGTTTTCTTGAAGATCATGGAGAAGTTTCAGTGAGTTTCACGCATCAGCTTCCCTGTTCCTCTCTTGAGAAATGGGTTTTACCAAAATAATTTTTTGACGTTTAAGTGGCTAGAATAGACTATAATATAACGGAATAAAATTGTTTTTCTTTTTCTTTTTTCCGCATATTTCACTTTTTTTTGGATCCCCAGCCCGATTGGACATTTCTTGTTTCTTTCTTTCCATGGTACTAAAGCTTGCCAAATGGCCAATTTGTAGCATATTTGTTTAGAAATGAGGTGAGATGCAAAACTTGTGTGTATATATTTTCATATTCCCTGCTAGCTAAGTGCTCTCTGTGATGCTTTATGTACCATAACAATGTGAATGAGGTCCTGGGCTTCAAGACTTATAGTGCTCGACTATGATTCTGGGAAATGTAATCTTAGCAAGGATCCCTTCATTGTGCAATACGCAGCAGGCGATAGGGAATACCAGTTATAGAAGCATTCTACTCAGCCATAGGACGGAATATTTAGGCCATGCTATCGAAAGAAAGCATAAGAGCTTGAACTTTGTCTTGGAAAAAGCATAAAAGAAGGTACAGCTTTAGAACTCAAAAGATAACCATTTCTTTGAAAGCAAACAATCCTTCATGCCTTCATTTATAAATATGTATGCTCTTTTTTCTTTGATCAAAAGAACCATAAACATCTTCCTTTCTCCTCCCTTATCATAGCCAAAGTTAGAGCATGGCCTTTGCCCATTTTCTTCTAATTCTTGTCCTTTTGCCTCACCTTGAAGCTCTCTCCCATGGACCCTCAAAAGAACCAGACCAAACCGTACAAACCCTGATGATGCAAGCTTGCGCCAACGTTGACAATCATTCTCCATGCCTCACAAATTTGCAGGCCGAGCTGGAAACATCTGAAAATTCTACAAATTCGATCCTGAGTGCTGCCCTTAGAAATACACTCAAGGAAGCGAGGTTAGCCATCCAAAAGATGACAAGGTTCACTGCTTTGTCGTTCAGTTATCGTGAACAAATAGCAATCGAGGATTGTAAAGAACTTCTCGATTTTTCGGTCTCCGAATTGGCATGGTCTTTATCCGAGATGAAGAACATTCGAGCGGGTTTAAAGAGCCATCATTATGAAGGAAATCTAAAAGCTTGGCTGAGTGCTGCACTGAGCAACCAGGACACCTGCATCGAAGGCTTTGAGGGCACAGATAGACACGTCGAACGTTTCATAAGCGGAAGCTTGAAACAAGTGACGCAGCTTATTGGCAATGTTTTGGCTTTGTACACTCAACTACATAGCTTACCGTTCAAACCAACTAGAAATATCACGACCAAGAAAAGTACGGGTTTTCCAAATTGGATGACGGAAGGAGATCAAAAACTTCTCAAGTCTCACCCACATGCCATGCATTTTGATGCCGTTGTCTCATTGGACGGAAGTGGTCGTTATCGTACAATTGGAGAAGCCATTAACGCAGCTCCAAGCTATAGTAATAGGAGGTTTATAATATACGTGAAGAAGGGAGTTTACAGGGAGAACATAGATATGAAGAAGAAGAAAACCAATATTATGTTTGTCGGGGATGGGATTGGACAGACAATTGTGACAGGCAATCGGCATTTCATGCAAGGATGGACAACATTTCGAACTGCCACTGTTGGTACGTACCTAGCTCTAATGCCTTTTTTTTTTGGTATTCTTTTGTATTGGCCTAATATGGCACATAAAACACAAAAACTTCATGTTCCAAAAGCTTTTCTTTCACTGCATGCAAAATGATTAATAATTGTACTTAATTTGTTCACGATGTTATATGCTTGTAGCCATCTCCGGGAAGGGATTTATTGCCAGGGACATGACATTCCAAAACACGGCTGGACCAGAAAACCATCAAGCTGTAGCAGTCCGTGTCGACTCCGACCAATCCGCCTTCTACCGCTGCAGCATGGAAGGGCACCAAGACACCCTCTATGCTCACTCTCTCCGCCAATTCTACCGTGAATGCAGCATCTATGGGACCATAGACTTCATTTTTGGCAATGGGGCAGCCGTCCTCCAAAATTGCAAAATATTCACCAGAGTACCACTACCACTACAAAAGGTCACAGTCACGGCCCAAGGCAGGAAAAACCCACATCAGAGCACTGGGTTTTCAATCCAAGATAGCTATATTTTTGCTACCCAACCAACTTATCTAGGGCGGCCATGGAAGCAATATTCTAGGACTGTTTTCATGAACACTTATATGAGTGGTCTAGTCCAGCCAAGAGGGTGGCTCGAGTGGTATGGGAACTTTGCCCTGAGCACTCTGTGGTACGGTGAGTACAAGAACTATGGGCCTGGGGCATCACTTTCCGGGCGGATCAAATGGCCGGGTTATCACGTTATTCAGGATGCTGCCACGGCTAGTTTCTTTACTGCCGGGAGGTTCATCGATGGGCGATCATGGCTGCCAGCTACAGGCGTCAGGTTCACAGCGGGTTTGAGCAATTAAGTTATTGTAAATGTTGTTAGTCCTTTTATCATATGTGCTAATTTCCATGGTTTTCTATTAATGCATGGAAAAGAATAAAGTTACTATTTAGTTTAATGCACACAGATTATGTCTACGGCCATTTGCTCAAATCACAACACACTAACATTGTCGCTTTCTGAATGCTAATTTGGAATTAAGCATGGAAATTAATCTAGCCCAAGCCAACCTTATCGATCTGATTGATTCGATCCATCCTAGCTAGCTTGAAACAAGCCCAATATACGGTCAGACCGAAGCTGCCTTTATCACGGACAATTATATGCCTTTACCATCGAGCTTTGTTCTTTGGATTGGTACGTACGTAGAATGAATAAGCTCGATGATGATTATGATTCCTTTTAAATATTACAACTTATGCTGCGATCATGACATTCCTGCAAGGACTATGCATATATCCTTGGAATTATTCGAAAGTCACCACTCGTAGAGAAGCATCAAGAACTAGACATCATTCAAGCATTAAGACGTGCGGTAAAATGGAGGAGAGCTTGGACCATTTATGTTTCTCTTGCCATGCGAGCATTTCTGTCATCGAATATGGTAGTTCTATATATGTGATAAATCTGTTGATGTTATGTATTTTAAGTAATTGTTGGTTAAGTGGTAAACAATCAGGAAGAGCACATGAACTCTAACTAGCGAAGCGAGGCCATCAGCTCTACTGAAAGAGATCTAGAGGGCGCGGTGCACATAAAGACAATTAAAATATTACATCAATAAGTATAACTGGCTGGAGATGATAAAATTTAAAATTAAAAAAAAAAAAAAAAGAGTTTTGTTATATACAAGTAAAGTCGCGTACTAATTTACGCACCAATACTGATTCATTTATATTTAAAATTTAAATTTACATTGTTTTCAATAAAATCTACTTTTTGACCAATCACATTAGAATGGTGCACATATTAATGAGCAATTATGCTTACAACTAGATTTTTAAAAAAAAAAAATAAACATTACGTACTCATTTCTTAATAGTACATCTATGATCTCCTTAATTTCTAGATATATGGATCTTTGAAGTTGAAAGTTGATTATGTCTTTTGTACAAATATATATATATATATATATATATATATATATATATATATATATATATCTCCTTTTTGTTTGTATAATATATGATCATTTGGCTGTGATCATCCTATCTATATTCTCCAAAAGAAGTAGTCAAAAATAACAATTTCTTTCAAACTTGGGACAATTTCAAATTAAAGGATAGAATATACCATATTTTATAAGGATTTAAATAAGCTTGCGGGGAGTTGTTATATAATGCTGTTTAGGCGGTTCTTCAATGACGCAAATTAACAACATAATATAAACAGTACTACGCTATATATCGAGCAGTAGTTACAAGTAAACTCAGATGTCCCTTTCATGTGTGAACGTACGCAGTCCACAAATACTTTGATGACATTAAAGGCTTTCAAGCTATCCACGTTATGCACCATTTTTCTCCGGCATATTCTTTTCTTCTCCTACTCCCCATCTCTTGCAAGCTCCTCTACCACCCAAGATACCATTTGCAACTCCACACCCTACCCATCTTTCTGCAAATCCAATTTACCACCCAATGAATCCGGAACCATACAGGATTATGGCAGGCATCCACTTTGTTCCCCGATCCATATCATCGGCAAAAGACTTTCATCGGCTTGTCAAATCATACCTCAGTCGACCCCATTCCTCGTATTCCTAGGCCACCATTCGTGCCCTCAAAGATTGTCTACTTTTAGCTTATCTGAACATGGATTTCTTGTCCAACACTTTGCAAAATATAAACGTGACAAATAGTCTGAATAGCTTGTAGGTCGAGGACTTGCACACACTATCTAGTGCCACTTTGACTAACCAAGAAACATGTTTTGATGGCTTTCATGAGATAGCATCAGAATCTAGCGTTAAAATTGGCCTTTAAGATCCTTTCTCTAATGATACTAAGCTCTATAGCATATCTCTTGGGCTCATAAACCGCGGTTGGGTTGCTCAAGCAAAGAGAAGAAGGTTGCTAATAGAAAGAAAGCACATATTTTCCATGTTGGAAAATTTTCTAAAGAAGTTTTTCCCTTTTATATTAAAGTCGAGCAACAACAATCAAGAAACTTCAGAGTTTGTTATTGCGAAAGCTGCTTCAGACAATGGGCAGTATGTCAGTCAGGCAAATAGTGGCTGTGAACCTGAATGGTAGTGGAAACTTTATGACAATGATCAATGATGTAGTGGCTGCTACGCCGATCAATATGGGAACTAACAATGGATACTTTATGATTCACATGGTGGCCGGAGTTTACGAAGAGTATGTTTCCATTGCCAAGAACAAGCAAAATTTGATGATGATTGGTGATGGAATAAACCGAACTACTGTGATCACATGCAGTCATAACGTTGTGGATGGTTGGACTATATTTAATTCTTCGACATTGGTAAGCTAAATTCATGCAACTTTAGAATATTGTGTTCTTTATATATAATTTCATGCATGAGACACCCAAAGAAATTGTTAAATTCGACTACTTAAAGATTTCGTGGGAAACTTCATGTATTGGTGTTATTTTTCTTTTGATCATTATTCCTGGATAGAAAATCTCCAGAATTCTATAGATAACGAACAAAGCAATAGAGAAGTAATATTTGACCCAAAAATACAACTTCTGATCGATCGTCTTAATCTATAACCATATGTCTTGAATAAGACCATGTTCTGATGTTTGGTAATGAGATTAATTCTCAAATGCATATCAGGTGTTTGACACAATACATAGAAGAAACACAATATTTTCATTCTCTGTTGTTGCATAAATTCTATCGTGTATTTACAGATTATATATAGACAACTATTGCAGCTAATAGATTTCCATAATGCTAGGATTAGATGACACATGTCCTATATTTACATTTCTAGAAGAATCTCTATTTCTCTGCTATGTATGCGAGGTCTCTACTGTGAGGGATTTGTTGTGTGCTCTGTTATGAGCCTCTGGTTTGACAGATTTGATGTTGCCCTTCTCATCTTCCTTAACAGCTCCCCTCGATGCAAGTGACACTTGTGAAACAGTGAGGCTTGATTATATAAAAAGAAACTGAGTTGTAGACAATGGTTTTATGAGGATATCAGCCAACTAATATTAGTTGGAAACAAATAAAACAATAAGGGTGTTGGAGGCCACCCGATCCAGCACAAAGTAATAATCTAACTCTACATGTTTGGTGCGAGCATGTAGAACTAGATTCACTGACAAATAAGTTGCACCCAAGTTATCACACCAAAGTGTTGGTGGTTTTTCTAAAAAAATTCTAAGTTTCAAAAGATTTTGAATCCAAAAGAGTTCACAAGTGGTATTAACCACAGTTTTATACTCTGCTTCAGTGGAAGATCGGGTAATAGTTGGTTGCTTTTTTTAGCCCTAAGAAACAAGGTGAGATCCAAAGAATACACAAAACCCGCTTGTGGATTTTCTATCATCAGGACTACCAGCCCAGTTAGTATCAGAGAAAGCTGAAAGTGTTAATTTTGAAGATGGAGACAAATGAAGACCAAAGTGAGGAGTTTGTCTAAGATATCTAAGAATTCTTTTGACAGCTTGCCAGTGCAGAATTTTTGGATTATGCATATATTGACACTTTATTGACCGCAAATGAAATGTAAGGATGAGTGAAAGATAGATATTGCAAGCTACTAACTACACTACGATAGAGATGAGGATCTTCAAAGGGGTTTCTTTTAAAAGCCGAAAGTTTAAGTGATGGGGACATTGGAGTAGAAACTGGTTTTGCATTGTGTATATTTGTACGCTTAAGAAGATGTGACACATATTTGGACTGACATAAGTACAAGCCTTGATTATTTCTAGAAATTTCAATTCCTAAGAAATAATGAAGTTGACCTAAGTCTTTAATGAGGAATGACATGCCAAGATAAAAAATAAACTCAGAAATTAATAGAAAGCTAGAACTAGTTACAATAATATCATCTACATATATCAAAACAAAAATAATATAAGATGCATTATGATAAATAAAAAAGAAGTATCAGATTTCGACTCTTGAAAACCAAGTGAAAATAACTTGGTACTGAGTTTAGAAAACCAAGTCCGAGGGGCCTGTTTTAAACCATCAATGGCATTTTTTAGTTTACACACATGGAAGGGAAAGTCAGGATGAACAAAACCTTGGGGTTGTCGCATATATACCGCTTCCTCCAGTTCACCATGTAAGAAGGCATTTTGTATGTCTAACTGCTGCAGTGGCCAATTGAAAGAAACAGCTAAGAATAGTAGAATCCAAATGGTAGTTGGTTTAACTATAGGAAATAAATTCTCATTGTAGTCAACTCTAGTTTGTTGGTGAAATCCTTTAGCTACTAGACATGTTGTATGCCTTTCCAGAGTACCATTAGCCTTCCTTTTTGTTTTGAGGATCCATTTGGGTCCCAAAACATTGAAGGTGGTTGATGGGGGAACTGAGTCCCATGTGAGATTGTGAAGAAGTGAATGACATTTGGATTGCATGGCTTCTCACCATTCAGGAAACCTAGATGACTCTATGTAATTCATGGGTTCCTCAGGAACCAGTGTAGATGCATATATTGTGTGTGTGAGAGAAAGAGAGAGAGAGAGAGAGAGAGAGAGAGAGAGAGAGAGAGAGAAGGTTTTCGTGGAGGCCATGGCACAGTGCTATCAATGCGAATAAAAAGTCAGAGTATTTACCATAGCATATGTTACCATGGGATGAGAGTTGTGACTTTGAACTGTAGGAAGTGGAACGAGAAGAGATGAGGATAAGGGAGAGAGTGCTTCGGGATGAATAGATTCTAGGAATTGAGAGGGGTGTAAATTTTAGGGATGATTCAGTATCGGGGATAGAAGCTGAGGTGAGTGTATTGAGTGAAAGGAATTAGACCGAATGGAGTTTGGGCTTTGTGATGTCAATGGAGAGATGGGCCTAGAAATAGAGGAAGTGGGATGTGAAAGTGAGTGGTGGTTTCGATCAGGTGGTAAGGGAGGGGTTATGGGCGTGTGAGAGTGGGCTTGAGTGGGTCGATGTTGAGAAGCTCGCCCAGTACAAATGAAGTTGGTTAAAACAGTGGGTTGATTGGGGGTAGATGAGTTGAGCTGGGAATTCAAAGGAAATTGATTTTCATTAAAACTGACATCCCTAGAAATGTAGATGCAACCTGATGGGAGATGAAGGCACTTATATCCTTTGTGTTCTGGGTTGTAGCCCATGAAAACACAAATAGTGGATCTAAGATCCATTTTATGTTTATTGTAGGGTCATAAATTTGGCCAACACCTAGTGCCAAAAGTACGAAGAAAATTATAATCATGAATTTTTTTGAAGAGAATTTGAAAGGGAGATTTACTTTTTAAAACAAGAGTAGGCATCCGATTAATAAGAAAAATAGATGTTTGAAACGCGTCAAATCAATATTGAGAAGGCAAGGAGGCTTGGGTTAAAAGCAACACGCCAGTCTCCACTATATGCCTGTGGCGACATTCAATAGTCCAATTTTGTTCATGTGAATAAGGACATGTAACACGATGTGCAATACTAAAACATTGAAGCATTTTTTAAGAGGTTGGAATTCACCACCCCAATCAAATTGAACAGTCATTACATTTGAAGAAAAATAATTACTCACATAATGCAAAAAGGCAATAAAACCGACAACTATTTGTGGATAGAATTGGGGTCAGACCCCATACATCTAGAAAAAGTAACTCAAATGGTTTTTGTGGACCTTGAAGAAGATAAGGGTGTGGAAGTGCATGTTTTTTGGCTTGTAAACAAGCAGTGCAATGATGAACAAGTGCATGTAAACTAATAGGCATATTAAAGCTACGAATAACAAAAGCAGTGATGCGTTGAGACGGGTGTCCAAGTCGAAGATGGCATTGAAAAGAGGAGGTTCATTCACCAATGAAAGCTTGAGGAGAAGCCAACACTGAAGATGAAGTCGTGGCCTCCGCAAGTAGGACGTACAAGCCATCTTTAATAGTGCCCTGAAGTAGAACCCCTCGAATTTGTAAATACTTTACAAGAAAGCAGTCAGAGTAAAATTCAAAATAGACAAAATTATCATAACAAAACTAATGTATAGATAACAAATTTTTTGTGATTGAGGGGGCATGCAGAAGTTTAGAAAGAATAAAATTGCTGAAAAGAGTGTGGAGGTGCGTTGAGCCATTGTGTTGTATAGGCATTGTCGAGCCATCTCCAATGCTCACATGATCGGAGTCCTGATATGATGATGAATCTAAATTAAGGTTGTTGAAATCATATGTAAAATGATGAGTTGCAACAGTATCAGGAAACCAAGAATTAATATAGGATGGAGTTGAAGATGTGGTGGTCAGATTGGCTGATAAAGACGAGGGAGCTGCTCTCTGATAACTATAGTTGAATCTGTGATAGCATGAAAGGGCAGTATGCCCAAGTTTGTTACAAACTTGACAGAAAGGGTGATTTTCAAGTCGAGTGGAGAAGGAGGTAGAATTCAGCCTACCTCCTTCACATCTACCTCAAGATCCCCTAGCACCTCTTCCACAGTTAGAATGATTAAAAGTGGAAGTAGATTTTGAAGTGGTGAGATGTTCGGCTAATGAAGGACCACTGAGTAAAGTATTGGTTTGATGCTTAAGCTGAGACTCGTGGTTTAATAGAAAGCTGTAAATTTGTTGCAGGGAAAGGGGATTGGCACGAGGGGTAAGTGAGGTGACCAAGGCATCATACTTAGTGCCAAGTCCTGCAAATGGGTAAACAGAAAACTCAGATGAAGATAACGGTTGACCAGCCTCACCCAATGACGCAAAGAGGGTTTTAACCTTATTGAAGTATTCTATGATTGACTCAGCTTTATTTAAGGTGGCTAACTTATATTGGGTCTGCATAACGTGTGCAGATGACTGGAAAACAAATAAAGTATTTAATGTTTCTCATACTTCTTGAGCAGTCGAGAACTTGAGCAAGGATAGGCTCGGACAGTGAAGAATTTATACATTGGTCAAGGAGTAGCCATTGTGTATATTCAGTATTTGGCTGACTATCATTCATGGAGATAGATATGGAAATGGAACCATCCATATGATCGAAAAATTTATGGCCCTTTTGGAAGGGAACCATCTTTGCTTTCCATAATAGAAAATTCTCAATAGTAAGCTTGATTGTAATGAAGTTACTCACAAAGTTGAGTGTGGTGGGAGTGATGTTGGATGATGGATTTTGTGTAGTAGAAATAGGGGAAGAATCATCGGAAGCCATTGAGCTGTGTAAAAAAAAAAATATGTTGGTCTTAACGAGCTCTAATACCATAATGAGATTAATTCTCAGAATGTATATCAGGTGTTCGACACAATACACAGAAGAAACACAGTATTTTCATTCTCTGTTGCTACCTACATTCTATTGTGTATTTACAGACTATATATAGACAACTATTGCAACTAACATATTTCCATAATGCTAGGATTAGATGGCACATGTCCTATATTTACATTTTTAGAAGAATCTATATTTCTCTGTTGTGCATGTGAGGTCTCTGCTATGAGGGATTTTTTGTTTCTCTGTTGTGCATGCATGATCTCTACTATGAGGGATTTGTTGTGTGCTTTGTTATGGGCATCTGTTTTGACAGATTTGATGCTGTCCTTCTCATCTTCCTTAACATTTGGCAACATCAACCACCAGAATCAACAAGACATTATATATAAGGACAAGCTTTTACTCAATTCAAACCAAGGCAAACAAAATCTACAGTAGAAAGATGATATATATAGAAGGGTTTCAACTTGTTTTTGAACTTATATTGTTTAATTTATCTGCTAAGCGGTTGCAGAAAGTTACAAGTTAAATACAACTCCTCTCCTAGCTGCAGAAGTTGTAAATATTTTAGCATACATTATGTACCAGTGTTTTTATACTCTCTTTATAATTAAGAATATTAATTTATGTTATGCGTAGCCATGATCGGGCTAGGATTTGTGGCAGCAAACATCACCTTTCGTAACACAGCGGGGGCAATCAAGCACCAAGCCATGGCAGTCCGAAGTGGGGTTGACCTGTCCATGTGGACGTTCTATAGATGTAGTTTGGAAGGCTACCAATTGTTGTGAAAAATTATGACAATAAAGTGAAAATAAAGAATATGAAAGAGAAAACAATCACACACGACACACAGATATACGTGATTCAGCAAATTGCCTACGTCCACGGGAGCTGCAGAGGATTTTATTGCTTGAGGAATCACACTACAATGGAGGGGCGAAATGCTGTTCACCAACAGTGTTGTACAGTCACACAGTATGGCCATAAGTGTAGAAATCACATATATATACTCAAACAGCGAAAAAACCCTAGATCTGAAAAATACGATGTTCGCTCCAGCGGCGTGTCGAGCGCGCGTCAAGCAAACTCCCTTCCGCAACCGCTCGAGCTCACTGTCGAGCAGACATCGAGTGTTCAACTCTGCCTGACTTCACTCGAGCGGCTAGTGCCTCCGCTCGAGCGAACTCTCTTTCCCGTAACCGCGCGAGCTCACTGTCGAGCTGCCTTCGAGCGTTCAACTCTGCCTGAATTCGCTCGAGCGGCTAATGCCTCAGCTCGAGCGATGTGGACCAAACTCCACACTACTCAACAACCAAGACACATTATATATATACCCATTCACTCAGGCAATTTTATAGAGAATGTGATATTTATGGCACAGTTGATTTCATTTTTGGCAATGTTGCTGTTGTTTTCCTAGATTACAATATCTATCCAAGCCTTCCAATGCAAGGGCAGTTCAATGCTATCACAGCGCAAGGCAAAACGGACCAACCAAAACACCAGACCAGACTTCCATTCATAACAGCAGCATTAGGGCGGCCAAGGACTTGGCTTCTAGTGATGGAACAACAAAAACATACCTAGGGCTGGAGGTTATGGAAGAGTTATCAAGAACTGTTTACATGCAGTCTTTCGTGGATAGCCTAATTGACCCTTTGGGTTGGCATGAATGCTCCGGGACTTTTGCCCTTGCTACATTATACTATGCAGAATAAAACAACATGGGGACAGGATCGAACACTACTAAAAGGGCTACATGGGCTGGTTACCATAAGGGTATAAATGCGACAGATGCCGCTAATTTCACTGAGTCCAACTTTACAACAGGAGATGCGTGGTTGCCTTACACAGGTGGCTTACGATAAAATGATGGCATGTTGAGTCTTGATCACATCCTCCAATTAATTACATGTTTCAATTGTAAAAGGCAACTCGATCGCCTGTTAAATTATTCTTGTAAATAATTCTATGCTAGCTGTACGTCGAACTACTACAGGCATCGTTGATCAGCATCTTAATTAATAACTAGTTAACAAAATACTAATATCCAAAATTAATTGGGTGGTGGACTCCCCAACCAAGCATGCATGCAGTCTCTCTCTCCCTCTCTCTCTCTCTCTCTCTCTCTCACGTTAATCTTGGTATTATTAATTAAGTGGCGATTTGGATTTAAAACATTACCATTTAATAATATGTTTGTGTCCTTCTTTTTCGTCTAAGAACATATTAAATCATCAGCAAGGGTATGTTAAGTACGTGATCAAATAAATTCCTAAGATAAGAATAGTAGTACTTATTTCTTAATTTGTTTTCATTTTTTGTAAGCTGTATGTTTTTCCTTGGTGTTTGATCATTAATTGGAGCTGTTTGTTGTAGCTTTATTTAGCTGATTAAGACTAGTGTGACATTGTTGTTATAATCTTCTGATTTGTTACTTAACTTCCCGCGTTTGTTCTCCAATATTTTTTTTTTTGGAGCTTTGCTACTGACACTACAACAAAAATCATTTTTTGGGACGAAAATTTTCGTCCCAAAATATATAGATTTCGTTCCGAAAGATTTTTTGGGACGAAATTTTTTCGTCCCAAGGTCATCCCAACATCACTGTCCCAGAAGATATATTGGGACGAAAATCACAATTTCGTCCCAAAAAATATCTTTTGGGACGATTTTGAAATTGACCGTTCGATACCGTTCGAACGATGACATTTTTTGTCACGGTTAAAATTCGTTCCAGAATGGCGTTCGAATGCTTTCATTTACCGTTCGAACGATGACATTTTGTGTTTTGTAAATTCAGTATTTAAGTATGAAATAGTATTGTTTTATATTTTCTAAACTAATTATTAATTTAGATTATTCATATTATTTAATTAACCAATTTCTTATAATTACTAGTTAATCTAAATATAATTTGTCAAAAAATTTAAAAAATTAAAACTCTTGTAACCGTTCGACCGCTTCATATACCGTTTGAACGGTAAATAATCATCGTTCGAACGGTTATAATTTAACGTTCGAACGCTTTGAAAATTTCCCCCCAAATTTTTCTCTTCCATCGCGCCAATATTACGTTCAAACGGTCAAAACTAAAACGTTCGAACGTTTAACTAATTTGGGACAAAAAATTTCGTCCCTAAAAATACCGTTCGAACGCGTTTGAACGGTCTCCCCTTTCCGTCATTTTTTCAGAACGAAATTTGAATTTCGTTCCAAAATCTAACTTTTTGGGACGATTTTCAATTCGTCCCAAACAAAAATTGTCCCAAAAAATAATTTTTGTTGTAGTGTGATCATCATTCTCACACATCACACACCACATTTTCTTTTATTTTTTTATTTTATTCTTTTTAAACTAATTGAATTCTTCTACTTATTATTCATATATAATGTATTTGGTAAGAGAAAAGAATTTAAAATAATAAAAAAAATGTGATGTGTGGTATTTAGGGATGATAAATAGAATTTTTTTTTTTTGAGATAAATTATATCATCTTCTAATTAGAATCTGTATTTGTAGGTAATGGTGATGTTCTGTTGGCCGCTAGCAAAGTCAAGTTTGAAGCAAACACTGCTGAAGCTATTGAATTGTTAGCTATATTTCAAGCTCTCCAGTTGTGAGTTAACATGGGAATCTAAAATTTGTTGGTTGAGTGATACCGTTTGATGGCTGTACAAGTACTCAATAATGAACTTGAATCTACTGCCTTGTTAAATTCAAAAAGCTTCAAGTATTATATTTAGAGTGCAAATTTCAACATGTCTATATAGAAGGCAATCGGGTTGCTCACATTCTTGCCCGATTTATTCGAAATGTTGAGGATATTTCAATGTGATGGAATTGTTATCAAGACTTTATTTCTCAAACCATTTAGTTGGATAAATCTACGTAATTTTCTTATATTTCTGTTCCTAGCAAAGAAAAAAAAAAAATTTGTTTAGTTGACCAAGATTTGAACCTTCGGTATTTTTCTGATGGGCTCGTTATTGACGTTTCTAATGATGACTACAATTTGTCATTTCAATTAGCAGAGAGGGGGGCGGAACTAAGTTCAAAATAAAAAATAAAACTCTCTTAACCTTTTGCCCTCAAATTTATTTATTTTTTAATTTCTCCGATCTCCCCTCCCCCCAAACACNCCACCCCCCCCCCCCCCCCCCCCCCCCCAAAAAAAAAAAAAGATATATAATTAAAAGAGAGAACTTAATTTTAACCATAAGCCCATTACAATAGTTCCTCTATGTGAAAAGTCATAGAGAAGTAGTGGAAGATGTGCTTCTTCTATATATCTCTTTGTTTTCAATTTTTTTAAAATTTGATAACTTTTAGGTCAAATGAAAATTAAAATAATTTTCTCTAAAGAAATTTGCAGACTCTTAATTTATCGGAAAAATAGCACATGAAGAGATCTTTGTAATAAAGAGTATTAGATATGAATTTTTTTAAATCATGATATATATATATATATGCTCATTGATTCATCAAGTAAACCAAATTTTTTTAAATTATTATGCTGTATATATGTTTAAATTAGTTTTTAATATCATTAATATAGATCATTTTCTTTTGCGACCTTTTATTTTGAAAGCTTAATTAAGTTGAATGAATATGGACAAGTCAAAAACTTTAAATCATAAACATTGTTAAGATTAAGTTTCAAAATAAAAATAAATTAAATGAACTTTTTCAGCTTTTAATATTGTTGAGAAAAGGTAATTTCGAAACAAAATATATAATTACTTTCTTATAAATTATTTACTATAGTCTATATTGAGAGTGAATCTGATAATTAATAACCCTTATTGGTTAAAAGAACATTGAGATCAAGTGCCATGTTCTATGTTTTTATTTTTTATTTTACATTCAAACTTGAAACTTACTATATATATAGTACTTATACATGCTTTTAAATAATCTTTTAATTTTTGTTATATAAAATTTTTTATAATCTTGAGGCTCCCTTTACATAAATCGTGACTTCGTCCCTATAT
>QGSO01000670.1:119884-343041 GCA_011037825.1 Carya cathayensis
ATATTAATACCCGTTAAAAGTTTATATAATTATTTATCACAAGAATGATCTTGTGGATGTGAAGAAAAGCAGCTTATAGCCTTGCTCGATGGCCTAAATCGAGAGAGAGGTGGAAAGTTGGAATATAGCAAATTAAAATGCCAACAAGGCTCCTCCATGTAATTACTTCTAGATATGACCATTCATTTTTTAGAAGAAAAACAGTATATATAGCAGCCATCCGACTTCCCTTTGACTCTCCCCTTTCCCTCCAAGCCTCATGTTTTTGTGACACTAGTAACCAACTTTTAAACAAAAAGGGGTTGTACTTTTCTTCTCCATTATAAGTCCTCCCTCGAAAGAATTCCCAAGAACTACACTCCGGAGTGGGCTTGGGAAGGCCACCAGCTAGCTTTGCATGAGATCCTTCCCTTGAGGCATTTTGAGCAGCTCTTCAATATTGAACTTTGCAACAAATTACAGAAAGTTTAAAAACTAAGTCTTTAATTTGTTTATTTGTTCTAGTTTTTTCCACTTCTTTTTGTTTATTTCTAAAGAGCTGCAATATTCAAAATGCCAGAAGAGGATGATGGAAGGAGCAAGAGAATTGCCATTATCAGTTTGTGTTCCATACTGCTAGTGTCCATGGTTGTCGCCGTGACTGTTGGTGTTAACCTAAATCGTCTCGATTCCAGCGATCCTAAAAATGGCAACAAGTTTCATGAAGTATCCGACACCATGAAAGCTATCGAATCCATTTGCCAACCCACTGATTACAAACAAGATTGCATCAAGACCCTTAACGCTGAGGCAGGACAAACCACGGATCCTAAAGAACTCATTCAGGCTGCATTTAAGGTGGCAATGAAACATATCAGCGAGGGTGCCAAGAAATCCATTGTCTTGCATGAGCTGGAGAAGGACCCTAGAGCCAAGCAAGCCCTTAACAATTGCAAAGAGCTCTTGGACTCCGCCATTGCTGAGCTTAAGCACGCTTTTGCAGAAGTGGGAGAGTTTGATCTCTCCAAAGTAGAAAAAGTGCTTATTGATTTGAAGATTTGGCTCAGCGCTGTCATTACATACCAAGAAACTTGCTTGGATGGCTTTCAGAACACGACCAGCCACGCTGGGCAGAAAATGAAGGAGGCTTTGAAGAGTGCCATGAGGCTGAGCAGTAATGGCCTTGCCATTATCTCTGATATATCTAGTGTGCTCACAGGGTTGGAGATACCAGGCCTGTCTGGACACCGCCGTCTTCTTCAAGACCTCCCTGACGTTCTTGGTCATGGCGATTCCGTCCCCCAGGAGTGGATCAACAATCTCGGAGTTCGGAGACTTCTCGAGGCACATCCAGCCAACAACATTAGGCACGACCTTGTTGTGGCTAAGGATGGAAGTGGAGATTTCAAGACCATCAATGAGGCATTGTTTCACATCCCCAAGAAGGGAAACAAGACCTTTGTTCTCTACATCAAGGAAGGAGTTTATCAAGAGTACGTCCAGATCAACAAGTCTATGACCCATTTGATGATGCTTGGTGATGGAGCTCAAAAGACAAGGATTACAGGAAACAAGAACTTCATCGATGGCACGCCCACCTTTAAAACCTCAACAGTTGGTACGTACGAAATCCTAACCTCAACAGTCCATATCTATATATATGCCAATAGTTTGAGCTGGTAAAAGAAGTAGTTTTCTATGTATGTTTTTCTTGAAACTAACAATTTTGAATCATGCATGCAGCTGTTTCCGGGGATAATTTCATTGCCATGAATATTGGGTTCGAGAACACTGCCGGCCCTGAGAAACATCAGGCTGTGGCATTAAGAGTCCAAGCCGATATGTCCATCTTCTACAACTGCTCCATGGATGGATACCAAGACACGCTTTACGCACACACCAAGCGCCAATTCTACCGTGACTGCACCGTCTCTGGCACAATTGACTTCGTCTTCGGCGATGCTGCTGCAGTCCTCCAAAATTGTACCTTTGTTGTCCGCAAGCCATTGGAAAACCAGCAATGCATTGTGACAGCACAAGGAAGGAAAGAGAGGCGCCAGCCAACAGCACTGATCCTCCAAGACTGCACCTTCGTCGCGGATCCCGCATTCTACCCTGTGAGATTCGATCGCGGGGCGTATCTCGGGCGGCCATGGAAGGAATACTCGAGGACCATTATCATGGAATCCTACATTGACGACTTGATCCAACCTCAAGGTTGGCTGCCTTGGATGGGTGATTTCGCCCTCAGGACATGCTTCTATGCTGAATTCAACAACCGAGGCCCCGGTTCAAGCTTGAAAGATCGTGTAAAATGGCGAGGAATCAAGAACATCACGCGCGCGCATGCACTGGACTTTTCTCCGGGAAGGTTTGTCTGGGGCGATCTGTGGATTAAGCCCCTCAGATTGCCTTACACCTCTGGCTTCACCACCACCGAGACACAAATCATAGGAAAACCTTGAAATATTTGTTCTGATTTCTAGATTGCTTTTTCTATTTCTTTTTTTATCCCCTTCTGCATGCATGTCCAGTTTCAAAGCCGTCCCACATTGGATTGTAACTATATTTAATTTGAATCATCAACAATTGACATATAAATAATCCAACCAATAGAGCACTATTTAGAAATTGTAAAAAAAAACAAAAACCTCGATCGAACAAGTTTATGTAACCATCATCATGTACAAATTCTAAATTTCTTGATTTATCCCATTGACCAACAAAATAGCGGGAAGAAGAAAAAAGAAATAGATTAATGCTTATAGTACTGCATGCGAATAATACAGTCACAATTAGTAAAAATAATATTTCAAGAGAAATATATGCATGCTTTAATCATAAAAAGATTTAACAAAATAAATTTAAAAACTGACGTGACTTGATCTAATACATGAGATTATACAGTTACTTTTATTATATATAAAACAGATCTAATTATCATGTATCATATAAAATTTTATCAATTTATAAATTTACTTTTATATAATCTCTTTACTGTAACACTCCTCTTATTTCAAATGATAATGAGTTTGTGTCACTTAGAATGCTGCATCATGTTTTTGCCATATTCATGGTCAATAAGTAATCTGCAGTACTGCTGATCAGAAGCTAGCATATATATCTTGAGGCTCGTTAATATCGTGCTAATTAGAATAATTATGGGACATTAATTCATGTAACTATTTTATACTTTAATTCATGTTTATAACCGGATGAAAAATTCTATTTACAGTCCCCACTTGGGGACTGCATGTGTAGACCCTTTATTAAAAGAGAAAAAACATCATTTTAAAATAGATATTTTAATAATTTTAAAAATTTTTAAAGATGAAATTGCCTATGCCTGCATTGCAGTCCCTATTTGGGGATTGTACGTAGTATTGTTCTAACCGGATTATAATGTGTTGGAATGTTAGCTTGATTTTCTATTAAAAACTAATTTCAAAGACTTGGCTTGATCGTGGCTCGATCTTGACTCAACTGTGGGTCGACTTTGACTCGAGCAAACTTTGACTCAACCTTAACCTGAGTGAACTTTAGACAGATTGTTCGTTCGACATCAACTTGATAATCCGCTCAAGCGAATATTTAGAAAACCTAATTCATGCATTGTTTTATACATAAACATATTCTTGTAAAGAGAAAAAATATGAGTTGTGGCTAGAAAGAGAAAGAACTCATTTGGTGAGCTTTTAAGAGCTCATTGGGTGTATTAGGCCTTTTGGATTGAGGTGTGATTTATAATTTCTCTCTTGTAATCCACATCTTTGTGATAGTGAATTCCTTGAGATCGTCTTCGCTAGTGGATGTAGGCTATTGTTCAAGCCGAATCACTTAAATCTTTGTGTTCTTTGTGTGATTGTTGAATTTTTGTTATTTGTTTCCGCTAATCTATTTCAAAAGCATCTCTATATATTCAGTTAATCCTAACAAACTAGTATCAGAGCGCCAGGCTGTATGGATGATCTTGAGAGATGGTAATGGCAAAATTCAAAGTAGAGAAATTCGATAGTCAAAATGGTTTCAGTCTATGGCGCATCAAGATGAGGTTTTGTTATGACAACAAGGCTTGCAAAAGTTTTAAAAAAAAAAGGGTCTTGGATGAGCCTTCTACATCAACAAAGGAAGATGAAGAGAAAGCACATACTGCTATTTTGTTGTCTCTTTCCAAATGGAGTATTCCAAGAGGTCGTTGATGAAGAGATTGCCACCAATCTTTGAAAGAAACTTAAGAGTCTATACATGAAAAAGTTGATTACCAACCGTTTGTATTTGAAGCAATGATTATAAACTCTCAAGATGAGAAGGGTACTCCTATTTCCAACCATCTAGATAAATATAATAAAATCATAATGGATTTGAGGAATATTGATATTAAGCTTAATGATAAAGATCAAGCCTTAATTGTGTTGTGTTCCTTGCTGGTTTCATTTGATAATTTTGTGAACTCGATGCTATATGGTAAAAATACTATCTCCTTGGAAAATGTAAAATCTACTTTGAATTCTAAAGAGTTAAAAACAAAATTAGGTATACAAGGCACAGATAATCAAGCTGATGACTTGTTTGTAAAATATTCTTTTGGTGGTAGATATGGGAAAAGAAGTTCGGAAAAGAGTAGAGATAATTCAAGTGACAACTCAAAATTTAGTAAGAAAAATGTTAAATGTCACTACTGTCATATGTTTGGTCATCACAAAAACGAGTGTCTCAGATTGAAGAACAAGGAGGAAGGTACAAGTTCCTCCAATGTTGTTAGCGTTGAAGAACAATCTAACGGCTCCAATGCTGTCCTAGTAGTTAGCGGCTAATCTAGCAGTCGTTTTGGTAACAAGTTGGTTATAGACTTAGCTTACATGTTCTATATGTGTCCCAAAATAGATTGGTCCATTACCTACGATCAATCAATGGTGATTCCGCTTTAGTTGGGAATGATGTAGCTTGTGAGATTGTTGATAATGGTTCAATCAAGATTAAGATGTATAATGGAACCATTATAACTTTGTCTAACGTTTAGATAACATTAATGTCTTGTCGTTGTTAAGCTTTTATCCCAAGGCCTGTTCATACACTTCTAGAATATTGTAAAGTTTGCTTCATTCCACTGAACTTGCTTTGCAAAAGCAAGTTGTCAGTTTTCAGGCCATCTACTTCAACATTATTCAATATGCTGCTTAGAGCCTCAGATACCAGTATGAAAAGATAAGTAGAGAAAGGGTCTCCCTACCTTATCCCTCTAGAAGGATAGAACTTTTCTTAAGGAGAGCCATTAATGATTAGGGATTAAGACACAGAGGTCACACATTGCATAACAAAATCTGTCCATTTCTTAACAAAGCCAATTTTCGACCTGACAACATGTAGAAATCTCCATTCAAATTTTTTAGACACTTTGCTCATATCAAGTTTAAGGGCCATAAATCTATCTCTATCGTTCATCCTCTTTGTCATGGTATGTAATAAGTCAAAAGTAACTATAACATTGTCTGTGATGAGCATGCCAGGAACAAAACACTTTGGGTGGGTGATATGATATCTGGAAGTATGTGTTTCAATCTGTTGGCAAGGGATTTTGCCACTATCTTGTAGAGAACATTACAAAGACTGATGGGTCAAAATTCAGTCACATTTGATGGGGCCTTTACCTTCGGAATCAGTGCTATGTGGGTGTCATTAAGGTCAGATGCCCAACTTCCCCTATTTAAGACTTCTAGCACTACAGCACAAACCTTTGAGCCCACTATATCCCGACGATTTTGATAAAATGCAGAAGGGGAACCATTTGACCAGGAGATCCAAGAAGGGTCACGCTAGAAACTTCTAGCATTGCAGTGAATTCTCGAGTTAGCTTATCATTCATTTCTTCTATTACTGAGGTAGAAGTGGGTGCTAGGCATGCCTCTATATTTTCAGGTATTGAGGAGGAGAATAGACTTTTGTAAATGCTCTAATATATGCAGCTGATTTCAGAAGGCACTGAGGTAGAGTAGCCTTCCTCATCAATAATAGTAGAAATTTTGTTGGTTTTTCTTCTTTGACTTGCACATTTATGAAAGAATTTGGTATTTCTGTCGCCATCATTTAACCACTGCTGTTTGGCCCTTTTCTTCCATTTTGTAGCTCCCTTTCTAGTAATTGATCTACCTCTTTTTTCAATTGATTGATATCTGTTGCAGTTCCCCAACATTAATCTCTTGTAGGTGCTTAATCAGCTCAAATTTTGAGTTGATAATCTTCCCTTGAGCCCTATAGGAGTCATTCATTTCCTTAAAGTCTGTTTGCATCTTTCAAGCCCCTACATGGTGTTAGTGATCTAATTGCAGGAATACATAGAGGCCCACCATGCCCCTTGTACCACTTGGTTACAGCCCTCTTTCTTAGCCCAGCTTGCTTCATACCTGAAAAGTACCTTTCTTATGTGATCATCCTGAGTTTGCATGGATATAAGTATGGGCTTATAGTCTAAGCAATTGGCAACTAGAGTGTGAATGGTTAAAGAACCAAAAATAGAGAGCCACACCTTATTCCCTAGTGCACGATCAAGTCTATTTTTGGTAAAATAATTACCTTCTCTATTGTTGCACTAGGTAAATTTATCTCCTTGATAACCCAGATCACTGAGGCCATTGTCTTCAATGGATGTATCCTGAAGAAGGCTCCAACTTTCCACCCTCTTAGCTATAGTTGGGTATAAAACCTAGTAAAAAGCCATTATTAAGATCATAGTTTCCACCCTCTCATATCTTTCTGAATATTTTGTGTAGCACCATTAAAGGAAGAAGTTACCTTGTAGGGTTTGGGACAATCTAAAGTATATGCTACATTCCTTCCAATTTCAGAGATCCCAGCATTAAGGGACTTTTCTGTGTGCACATCTGAGATATTCTCCCTAACTTCCTTAAATTGCGCACCTTCATCCTTCTCTTGAGTTCATTTGCCTTTTCCAGAAATGCTCATTCCTTCATCATCTGAGAAAGCTTGCTGCCAGTGTTCTTGCCCTACTAATTCCGGCAGACCTCTATACTTTTTGGCCCCTCTAGGTGGGAAAGTTGATGAAGCCCTCAACCAAGAGCCATACTGATTTTGTTGTTGTCCAATAGAAAGATCACCCATCGGACACTTTGCTCTTGTGTTTTAGCACCCCATATCGAAAGTAGAAGTTAGGAAGCCATTCATATTTGAAGTTAATCTACAACTTCTTCTCATGCAGATCAAGAAATTTACCATGCACCAGTGGTTTTGTGATGTCCAAATCTACTCGAATTCTCAAATAGATCCTTCATCCAATACCTCCATTATTAGCCTCCACTTGGACTACATTGCCAATGACTAGCTCGATAATCTCCCCAATCTCCTTTGTCATTACTACCATTGGGAGGTTATGGAGTTGCAACCACAATGGTTCATGTGTGAACTTGAACTCTTGGGGTGATAGTCTCCCATCAAAACTATGGAGACTAACCAAGTTTCCATCAAACGACCATGGCCTACCTTGTAGAACCTTCTCCTTGTCAATGACATTTTCAAACTCCAGTACATATATGTTCTCCCCCACTTCATTGAACTTGATCCACCCCATTGGGTTCCAGACCTTTGCTAAAGTGGTTTTAAAAGCCACTTTGTTCACAGTTTTCTCCGTAACTATCTGGGACAAGATGCAATACTTTCCTCTGGTATTAGAAATGTTGACCACAATCTCAGTGACTGATATTGTCTGGCTTTCTTCTTCCACGAGAGTAAGAGACTTCCACATTCTTGATAATTCTTCTAACATTCTAATGAAACTCTACAAACCACAATTTGGGAGATAAAACTTTTTGTCAGAGCAAAAACTATCATGCAAAAATTCTATGGATCACTTAATGGATCTTTCTTTTTGAATATATAGTTATTAGGTATTCTCATAATTCATGAACTATCATTCTATTGTGATACTTTCATCCTATAATATGATGTCATGTCCATCAAAATTAATATACATATATATAAATAACTTTAATTACATAATATATTGTAATAGAGAGAGAACATCACATCATTCATATTTCATAAGCAATACTAATACAAGTTTAGAATGTATTAATCTTGTACAATTCTTTAAAAAAATTGTGGAGTCCAGCATGAAGAAGTCAATTTTTATAATGGAACTTTTTTTTAAAAAAAAATTGTATGAGATTTACATGTCCTAAATCTATACAAATCATTTTCCTTTAGAAGTACATAATTTTTTCCCTCTCCCTTAGACAAAAATTTTAGGAGATTTGTTTGTGTTAAAAATATCTAACATGCAATTCGTCTAAACACTTAGAATGATTAAACTTTTTAAAACTTTTCATAATTTTATTTTCAAACATAACTAAACATAAAATACTTTTCAATTTTAAAATATGAACTTTTTCATCAATCTCAAAATTTAAACTTTTTCATCTAATCATTAGCTAATAATTATTGAAATGCAAAAACCAAATCAACTTTTATAAATTTTAAAACAAAACACAAAAATTCATACAATTTTTACAAATTTTAAAATGAAATAATATTTAAAAATCATATTCAAATAACTTTTTAATATTTTTATTTAACTTTTTTTTATCTCTTCTTTCTTAAAACTCAATAAAAATATGTTAAATGTACTCATAAGAAATTTATTAAAAGCTACATACTCACGTGGAGTCTCACAAATTTTTTTCCTTTTCTTATAATTTATTTTAAATGAAAATGATGATTAAGAAACTATTTAGATTGAAAAATATTTTCATCTCATCTTATAATTATAAATTTTCATATAAAATATAATAAACAATTCAATTTTTAAAATTTTAAAATAATAATATTATTAAAAATAATATTTTATTAATATTTTATTAATCTTTTAATTTTCATCTACAATCATCTGTCAATTAACCTCGAAATAAATTCTCATAAAATTATACTCGGAAGTTTGAAACAAATCCCTAGACGCGTCGAAAATTAGGACCCCACTGTTTGCCATCTTCGTGTGCCAATGGCTGCTTCATCCTCTTCTTCCTCCTCCTCGTCAGGGTCTGATACCACATTATCTTCTTCTCGCCATCACCGCCACCGTCACCATCGTATCCACAGAGACCGTCACCACTCCGATGGTTCCAGGTCCCATAAATAGTTATAATTCTAGTTAGGGTTTCCCAGTTGGAATTTTTAGCATTGTAAATCTTGGTTGGCTTTGTAATTACTATATTTATGCCTTTCTCTTATTTTTTAGGTTTTAGATTATAATTTATCAGTGACACCCAGTTTTTACGTGTATTTTCACTGAACAAATATTTTAATTTAATTATTATTGTGATGACCCGCTTTTATGTGTATTTTCACTGAAGGGATATTTTAATTTAATTAAAAATTTAATTAAATATTTTATAGTACTTTTATTTTAAATTATCGAGTTTTAAATAGATTTTTTTTTTGCTGTTGAATTTAAATTGTGATTTAATTTATTTTGGCTTGTTTTTTGTTTTAAAAATTTAAATAATTGGTTTTTACTAGTTATTTATTTTATTTTAGTTTATTGATGTGTTTAAAATATTTTATTGGTGTTTATTTATTTATTTGATGTAGTGTTAATTTGTTTTAATCGTTTTATGTTTTTTATACCGTTTTCGGCTGATCAGTCTTTGGACTTCCGACGTGAGGACTGGACCTCATTATTTTCCTTCATCTTTTCTTTTCCTCTTCTTTTTCTTTTTTCCCTTTTTTCTTTTTTCCTTTTCCTTTTTTTTTCCTCTCCCGTTCGGTTCTCTCTCTCTCCCCGCGTTCCTCTCTTTCTCTCTCTCTCCTCACCCACGCGTCCGCCGGCCTCCAGCCCAGCCCCGCCGTTCGCCGGCGTCGTGCCTGACGCCACACCCACCGGTCGACTCCCCTCCGGCCGGTGATCATCCCCTCCAACTCCCAGCCCCAACCGGCCGGCCGTTTGGCCGGAAAACGCCCAACAAGCCGCACGGCTTGAGGCCCGATCCGCCGCCGTCGCTCCACCTCCGGCCACCACCTCTTCACCACTTCTTCCCCTACTCCTTACCGACCTAACCCACCCATCCCCGGCCTCAAACGGTCACCGGAGCGGCTCCCACGAGCTCAACTCCGATTTGCCCTTTTTCCGCCCCTACCGGCGTTTTCGCCGCCACCCACGGCCAAAACTCACTTCCACTAGCTTCATAAACATCTCTAGACCATTCCCTATCAATTTGGTGTCTTGGTTTGTCCCCGGTCAAAAGTGGGTATTTTGCGACCCACGGGAACAGTGCATTTGCACTGTTACGTTGCTTTCGCATCGCCGTTCGCTTCGCGCCGAACCTTCTAAAAATCCTATATAGCGCTGTAAGTATTTTCCAAACGCTACTTTTAGATTTAAATGTATTTTACTCTTTCAATAAATTATTTGGTTGGTTCGCTGATTCCGGACTGAGTCCGAGGAGTTCGGGGGTCGGATGGATGGAGGACGGAGTTGCTTGATTTGTTGTGCTATGGTTGAATTTATTTGTCGAGCATTGAAATTGGCATTTACATGATGCATGCACTTGTATTTTATTTTATTGGAAAAATCATGTTTTATTGGCGTAAATGATTTTTGGGAGTGTGCGTATCACGAGCCCAAGCCGGGATGGGTTATTATCTCGGTGGAGCTCCTCTGGTCACTCGGGAGTGGATAATACTGAGTGACATCCCCTGGGTTGTCGCCGGGCGACGACCGGATCGCACGATACGGTAACGCTGTCGTGTCGACTCCGTGGTCCTTTTAGTGGCGGGGACTAGAGGATGGCCTGGCCAGGTACGCGCGAGTTGGAGGCGCGAGTCTGGGCATCGCTCGTGTAGGTGTCACACGCGTAGACGTTACCTGCGGTGTGGCACAGAGCCAGAGTGTGCGGATGATCCCTAGGGGAGATCATGGTGCATGCATAATTGGTTGGTTTTCATGGTTTTCGGATATGGGCCATTTTCTGGGAAAATGGCGATGGTCTTGTGATCCATTTTCGGGGAAAATGGTGGTTTGGGCCATTATCTGGGATAATGGCGAGGCTTGGTTTTTAAGGTTATGTTTTTAAGCCAAATGGGTTTTTGGCGTGCGTGGAAAATATGATTTATGAGTTTTGGAGCATTGACATTCATTCATACTTGTTGTTTGAGTTTAATATGCTTTTATCTAGTGGTGTTTGGATTTTACTTACCTGCGGCACCATTTTTGGTACCGTAGATTTTGATGCAGCGTTCGAGGAGGAGGAGGAGGCTGAGCCCGAGGATACGGCTCCGCCGGAGTTCTGATTTGAAGTTATGCTTTGTACTTAGTTTTAAAACAATATTTATATCATGTAATATTTTATTATGTGCCTTTGAACCGTTTGTATTTTATTTAAGAAAAAAATAATTCTGGTACTTAGTATTTGACTTTGCTATCCGCTGCGTATCTTCTTGTGCACATTTGTCGCTTGCACACACTTGGCACTCTTCGATAGGGTGGTGACCCGTGATGTCACCATCCGGGCGCCTCGAATTCCCCGTTTTTCGTACGTGGGGATTTTGGGGGCGCCACAGGTGGTATCAGAGCGGTTTGGCTCTGGGTAAAACCACATGTCCCATAGGAGAGGTACCAGAATGTTTTTTTTTAGTTGTGTTTTAAAATTTATTTTAAGTAATATTGCTTTTTGACGTGGTTTAGTTGTTTTGAATTTATTTGAGCTTGTTTGGTTGTTTTATTTAATTAGTTATGTTATTGCTGCTGATTTGTTTTTGTTTTCTTGTTATGTGGATTGGTTTTGGTTTGGTTTTATGTTATTGGTTTTATTCGTTTTTTTTTAAAAAAGGGGGTCAAAGGTTGTGGTGGCAGGTAAAATGGTGAGACCGAGGAAATCTACACAAGGGCCACGGGATGATACACAGAGAGATGACTCCATTGCCCAAGCTATACGGCAAATGACAGAATTTATGCAGCAAAATTTTAGGCCTCAGCAAGGAGTGCCTAGCCCACAACCTGGAGGTCCTTGGCCGCAACAAGGAGGACCTTGGCAGCAAGGAGGGGCTTGGCAACAAGGAGGGCCTTGGCAACAAGGAGGGCCATGGCTGCTACCAGGAGGGTCCAGTGGAGGAGTGCAAGCGGGGTGCACGTATGAGCGCTTTCTGGCGCATAGGACTCCCCACTTCACTGGAGACGAGGATCCACTACAAGCTGGAAAGTGGATCAAGGACTTGGAGAGGACTTTTGAGGTATGTGGTTGCACCGAGGCGCAACAAGTTCTCTACGCCAGCTATCTGTTACAAGGCACTGCTTTTGATTGGTGGGATACCAAAAGAATAATGCTGGAGTCAGAATTGGGGTCTTTTGCCGCGGTGACTTGGCAGCGCTTCAAGAAGGAATTTAATAACCGCTTCTTTCCCGCTTCTGTAAGGCGGCAAAAAGCAAGAGAGTTCTCACACTTGGTCCAAGGGAGCATGACCGTGGAACAGTACTCCCGAAGGTTTGTAGAACTTGGGAAATTTGCTCCCCACCTCATCGCCACAGAGGAGATGCAAGCTGAGCGTTTCCAGGAGGGTCTACGCCCCGATATACGCCGGTTGGTAGTCAGCCACCGGATATCCACTTTTCAGGATTTAGTGGATGTGGCCACCCTCGTGGAGCGGGAGAATAATTTGAGTATGGGTTCCCCTCCGGGACATAAAAGGCGGAGTTTTACTGGAGAAGGAAGTAGCTCTGGATCGCCTCAGAAAATTGTTCAGCGGTCTGGAACTCGACCACAAGCTGCCTCAGGAGTGCGTATAGGAGGTCGGATGCCCGTTTGCATGAGGTGTAATAGAGCTCATACGGGTGAGTGCACTTTGGGTGGAGCTCGATGCTATAATTGTGGCCAGCAGGGACACTTTGCCCGTGAGTGTCCTAATACAGTTCAAGGAAGCCGTGGAGGTCGACGTGGTGGAAGAGCTAATCAGAGACAAGTAGCACAGGCTCGAGTGTATGCTCTTACCCCTGGAGAGGTGGATGATGAGGCACCAGCGACCCACGATGCTGGAGTGATTACAGGTATGGTTCTAAATTAACTAATTTTTGGATTTGATGTTTGGTGTGGTTTGATGTTTGTTTGTTTCGGATTTTGTGGGTGTATGTGTTTGGTTCAGGAAGAGTTCGGTTATATGACTTTTATGCTTGCACATTGTTTGATTCGGGTGCATCTCAATCATTTGTGTCTTCTACGTTCGCTCGGATATGTAATTTGGTTACGGGACCCCTACCAGGATCGTTAGTGGTGAGTCTTCCGAATGGTGAAATGGTTTGTTGTTCTAAAGTTGCGTTGGGTTGTCCCTTGGATTTTGGTGGTAGGACCCTTGATGCCGACTTGGTGGTGTTCAAGTTGTTGGGATTTGATATTATTCTCGGCATGGATTGGTTATATCGGTATTGTGCAAGTATAAATTGCAGAAGTCGGGTAATCAGTTTTCAACTCCCAGATGGTGGTTGTTTAGAGTTTATGGGAAGTAAATTAAAAGAGAAGCCGATGGTTATATCGGCAATTCAAGCGAAGAAAGATATTGCTTGTGGGGCGGATGCCTTTTTGGTTCAAGTGGCGTCTACGCCAATTGGGAACAAGTCCTTGGCAGATTTTCCAGTGGTAGGAGAATTTCCCGATGTGTTCGTAGATGATTTGCCGGGGTTACCTCCAGTCCGCGAGTTGGAGTTCGCTATCGATCTAGAACCCGGGGCGGCTCCTGTGCATAAAGCCCCTTACCGTATGGCACCAGCCGAGTTGAAAGAGTTGAAAGCCCAGTTGCAAGAGTTGGTCGACAAGGGGTTTATCCAGCCAAGTACTTCCCCATGGGGTGCACCAGTTTTATTTGTTAAAAAGAAAGATGGCACTCTTAGAATGTGTATTGATTATCGAGAGCTTAATAAAGTGACAATAAAGAATAAGTACCCTCTTCCAAGAATTGACGACTTATTTGATCAGCTTCAAGGAGCGGCTATCTTCTCGAAGATTGACTTGAGATCGGGATATTATCAGCTGCGAATAAGAGATAGAGATGTCCCCAAGACTGCTTTTAGATCAAGATATGGGCATTACGAGTTCAAAGTGATGCCTTTTGGGTTGGCTAACGCTCCTGCAGCTTTCATGGATCTGATGAACCGGGTTTTTCGACCTTATCTGGATTCTTTCGTAGTGGTTTTTATTGATGATATTTTAGTTTATTCCCAGAATGTTGACGAGCATGCTTATCACCTTCGCTTAGTGCTTGGGAAGTTACGAGAGCACCAGTTGTACGCGAAGCTTAGCAAATGTGAATTTTGGCTGGAAGAAGTCAGATTTCTCGGGCATGTAATTTCCCAGGACGGTGTGGCAGTTGATCCCAGTAAGGTGGAAGCTATTTTATCATGGCAGCGTCCATCGACTGTGCGCGAGATCCGAAGTTTCTTGGGACTTGCTGGATACTATAGAAGATTCGTGGAGGGATTTTCCCGATTATCCGGTCCTCTCACCGCTTTGACTAGAAAGAATGCAGAGTTTGTTTGGTCAGACAAGTGCGAGAGGAGTTTCCAAGAATTGAAGAACAGATTGACAACTGCGCCAGTTTTAGCACTTCCAAAACCGCTTGAGCCGTTTGTTGTTTTTAGTGATGCATCTAAATTTGGTTTGGGGTGTGTTCTCATGCAAGGAGGACGGGTCGTGGCTTATGCGTCTCGTCAACTGAAAGACCACGAGAAGAATTACCCGACACATGATTTGGAATTGGCCGCAATAGTGTTTGCCCTTAAGATTTGGCGACACTTTTTATATGGAGCAGTTTGCGAGATCTACACCGATCACAAGAGTCTGAAGCATTTATTTTCTCAGAAGAATCTCAACATGAGGCAAAGGAGATGGTTAGAGCTAATAAGCGACTATCAGTGCGAGATTAAATACCACCCAGGAAAAGCAAATGTAGTTGCAGATGCCTTGAGCCGGAAGTCACATTTAGAGGATGAAGCTGAATCTTCTGGAGTGGATTCTTTACTTTGCGGGTTGAGAAGGCTCCTTATTGGAAGTTCGCAGCAAGAGGAAGTGATATCTTCAATTCTTGATATTCGGGTATTTGATTTTGAAGAATTGAAGACTCTTCAGAGAAAAGATCCGAAGCTGTTGGACATTAGAAAAAGGGTCAGAAAATCTAGAGGGCCGTTGCACTACAGTTTGGATAAAGATGGGATTCTTCGATTCCGAGATCGTAGAGTAATTCCTAAGGACTCGGAATTTAAGGAGCGAATTATGACGGAGGCTCACGCGGCTCCCTATTCCGTTCATCCGGGTAGCACCAAAATGTATCGGGACTTAAGGAAAAATTATTGGTGGGAAGGAATGAAGAGGGATATTGCCTTGTATATTGAGAGATGTGGCACTTGCCGTCAAGTCAAGGCCGAGCATCAAAGACCAGCAGGTTTGCTCCAGCCTCTACCTGTTCCTGAATGGAAATGGGATGACGTCTCTATGGATTTTGTAGTAGGCTTACCGAGGACTCCCAGTGGAAAGAACTCAGTTTGGGTAATTGTTGATCGACTGACTAAGTGTGCTCATTTCTTACCGGTCAATAATGCGGATTCTCTGGGAAAATTGACCCGCTTGTATGTAAAGGAAATAGTGAGACTACATGGGATACCCAAGAGCATAGTGTCGGACAGAGATCCAAGGTTCACCTCCCATTTTTGGAAGAGTTTGCAGGCGGCTTTAGGTACTAAATTAAAGTTTAGTACTGCTTATCACCCCCAGACAGACGGCCAGTCAGAGCGCACGATTCAAACTCTGGAAGATATGTTGCGAGCGTGTGCTTTAGATTTTCAAGGAAGTTGGGAGAATCATGTGCCACTCATAGAATTCGCGTATAATAACAGCTTCCATGCATCCATCCAAATGGCTCCTTATGAAGCTCTGTATGGTAGAAAATGCAGATCACCCTTATGTTGGGATGAAGTCGGGGAGAAGAAAATAATTGGACCCGAGATAATACAGGATATGCAAAATCAGATTCAGATTATAAGAGATAACATGGCTGCAGCGCAAAGTCGTCAAAAGAGTTACGCGGATACCAGGAGGAGAGAATTGTCTTTCGAACAAGGCGATTGGGTTTATCTTAAGGTCTCTCCCATGAAAGGAGTTAAGCGTTTTGGGAAGAAGAGAAAGCTGGATCCAAGATATGTTGGACCTTTTCAGATTTTGGAGAAGGTAGGGTCCGTCGCTTACAGAGTTGCTTTGCCAGAATATTTTGGGGATATACACAATGTCTTCCATGTATCGTCTTTAAAGAAGAGTTTTGGACAACAAGAGCCACGTTTTGTCGACCCAGAGAATATTCAGTTGCAACCGGACCTTACTTATGAGGTTGTTCCATCGCAGATCATGGATTGGAAGGAGCAACAGTTAAGGTCTAAAACGATATATCTGGTTAAGGTGGCCTGGGGAGATCCGTTAGCTCAAGATTTCTCCTGGGAGCGAGTAGTGGACATGAGGGAGCAGTACCCCTACTTGTTCGAGTGATGACGGTACGTTTTTTTTTTTTGGTTGCAGTTGGTTTTATGTGGAATTGTATGGCTTGTTTCAAGTTGGTGTTCGGTCCTGCAAATTTCGAGGACGAAATTTGTTTTAAGGGGGGGAGGATGTGATGACCCGCTTTTATGTGTATTTTCACTGAAGGAATATTTTAATTTAATTAAATATTTTATAGTGCTTTTATTTTAAATTATCGAGTTTTAAATGGATTTTATTGGCTGTTGGATTTAAATTGTGATTTAATTTATTTTGGCTTGTTTTTGGTTTTAAAAATTTAAATAATTGGTTTTTACTAGTTATTTATTTTATTTTAGCTTATTGATGTGTTTAAAATATTTTATTGGTGTTTATTTATTTATTTGATGTAGTGTTAATTTATTTTAATCGTTTTATGTTTTTACCGTTTTCGGCTGATCAGTTTTTGGACTTCCGACGTGAGGACTGGACCTCATTAATTTCCTTCATCTTTTCTTTTCCTCTTCTTTTTCTTTTTTCCTTTTTTCTTTTTTCTTTTTCCTTTTTTTCCCTCTCCCGTTCGGCTCTCTCTCTCTCTCCCCGCGTCCCTCTCTTTCTCTCTCTCTCCTCACCCACGCCGGAAAGCCTTCCCGCCCAGGCCCGCCGTTCGCCGGCGTCGTGCCCGACGCCACCCCTGCCGGTCGACTCCCCTCCGGCCGGTGATCATCCCCTCCGACTCCCAGCCCCAACCGGCCGGCCGTTTGGCCGGAAAAATCCCAACAAGCCGCACGGCTTGAGGCCCGATCCGCCGCCGTCGCTCCACCTCCGGCCACCACCTCTTCACCACTTCTTCCCCTACTCCTTGCCGACCTAACCCACCCATCCCCGGCCTCAAACGGTCACCGGAGCGGCTCCCACGAGCTCAACTCCGATTTGCCCTTTTTCCGCCCCTACCGGCGTTTTCGCCGCCACCCACGGCCAAAACTCACTTCCACTAGCTTCATAAACATCTCTAGACCATTCCCTATCAATTTGGTGTCTTGGTTTGTCCCCGGTCAAAAGTGGGTATTTTGCGACCCACGGGAACAGTGCATTTGCACTGTTACGTTGCTTTCGCATCGCCGTTCGCTTCGCGCCGAACCTTCTAAAAATCCTATATAGCGCTGTAAGTATTTTCCAAACGCTACTTTTAGATTTAAATGTATTTTACTCTTTCAATAAATTATTTGGTTGGTTCGCTGATTCCGGACTGAGTCCGAGGAGTTCGGGGGTCGGATGGATGGAGGACGGAGTTGCTTGATTTGTTGTGCTATGGTTGAATTTATTTGTCGAGCATTGAAATTGGCATTTACATGATGCATGCACTTGTATTTTATTTTATTGGAAAAATCATGTTTTATTGGCGTAAATGATTTTTGGGAGTGTGCGTATCACGAGCCCAAGCCGGGATGGGTTATTATCTCGGTGGAGCTCCTCTGGTCACTCGGGAGTGGATAATACTGAGTGACATCCCCTGGGTTGTCGCCGGGCGACGACCGGATCGCACGATACGGTAACGCTGTCGTGTCGACTCCGTGGTCCTTTTAGTGGCGGGGACTAGAGGATGGCCTGGCCAGGTACGCGCGAGTTGGAGGCGCGAGTCTGGGCATCGCTCGTGTAGGTGTCACACGCGTAGACGTTACCTGCGGTGTGGCACAGAGCCAGAGTGTGCGGATGATCCCTAGGGGAGATCATGGTGCATGCATAATTGGTTGGTTTTCATGGTTTTCGGATATGGGCCATTTTCTGGAAAAATGGCGATGGTCTTGTGATCCATTTTCTTGGAAAATGGTGGTTTGGGCCATTATCTGGGATAATGGCGAGGCTTGGTTTTAAAGGTGATGTTTTTAAGCCAAAGGGGTTTTTGGCGTGCGTGGAAAAAAATATGGTTTGAGAGTTTTGTGCATTGGCATTCATTCATGCATATTGTTTGAGTTTAATATGCTTTTATCTAGTGGTGTTTGGGTTTTACTTACCTGCGGCACCATTTTTGGTACCGTAGATTTTGATGCAGTGTTCGAGGAGGAGGAGGAGGCTGAGCCCGAGGATGCGGCTCCGCCGGAGTTCTGATTTGAAGTAATGCTTTGTACTTAGTTTTAAAATAATATTTATATCATGTAATATTTTATTATGTACCTTTGAACCGTTTTGTATTTTATTTAAGAAAAAATTCTGGTACTTAGTATTTGACTTTGCTATCCGCTGCGTATCTTCTTGTGCACATTTGTCGCTTGCACACACTTGGCACTCGTCGTTAGGATGGTGACCCGTGATGTCACCATCCGGGCGCCTCGAATTCCCCGTATCCGTACGCGGGGGTTTTGGGGGCGCCACAATTATAATAGTTCTTTTATTTTAAATAATCAGATTTTAATTTGATTTTATTTGCTGTTGAATTTAAATTGATGTTTAATTTATTTTAGCTTGTCTTTGGTTTTAAAATTTAATAGTTAGTTTTTACTAGATATTTATTTTATTTTAGCTTTACGTTGTGTTTAAAATATTTTCTTGGTTTTATTGCTTTTAAACTTATTTTCGTTGGATCAGTTGTTGGACTCCAGAGGTGAGGATTGGACCTCATTTCTTTTTTCCATCTTTTCTTTTCTCTTTTTCTTTTTCCTTCTTCTCTTTTTCTTTCTTTTTTTTCCTTTTCTTTCTTTCTTCCCCCGAGCCCCAGCCCGTGCGTTTCCCTCTCTCTCTTCTCTTTCACGTCGTCCAAGGCCAACCTCCCAGCACCACCGCCGCCGGCCGACGGGGCCCACACCACCCCCACCAAAATCTTCCCCTCTCTCCGGTAAACCACCCCACCAACTCTCATCCCCAACCGTACCGCCGTTTGGCCGTAAAAGCCCATCAAACCCGCACGGTTTTTGCCTCGATTCGCCGCTGTCATTCCTCCTCCGGCCACCACCTCTTCACCACTTCTTCCTCTACCTCTTGCCGACCTAACCCACCTAATTTCGGCCTAGATCCATCGCCGGAGCAGCTCCCACGAGCTCAACTCCGATTTACCCATTTTTGCCTTCTACCGGCATTTTCGCCACCACCCACGGCTAAAACTCGCTTCCACTAACTTCATAAACACCTCTAGGCCATTCCCTATCAATTTGGTGTCTTGGTTTGTCCCCGTTCAAAAGTGGGTATTTTACAACCCACGGCCACAGTGCATTTGCACTGTTACGTTGCTTTCCCTTTACCGTTTGCTGCGCGCCGATCAATCGAAAATTAATATATAACACTGTAAGTATTTTCCAAACTTCGTTTTAGATTTAAATGTATTATTGCCTTTACAATAATTTATTGTGATCTGGTTGGTTATTCCAGACTGAGTCCGAGGAGTCGGGGGTCGGTTGGAATTGAGGAAGGAGTTGTTTGTTTGATTATTATCGATGTTTGGAATATGTTGGTGTATCTGTATAATTTTATTTGCATTGCATTGTGCACGCATATGCATGTGTTATTTATTGAAAACTGGGTTTTCGAGCGAGATATGGTTTTTGGTAAACGTGAACGATGGGATTGATTGGCTTGAGTTAGAGGCACGTGTAGGGATGGTGGTTGTAACAGCCCGCTAAAATTATCAGTTTTGGATTCTTTCCCGACAGCAATCACATCTCTCTCGTCTTAACCCTCTATCTTTAGTTATTTATGTTTAACATAGTTAATTTGGTTGGGTGTAGACTGTGTAGTTAGTGTTTGTGGAGTTCGCTGCGTAGTTGTGAAACGAAGTGTGGTTGTCAAGTGTTAGGCTTGATCTTGTAGTTTTGTGGACTGTGCTGTGAAGTATAGGCGTGAGATGGATGCCGTAGATGTGATACGGCGGGTTGTGTGAAGAGAATACGCGTGTAGCGTATTCTGTGTAATGCAGCGACGCGCCGCGCGACGTGCGCTGTAGTGATGTGGGTCGTAGAAGGAAGGGAGTACGCATGTAGTGTACTCCGTGTGGTATGGCGATGCATCGTGTGATGTGCATCGTGTTGATGAGTGTTGTAGCGAAGGAAGTACGCGTAGCGCGTACTCCGTGTCGCGTAGCGATGCACCGTGAGACGTGTATCGCAGTGATGGGTTTTGTAGTGTGAATGGAAGAGAGTTCACGTGAGTGTACTCTGTACTAAGTCGTGATACACCGGATGGCGTGTCACGAAGGGTTGGATGGCGTAGCAGAGAAGTGTGGAGCGTATGGTGTAGTGTTGGGAAACTGTATGACAGTGTCCCGAAGCAGTGATGATATGGATTATAGTCCGGGATGACTGGTGTCATCTTGTGGTTGACTATGGCTAAGAGTATATGGATTGAGAAATGAGTTGTTTGTTTGGTTGTTATTGATAATTTTAATGAACTTGTTTTAGTGCAAAGGCTTTCTGAAGTCAATTTATCTCTTCCGAGTATAGTGAAACCTCAAGTTGGCCGTGGTGTTGCAAGTGCTTACAATATGGCAATTGAGTTCAGAAGTGAAAATCTTAAGGACTTGAGTGTTCCTCTTCCAGCTGTTGTGCAGTTCCTCGTGTCTCGCGCTCTATTCTCATAGAACGCGACGATCGAGGTAAGTTAGCCTCTAACTTACTATCAGTTTATTGTGTATGTGTGATGGGTAAGAGAACTACAATTTATGTATGTATGTTATCGTATATGCCATGTCATGCTATGTCATTACATGTTTATCTGCTACGTATGATTTAATCTCTCATGAATAATTATCTGTTACATAATCTTTTCTGTCATACAATGATGTATGTTATAAGTATGCCATGTTAAGTATGCCATGAAATGTTATGATTAAATCATATTGTGCCATTTACAAGTATACGCCATGTTAGAAAAGTATATGATATTAATTAATATCTCATGCATTAAGAAAGATAAGACATGTTATGTTACGTATAATACGTGGGGCCACAACAACTGTGGAGTACGTATTATATCTTATGTTACGTGAATACGTGGGGCCACAACAACTGTGGAGTACGTATTATATTTAATGTTACGTATATACGTGGGGCCACAACAACTGTGGAGTACGTATTATATTTTTTTTTACGTGTATTCATGGGGCCACAACAACTGTGGAGCATGAAGTATGGGGCCACAACAACTGTGGAGCATACACTACGTGAGACACAGCAATTGTGACACGTAGAATACGTGGGGCCACAACAACTGTGGAGTACGTATTAAGTCAAGTTTCAGATCAAGTGCATGATAAGTCAAGTTTCAGATCAAGTTCATGTTTTGTTATGTACACGTACATGTTATGTTCATGATCAAGTTATGTTCCAAGTTCATGTTCACATCATGTTAAGTTCACGTTTACAGTATGTCTCAAGTTCACGTTTATGTCATGATATGTTCAAGTTTATGTTATTTTCAAGTTCATATTTATGTTATGCATGTTTACGTTCATGCTACATTTCAAGTCCATGTTATGTTTTAAACTCAAGTTCATGTCATGTTAAGTCAAGTTCAGTTCACGTTTAAGTTCTGGTTATGTCATGTTATATGTCAAGTTATGCTATGCTTATGTACGACTTTACTTATGCATTTATGCTTTTACTGCCATGCATGCATCTTTAACCTGTGTGTGAGTTTTATGTTAACTTACTGAGATTTGTAATCAAATCTCACTGTGGTAGTCCCAACTACCATTCCCCCCGAATGGTAGATCTTGTTACAGGACCCAAAGAAGAATTGGAATCTGACCATCTGAATACGGTCATCTAGGCTACGGTGCGATGTTGATGATGGTATAGTATTTAACTTAGGTTAATGCTTGTACTTTTGGAGTTGTATCTCAAGTATTCTTTTGATCACAACCATTTTGGACTAGTGTAGTGATCACGGCTTTTTAGTATGTTTTTATGTATGAAATATGTTTCAAGTATTTGGGATATTTTTAGTTTGGTGCATAGTATTGCTAAAGAAANCAAACTACTCCTCCGGCGGAGCCGCCTCCTCGGACTCAGCCTCCTCCGCCTCTACATCTGCACCAAAATCTACGGTACCAAAAATGGTGCCGCAGGTAAGTAAAATCCAAACAACGCAAGATAGAAACATATTACAACCAAAACAATATGCATGAAGTATGCCCAATGCACATGTCCCAAAAACCATATTTTTTCCACGCACGCCAAAAGTTCCATTTGGCCCAAAACCCTTTCTTTAAACATATCTCGCCATTATCCCAAATAATGGCCCAAAAACCAGTCTCGCCATTTTTCCAGAAATGGCCCAATAACCAATCCATCAGAGCACTGTAGGCGGGAATCGCAGGCGGGACTCTACCACCATCCCTGCTCACCACCATCCCTACGTCACGTGCACCGTAGGCGGGAATCACAGGCGGGACTCTACTATCATCCCTGCTCACCACTGTGACGCCCCCAAATTCCGCTTGGGATTGAACGGACATTTGAAGCGTCGAGACATGCAACACAAGGTTACCTGCCCCCGTTCATGACATATAAGATGCAATGTTCCTAACATGCATCTAGCATTATGCAATATTCGCAGCGGATAATCTTTTTCTTTAGCAATACTATGCACCAAACTAAATATATCCCAAATACTTGAAATATAATTCATACATAAAGGCATACTAAAAAGCCGTGATCATTACACTAGTCCAAAATGGTTGTGATCAAAAGAATACTTGAGATACAACTCCAAAAGTACAAGTATTAACCTAAGTTAAATACTATACCATCATCAACATCGCACCGTGGCCTAGTCGACCGTATTCAGTTGGTCAGATTCCAATTCTCCTTTGGGTCCTGTAACAAGATCTACCATTCGGGGGAATGGTAGTTGGGACTACCACAGTGAGATTTGATTACAAATCTCAGTAAGTTAACATAAAACTCACACACAGGTTAAAAATGCATGCATGGCAGTAAAAGCATAAATGCATAATTATAGTCATACATAAACATAGTATAACTTGACATATAGCATGACTTAACCAGAACTTAAGCGTGAACTGAACTTGACTTAACATGGCATGAACTTAAGCTTAAAACATAACATGAACAAACAACATAACATGAACGTGAAACATAACATGGACTTGAAATATAGCATGAACGTAAACCTGCATAACATAAATAAGAACTTGAAAATAACATAAACTTGAACATAACATGTACGTGAGTATAACATAACATGGACTTGATCTAAAACTTGACTTATCATGTATTTGATCTGAAACTGGACTTAACATAAACTTGGAATCTTATTCAATTGTCTTGATTAATAACGTGCGTTAATACGTACTCCACAGTTGTTGTGGCCCACGTATTCAAGTAACATAAAACATAATACGTACTCCACAGTTGTTGTGGCCCCACGTATTCTACATGTCACAATTGCTGTGTCTCATGTAGTGTATGCTCAACCGGAGGAGTAGTTTGGAGTACTTCTTATATATTATATTTGTTGTTGTTTGTATTGGTATGTATTTGTATTTGAGATGTTGAACTTGTAATATTTTATTTACGCTTGTTTTAAGCTGGTTTATAATTAAACAAAAATTCTGGTATTTAGTTTTATGGCTTTTCTATCCACTGCGTGTTTTTATTTGAACACATATTACATGTGCACACACTTTTGGCACTTGGCGATGGGATGTGTGACCGTGTTGTCAGCATCCCAACGTCTCGGTTTCCACGTGTCCGTACGTGGGAGCTGGGGGCGTCACAGGTGGTATCAAAGCGGTTCGGCTCTGGGTAAAACCATATGTCCCATAGGAGCGGTACCAGAACGTTTTTAAAGATGTGTTTTAAAGAGTTTATTTTATTTGAAGTTTTGTTTGTTGTTTTTAATTGAGTTAACTTGTTTTTAATTATTTTATGTATTTGCTTGTTTTATTGTATGCTTTATGTTTTATCGCTTTTTGGTTTTGTTTTTATGTGTTTGTTTTGTCCAAGATTTAAACGGGGTCAAAAGTTGTTGATATTTGATCTCGCAAATTTTGAGGACGAAATTTATTTTAAGGTGGGAGGATGTGACACTCCGTTTTTTCGTGTATTTTCACTGAAGAAATATTTTAATTTAATTATTATAATAGTTCTTTTATTTTAAATAATCAGATTTTAATTGAATTTTATTTGCTGTTGAATTTAAATTGCTGTTTAATTTATTTTAGCTTGTCTTTGGTTTTAAAATTTTATAGTTAGTTTTTACTAGATATTTATTTTATTTTAGCTTTATGTTGTGTTTAAAATATTTTCTTGATTTTATTGCTTTTAAACTTATTTTCGTTGGATCAGTCGTTGGACTCCAGAGGTGGGGATTGGACCTCATTTCTTTTTCCCATATTTTCTTTTCTCTTTTCCTTTTTCCTTCTTCTCTTTTTCTTTCTCTTTTTCTTTCTTTTTTTTCCTTTTCTTTCTTTCTTCCCCCGAGCCCCAGCCCGTGCGTTTCCCTCTCTCTCCTCTCTTTCACGTCGTCCACGGCCAACCTCCCAGCACCACCGCCGCCGGCCGACGTGGCCCACACCACCCCCACCAAAATCTCCCCCTCTCTCCGGTGAACCACCCCACCAACTCTCATCCCCAACCGTGCCGCCGTTTGGCCAGAAAAGCCCATCACAGCCGCACAGTTTTTGCCTCGATTCGCCGCCGTCGTTCCACTTCCGGCCACCACCTCTTCACCACTTCTTCCTCTACCTCTTGCCGACCTAACCCACCTAATTTCGGCCGAGATCCGTCGCCGGGGCAGCTCCCACGAGCTCAACTCCGATTTACCCATTTTTGCCTTCTACCGGCGTTTTCGCCGCCACCCATGGCCAAAGCTCGCTTCCACTAGTTTCATAAACACCTCTAGGCCATTCCCTATCAATTTGGTGTCTTGGTTTGTCCCCGTTCAAAAGTGGGTATTTTACAACCCACGGCCACAATGCACTTGCACTGTTACATTGCTTTCCCTTCACCGTTTACTGCGCGCCGATCCATCGAAAATTAATATATAGCACTGTAAGTATTTTCCAAACTTCGTTTTAGATTTAAATGTATTATTGCCTTTACAATAATTTATTGTGATCTGGTTGGTTATTCCGGACTGAGTCCGAGGAGCCGGGGGTCGGTTGGAATTGAGGAAGGAGTTGTTTGTTTGATTATTATCGATGTTTGGAATATGTTGGTGTATCTGTATAATTTTATTTCCATTGCATTGTGCACGCATATGCATGTGTTATTTATTGAAAACTGGGTTTTCGAGCGAGATATGGTTTTTGGTAAACGTTAACGATGGGATTGATTGGCTTGAGTTAGAGGCACGTGTAAGGATGGTGGTGAGCAAGGATGGTGGTAGAGTCCCACCTGCGATTCCCCCCTACAGTGCACGCGACATAGGGATGGTGGTGAGTAGGGATGGTGGTAGAGTCCCGCATGCGATTCCCGCCTACGGTGCACGCGTAGGGATGGTGGTAGAGTCCCGCCTGCGATTCCCGCCTACAGTGCTCTGATGGATTGGTTATTGGGCCATTTTCTGGGAAAATGGCGAGACTGGTTTTTGGGCCATTATCTGGGATAATGGAGAGGATATGTTTAAAGAAAAGGTTTTGGGCCAAATGAGACTTTTGGCGTGTGTGGAAAAAATATGGTTTTTGGGACATGTGCATTGGGCATACTTCATGCATATTGTTTTGGTTGTAATATGTTTCTATCTTGCGTTGTTTGGATTTTACTTACCTGTGGCACCATTTTTTGTACCGTAGATTTTGGTGTAGATGTAGAGGAGGTGGAGGCTGAGTCCGAGGAGGCGGCTCCGCCGGAGGAGTAGTTTGGAGTACTTCTTATATATTATATTTGTTGTTGTTTGTATTGGTATGTATTTGTATTTGAGATGTTGAACTTGTAATATTTTATTTACGCTTGTTTTAAGCTGGTTTGTAATTAAACAAAAATTCTGGTAGTTAGTTTTATGGTTTTTCTATCCGCTGCGTGTTTTTATTTGAACACATATTACATGTGCACACACTGTTGGCACTTAGCGATGGGATGTGTGACCGTGTTATCAGCATCCCGACGTCTCAGTTTCCACGTGTCCATACGTGGGAGCTGGGGGCGTCACATTATCTATCTCAATTCTCCACTAAACCGATTTTAGTTTCTTGCTCTAATTTTAATTTTTTGGGTGTCAATGTTTATGATTTTATAATTTATATAATTAGTACGACTTGTTTGGATTAATGTACCATTTGCTTCTTGAGAAAGATCATGAAAGAGAAATAAAATTATATCTTTTGGCTTTTATGGCTTGCTTTTAGAGGACTATTTCTTCAAGTTTTTTTTTTAGATGGTTAATTTTCGTTGTGGATTACGAAAGTAACAGTTTACGCGGTCTTAGTGCCAACTGTTTATTTGATGATTATCAGTGTAGACTCTTAATAATAAGACCTTAGAAATTTCAAATATCATCAATAGTTTTTGTTAATTAGCTTTTCAGGCATTTTCCATTCTTTTTTAAAAATAACAGAAAGATGATCACCTTTCCTGATGTCTATCTATTGCTGAGTTCTTGTAGAAGTGACAGTTCTTCTCACAGTGAGCATGAAGCGTCTAATCATTCAAAGAGGCACAAGAAGAATGGCAAGCCAAAGAAGGTGGTGGTTTAATTCCTTTTGTACTTCTCTGTTTGCTTGCTCTGTTTGTCTTCTTATCCCTTTCCTTTTCCCCTTCATGTCTAGAACAAGGAAAATGAACGAAATTAGAGTAAATATGTAACACCCCATTCCCATAGGATACAGATGTTACTAACATACATAATATAATGCACGATAAAGAGATTCATATCCTGAAATATCTCATTTATTGAAAACATTAATTAAACTGAACATTACTATTTTTTAAAACATAAAACTGAAAACATAAAATAAAAACATAAACTAACCCTACGCGTGACTTTTTATCCAAAAATCATAAAAGAAACTAAATCCTTGCACTAGATCTACTCATGGTTCTCCAGCTTTACGTCCTTATAATGATCATTTGAGACAATTAAACGTAGAAGAGAACCAAAAAACAAAAAAAAAAAAAAACAAAAAAAAAAAAGTCGAATACTCAGTAAATAGTACATCATACCGTAAAATATAATTTAGCTTAGACCTAATTTTTGAAAGACTCTTCAAACAACATATATGATTCATAGATTCTCATAACATGTCTATTCATCATCAACATGAGCGGAAACATATATAATCATGGCACACATATAACATGAATGCATAAATTACTTGTTTATCTTATCTTTCACTTATTATATGATAACTACGTTTGAGTTCGTGGCACTCCATAACTTGTCATAACATGGAGTGAAACACGCTTAAGTCCGTCTTCACTTAACATATGGTGAACCACGCTTAGGTCCATGACACCGCTTATCACAACTTGTGGTGAACACGCATAGGTCTGTGTCACCCTTTAACATATCATGGAGTGAAACACGCTTAGGTCCATGTTTCACTTAACATATGGTGAACCACGCTTAGGTTCATGGCACCTCTTATCATAATTTGTGGTGAACACGCTTAGGTATATCTCACCCTGAACATAACTTGTGATGAACACGTTTAGGTCCGTGTCATCCTTAACATAACTTGTGATGAACACGCTTAAGTTCATGTCATCCTTAACATATCTTGTGATGAACACGCTTAAATGTGTCATCCTTAACATAACTTGAAGTGAATACGTTTAGGTCCATGTTTCACTTAACATATGATGAACCATGCTTAGATCCGTAGCACCGTCTTCACATTGCTTGTGGTGAACATGATTAGGTCCATGTCACCCTTAACATAACTTAGAGTGAAACACACTTAGGCTTGTGTTTCACTTATTTTATGGTGAACCATGTTTATGTCTGTGTCACCCTTAAACATCTTATCTTTCTTAATGCATGAGATTTATTTAATATTATGAACTTTTCTAGCATGACAGATACTTATAGATGGCATAACATGGCATAATATGATCTAAACATAAACATTCCATGGCATACATGATCTGAGTTCTATATACTTGATCTAAATACTTCATGACATGACATAGCATATATGATTTAATCACTACATGAGCATGGCATATATGATCTAGGTACTACATGAACATGACATACATAATTTGGCTATTTTATTACATGGCATACTTGACTTAAATTACTACATGAACATTTCATGGCTTCTATGTGATTTTAGAATCATTCACTCCATCAAACAACAAATTCATTCATACAAGCATAATGTCATATTTCATCAAAGATCGTGAAAGAAATCTAATCTTGACTTAGCTCATAGTATAGCGTAGACAAACATCATATTTTCATATACAGTTAGAAAATTTACAGTACACATGCAATTATATGATCATACTAATTACCTTTTAGTGCTGCTTCCACAATCTCATGTCGTAACTCGTAACCTATACGATGCACTAATTGTTACTAACTTTTCGTGTCGTAGCATTCTAAATACTTAAAATAATACCCAAGAGATAATTTAATAATTATTCAATTATACAAAGATTATGTAATATTATTCAAAACTCATAACATATTCCCTAACTTCTATTAAAAAAAATATTTAACTTAATAATTTTCTTAAAAGACATAGTTAAATAGAATAGACAATTAGAATATTAATTAAAATAATAGACTAAAAAGTATATTTTAAAATATGCTTAAAATTCCTTAAATATTTTTTATACAAAAAATAAGTCTGTGGGTCATATTTATTCATGTAAAACTTTGGATTAACTTAAATTTCAGTCCAGCCCCAATTAAAGAAAACAGCCCACTTAAAAAATCACTAAACAGTTTTATGCAAACACAACCAGCCCATTAAAATCATCAAGCCCACAAGAATCAACTCACTTAACTATTATGATAGTTTCTGCACAAAACAAGCCCACCCGATTTAAAACAATAGCCCAGATACAAATAAAACCCAGCCTCAGCTAAAACTCATCTTACTAAGAAGGGCATTTTGGAAAAACATCCTAATGGCATGGTCATTCTGGAAAGCTGAATATAAAGGGAGCATAAAGGCTTACAGGGAAAGCTCACATCACGCAACAAAGGAAACTGGAATAAACAAAAGGGAGTGACCGTGCAATGCTCACCGAGAGGAAGCTGAGGTGATGGCGGCTCAGGGGTGACTGGGGGTGGTCGGCAACCCCACTGAACTCTTCGGAATGGTGGTGCGACGTGAGAAAAACGAAAGAGAGAGTTAGAGAGAAAAACTACCTAGCCAAGAATCACAGAGAGGGAGAGAAGGGAGGAAGATTCCGTCGTGGACTTACTAGAAAGAGTGGGTTCACCAGAGTTTGGCTGGCCGGCGATTTCTTGGCTGTTTCCGGCGAGTTAAGTGCCTCAGTTGGCTGAGAGTGTTTTTTCTCGATTTGCAAAGGCTATTATGTTGGGCTGGTGTGTATAATGTTTTCTCATTTCTGCTGAGAGTCTCGTGGGTTTTATAGACAGGGAAAAGAGTGATTACATGAGTGATTTGGAGATTGGATAAAGTTTGAATTGGAGTGTTGGTTCTAATCTAGGAATCTATTCAAACTAAAAATTAAATATAACTATATTGATAAGGAAACTTCCTAATGAAATACAAACCCTTTTAATCTGATCCATTGATAAATTATGGAAGTAATAAAAGAAAAAGATAAAAATGAAACGAATCAAAATAACAAAAACAAAAACAAAAAAAATTAAATTAAATCATAAAAAAAAACACACTTTTTGGGGCCTGGATGTTACAAAATACCATAAACAGCATAGCCAAAAACTTAAAAGTGCTAGGCCACTACAGTCTCTATAGCTTAATAGGATCCACGTGATTGTTTTTATGCTAGTGATGAACTTTTATATCCCGAAAGCATATATTTATAGCCCAATAAAATAGCAAACGCATTTAGTGGAATGATGGTGGCCACTCGTCTTTGATGAAAGAGATAATAGCATTGCCTGGTATTTTGAGTGTAGAACAGCTCCATGATATGTGTATATATTTTATTTGATAAGTGTATATATGAAGTATATATATGCGCGTGCGTGTTTGCCGGTGGTTATTAATTCATATATATTGCAGTCCTAATATGTTATTATTGCTTCAACATCAGGGGTCTATGCATATATATAAAACAAACAGAAGAAAACAGTGCAGAGATTACAAACCAGTATCAGACCATTTCTATCTGCTATGTTTTTAAACTGCAACCGAATCTTTAACATTGCTGCAAAGATTTGCTGGAAATTTTCTAATGGAGTCAATGGCCCTCCACTTGGCCCACCAGCTGGGCCAATAATCCAAGGCATGCAAGGAAATTTTCGTTACCCACTTTCTCACTCTGCTTTCTCTCAAGTTTATCTATATGAATTAAGTACTCAGCTATGGCAAATAGTTTTGAGCTCTGTAAGGCATCTAAATGACTGTTGGTCTTCACGTTGCTGTCAGTTAAATAGGAAATGGAGAATCATGATTAAGTTACTATTAGTCTTCCAGAACTAGATCCATTAGATTAATACCACTCATCTTATGCTTGTTATTGATTAATATGTATGTGATTGATTAATAGTAAGTGAAGCTTACTTATCAAAAAATAGTAAGTGAAGCTTGTTTGTGATTGAATTACTTTATTTTTAATTATTGTAGTAAGTAAGCATTATTAAAAATAAACCACGGGAATGAACAGTACTGTTTTCATTGGTGTTCTTAACTTAGAATTGATTAATGAATAATGATACGTGGTTTTCTTTTTTATCTTGAAAGTGCAGTTGAGCCTTATGGAATTTAGTGCTACTATACCTTCGTCAAGGTCTGAATCAAATGTTGATGTGATGCGTTTGGATAACATTGTGCCTCCAACTGGAGCTATAAAAAATGATGATGGCAATGGTTCAAGTAATGGTCCTGGTGTTGGACTTGTCAAGTATAATGAGAAGAAAATAAGATTGGTAGTAGCTAAGATGATAATTGTGAATGAGCTACCGTTTAGATTTGTAGAAAAATTGGAGTTTAAAGATTTTATGGCTGTAGTTGAGCCTAGATTTCCAATACCCTCTCGCATTACTGTTATGCGAGATTGTTTAAAGATATACTTCTCAGAAAAGGACAAGTTAAGGGATATATTAATGTCATCTAGTTATAAGATTTGCATCAACTCTGATATGTGGACATCGGTGTAAAATCTTAACTATATGTACATAACAGCCCATTTTATTGATGATGATTGGATTTTACATAAAAGAATAATAGGTTTTATGAAAGTTTATGATCGTAAAGGGATGACAATAGGAAGAGAGATAGAGTCATCCGTACTTGGGTGGGGTATAAAGAAGATATTTACGATCACAGTTGATAATGCATCTTCTAATACCACGACCATCAATTATTTGAGGCAAAGTTCCAAAGTTAGGGATTGTATGGTATTAGACAACGAGCTTATGCACATAAGATGTTGTACACATATTTTGAATCTCATTGTCCATGAAGGATTGAAAGAAATTGATGGATTGATTGTGAAGATTCGAAATGCAGTGAAGTATGTGAAGTCTTCCCCTGCAAGACTCGATAAGTTCAAGTCATGTGTGGAGAGACGAAATATCTCGGGTGATGAGCTTCTTTTTCTTGATGTTCCAACCAGGTGGAACTCAACATATCTAATGTTGAGTGCAGCTCTAAAGTATCATACAACATTTGAAGTGATGCAAGATGAAGTTGATCAGTTTGGATCATATTTATGTGAGGTTGGACAAGGGCCACCAACTTTAAAGGATTGGGAAACCATCAAGGCTTCTGTAGGATTATTGAAGATTTTTTACAATGTCACCTTGCGGATTTCAAGCTCAACTTTTGTAACTTCAAATTTGTTCATTGAAGAAATAGATACAATTTATAACCATTTGAACAAATTTTCTATGAGTGAGGATTTTATGTTGAAAATCATGTCGGAGAGGATGATGTTGAAATATGACAAATATTGGGAGGATTTTGAGAAAGTGGACAAAATCTTATTTATTGTGGCTATGCTTGATCCACGCTATAAGTTGGAAGTTTTGGAGTTTTGGTTTACAAATTTTCTTGGCCCCGAGCGAGCATCTGAACTTATTACAAGGTTAAGGAAAATGATTGAACAGATGTATAAGCAATATTCAAAACCCAATATAGTTTCAAGTAGTTTTGGTGAGACCCAAAGCAACACAACATTACGATGAGCATGATATTTTGATTAGATATCACCGGTATCAAGCATCAAAAGGTGTTGTAGCGTCGAAATGAGAGTTGGATCAATATTTCATGGGGAGCCTTGAAGAATTGACGCCCAACTTTGATATTTTGTTGTGGTGGAAGGTGAATTCAACCAAATTTCCAATTCTTACCAATATAGCTCGAGATGTGTTAGTTGTTCTCATATCTACTATTGCTCCTGAGTCAACATTTAGTATCGGTGGTCATGTGTTAGATTCATTTCATAGCTCATTGGCCCCGACAATGGTTGAAACTCTTATTTGCACACAAAATTGGTTGAAGGCTCCCTCCATTAATTATGACTTCCAAGATGTAATGGAAGATACTGAAAACTACAAGTTAGAAGCTGGTAAGATTCCTATTAGAAGAATATTTTTATAGTCCTTTCTAACAATTATATTTTAACGTAACTTTTTTTCCATGTAGACATAAATTTGAAGAATATTTGGAATGAGGAGGATTGAAGAGTACTTGATTTTTCCTTACTTGGACTTATGGTGATTATGAAGTTTCTTATGGTGTTTCAGAAGTTTATTTAGAACTTTATTTGGCTGGCTAACTTATTTAACTTGATAATTTTTTTCAGGTAAATGTGGATTTATGCTTCTTATGATCTTATCCTTCCTTTTGGTACAAAACTAGCTAATGCTAGGGTAAGACCAAATCTCTAAACCGCTTTCTATATGACCGGATTTTCTATTGATCTTACTAATCAAAGTTGGTTCCTACGTGCACCTCATTTGTGTCCCTAAGTTGGTGGCAAAGCTTTCTGAATCATTGCAACCTTCCTCCCATCTTTCATCATTTTATTGCTTCATCTTGTCAGAAACTATTTCTGCTCCTTTTTACATACCTTAATGTTGAACCCAAGGTTTCAAATTTCATATAATTAAAAATTTACACATGGATTTTGATGATAACAAATGAATTCAAAGAATAAAGGAGTCTCAAGCTCAAGTTGTCCACACAATGGAATCAAGTACATCAAGGAACCAAGCATGAGCAAGAAGGGAACAATTTCACATTAAAGTCATAGAGTAATGTTGTAAATCTCTTAAAAATTCGAAATTAGGATTAAGGCTCAAAATTAATATTTTATCATAAAGCATTAAAATACATTTTCCACATGTGCATGAATATTTTGAAAATTAAATTTGAAAATTTTGAAAGATGATTGATTGTCATCTTTCACATGTGCATGACATGATTAAAGGTTTGAACTTTGAAAATATTAAGATGATTGATTGTCATCTTTCACATGTGCATGTTTTATTTGAATATTTTCAAAAGTGATGGATGCTTTTCTTGACTTATGCAAAAGATAGATGTCTTTGTTTGAAAATTTTGAAAAGTAAAGTGTGCTCCTTTTGTCATATGCAAAAAGTAAAAGATTAGGTTTGAAATTTTTGAAAAGTAAAGTGTGCTCATTTTGTCACATGCAAAAAGTAAAAAGATTAGGTTTGAAATTTTTGAAAAGTGAATGATGATGTCTTTGACATGTGAATCTTTTTAAATTTGAATATGAAGTCTCATATGCCTATAAATAGATCATTTGAGAGCTTCACATTCACAACACCAAGAGCATACAATATTCATTCAAAGCTTTCATTCTCTCTTCTCTAAGCATTGAGCCTTAACCCTTGTTCATTTTGAGAGATATAGTTTGTGCTGTATTGTTCTTATTTCACTCATTGAGGAGTGTTTTCTGATATTCTACCCACTATCAATTCTTGTATCAGTAAAAGGGTATGTATAATCCTTGTGCGTGTAGAAAGTGTTCTACACAGGGAATAGTTGAATCACCACGTGTGAGGTGATTGCAAGTATAGAATGTGTTCTACACAGATCTTTTGTAGAGGTGTTGTTCAAATATGTAATAGGATTCTATCTCCACCTGAAGGAGGTTGAATAGTGAATTCGAGAATTCTTAAGGGGTAGCTTGAAGCGAGGACGTAGGCAGTGGGGCCGAACCTCGTTAACATACTGAGTTTGCTTCTCTTACCCTTACTCTTTATATTTATTGCTATTTTATATTTTGTTTATATTTTATATTGTATATTTGATTTATAATTGTTATTTTTTTAAATACAACTCAATTCACCCCCCTCTTGTGTTAGTCATCTGGGCAACAATTGGTATCAGAGCTAGAGCTCTATTATAAAATTAACTATCTTTTGAGTTAAGATCTTATGGCTAACATTGCAGCTTCATTTTGTGAAAGTCAATCTAGAAATCAGCCTCCACTTTTTTGTAGAGACAATTACTCATTCTGGAAAGTTAGAATGAGAATATTCGTTCAGGCTCAAGGTCGAGAAATCTGGAAATGCATTGTAAATGGACCTTATATTCCAACAAAAGTGGTTGATGGAGTAAAGGTCCAAAAGGAAGAAGAAGAGTTTGATCGTGAAGACGATAGACTTTATACTTTGAATTTAACTGCTATGAATTTATTATATAATGCTCTCAATGGTAATGAGTTTAATAGAGTAATGACTTGCATTACGGCAAAAGAAATTTGGGATAACTTGGAAGTTACTTATGAAGGAACTTCTCAAGTTAAGGAATCAAAAATTTATATTCTTACTCATGAATATGAAATGTTTAAGATGAATGATGATGAATGTATTTCCAGTATGTACACTCGTTTTACTAACATCATAAACATCTTGACAGCTCTTGGCAAAGTTTATTCAAAAGTGGAGGTAGTAAGAAAAATTCTCAACTCTCTACCAAAACGTTGGGAATCAAAAGTGACAGCGATTCTTGAAGCTAGAGACCTCAAGAAGCTCGAAGTGAATGAACTCATCGGGTCACTTATCACCCATGAGTACACATTGAAAAGAGGAGAAGAAGAAGGAAAGCCAAAGAAGAGCTTGGCACTTAAAGCTGTTCCTCATGAAAGTGAAAGTGATGAAGATGAGGAAAATGACGATAAAGATGAAGAAGTTGCGATGATAACAAGAAGAATTCAGAGATTCTTAAAGAAAAATAAAACTCCTCCGAGGAAATCATTCAAAAAGTTTTCCAAGAAAGATTCAGGTAAAAATGATACTTTAATTTGTTATAAATGCAATAAGCCTGGTCATATCAAGCCAGATTGTCCCCTGCTAAAGAAAGATCGAAACAAAGGCAAGAAAGCAATGAAAGCTACATGGGATGATGATTCAAGTAGCTCAGATAGTGAAGCAAGCAATGAAGAATCAGCAAATCTCTGTCTTATGGCTAAAGATGATATTGAGGTAACAAATTTTGATAATATTGAAAATCCTTCATATGAAGAATTGCAAAATGTTTTAGAAGAGGTATATGAAGAATTTGAAAAATTGGGTATCAAATATACTGCTTTGAAAAAGAAAAATTCTTCTTTAACAAACGAAATTGATATTTTAAGAAAAGAAAATATTGTTTTGAAAGACGAAAATCTTGAGTTGAAGAAAAAGAAAACTGATTTAGAAAATATTGTTGAAAACTTTACGAATGGAAAAAGAAATTTTGAAAAACTTCTTGGTAGTCAAAGATGTGTTTTTGACAAGGCAGGCTTGGGATATATGCCAAAACAAAAGTTCAAACCTTATAAAAACTTCTTTGATAATCCTTCTACATCAAAGTCTAATATTCAAAATTCTTTTCATAATAATTTTGTCAAACAAGGATATTATTATAATCGCTCAAGTTCTTCATATATGCCACATGTTATTTGCAATTTTTGTAATAAATATTGTCGTAATTATCATATTTGTCCTATTAGAAGAAAGCATACAATGACTATTAGGGCCATATGGGTACCTAAAAATCTTGTTTCTTCTAATACTAATAAATAAAGGACCCAAAGAACTTGGGTACCAAGAAAAATCATTTTAATTGTTTTTATAGGTATGCATGAAGTCCTCTACAAGCAAAAACAAATGGTTTTTAGATAGTGGATGTTCAAGACACATGACAGGAGATAAGACTAAGTTCTTTGATCTTAGATCTAAAGAAGAAAAACACGTGACATTTGAAGACAACTCGAAAGGGAAGATCATGGGAATAGGTAAAATAGGTAATAAATCTTCTCTCATAATTGAAAATGTTCTACTTGTTGAAGGTTTAAAACATAATCTTTTGAACTGAAAAACAAATAGCATCTTGTGAGGTAGTTACTTTCAAAATGGATAAGTGCATTATTTTGAATAATCGTGATTGTAATATTTGTTTTACTGCTTTTAGAAGCAACAATGTTTATACAATCAATTTTGAAGAAATTACCTCACAAGATGCTATTTGTTTTTCAGTTCAAAATGAAACTAGTTAGCTATAGCATAGAAGACTAGGCCATGCCAACATGAAACTTATTTCTAAACTTTCAAAAAATGATCTTGTAAGAGGTTTACCAAAAGCAAATTTTCTTAAAGACAAAATTTGTGATGCATGCCAATTTGGTAAACAAACAAAAACTTATTTTAAAACCAAGAAACATATTTTCACTGCTAGACCACTGCAACTAATACACATGAATCTTTTTGGACCAAATAGAGTTGCAAGTCTAGGAGGAAAATATTATGCATTTGTTATTGTTGATGATTTCTCTAGATATACTTGGGTCATCTTTCTTGCTCATAAAGATGAGGCACATAATGTTTTTACCAAGTTATGCAAGATAATTCAAAATGAAAAGGGCTATACTATTTCAAGTATCCGAAGTGATAGGGGAAAAGAGTTTGTTAATAAAAATATTGAAACATTTTGTGATAAAAATGGTTTTGTGCATAATTTTTCTGCTACAGGAACTCCTCAACAAAATGGGATAGTGTCCCGAAACAGTGATGATATGGATTATAGTCCGGGATGACTGGTGTCATCTTGTGGTTGACTATGGCTAAGAGTATATGGATTGAGAAATGAGTTGTTTGTTTGGTTGTTATTGATAATTTTAATGAACTTGTTTTAGTGCAAAGGCTTTCTGAAGTCAATTTATCTCTTCCGAGTATAGTGAAACCTCAAGTTGGCCGTGGTGTTGCAAGTGCTTACAATATGGCAATTGAGTTCAGAAGTGAAAATCTTAAGGACTCGAGTGTTCCTCTTCCAGCTGTTGTGCAGTTCCTCGTGTCTCGCGCTCTATTCTCATAGAACGCGACGATCGAGGTAAGTTAGCCTCTAACTTACTATCAGTTTATTGTGTATGTGTGATGGGTAAGGGAACTACAATTTATGTATGTATGTTATCGTATATGCCATGTCATGCTATGTCATTACATGTTTATCTGTTACGTATGATTTAATCTCTCATGAATAATTATCTGTTAAATAATCTTTTCTGCCATACAATGATGTATGTTATAAGTATGCCATGTTAAGTATGCCATATGATACATGTATGCCATGAAATGTTTATGATTAAATCATATTATGCCATTTACAAGTATACGCCATGTTAGAAAAGTATATGATATTAAATAATATCACATGCATTAAGAAAGATAAGACATGTTATGTTATAATAATGCGTGGGGCCACAACAACTGTGGAGTACGTATTATATTTATGTTATTTATAATGCGTGGGGCCACAACAACTGTGGAGTACGTATTATATTTTATGTTATTTATAATGCGTGGGGCCACAACAACTGTGGAGTACGTATTATATTTTATGTTACTTATAATGCGTGGGGCCACAACAACTGTGGAGTACGTATTATATTTATGTTACTTATAATGCGTGGGGCCACAACAACTGTGGAGTACGTATTATATTTATGTTATGTTATTTATAATGCGTGGGGCCACAACAACTGTGGAGTACGTATTATATTTTATGTTATTTATAATGCGTGGGGCCACAACAACTGTGGAGTACGTATTATATTTTATGTTATTTATAATGCGTGGGGCCACAACAACTGTGGAGTACGTATTATATTTTATGTTATTTATAATGCGTGGGGCCACAACAACTGTGGAGTACGTATTATATTTAATGTTATGTTACTTATAATGCGTGGGGCCACAACAACTGTGGAGTACGTATTATATTTATGTTACTTATAATGCGTGGGGCCACAACAACTGTGGAGTACGTATTATATTTTATGTTACATGAAGTATGGGGCCACAACAACTGTGGAGCATACACTACATGAGACACAGCAATTGTGACATGTAGAATACGTGGGGCCACAACAACTGTGGAGTACGTATTATATTTTATGTTATGTGAATTCATGGGGCCACAACAACTGTGGAGCATGAAGTATGGGGCCACAACAACTGTGGAGCATACACTACATGAGACACAGCAATTGTGACATGTAGAATACGTGGGGCCACAACAACTGTGGAGTACGTATTATGTTTTATGTTACTTGAATACGTGGGGCCACAACAACTGTGGAGTACGTATTAATGCACGTTATTAATCAAGACAATTAAATAAGATTCCAAGTTTATGTTAAGTCAAGTTTCAGATCAAGTTCATGTTATGTTATGCTCACGTACATGTTATGTTCATGTTCATGTTATGTTCCAAGTTCATGTTCACATCATGTTATGTTCACGTTTATGATACGTTCAAGCTCACGTTCATGTTATGTTATGTTCATGTCCATGTTATGTTTCACGTTCATGTTATGTTGATTGTTCATGTTATGTTTTAAGCTTAAGTTCATGCCATGTTAAGTCAAGTTCAGTTCACGCTTAAGTTCTGGTTAAGTCATGCTATATGTCAAGTTATACTATGTTTATGTATGACTATAATTATGCATTTATGCTTTTACTGCCATGCATGCATTTTTAACCTGTGTATAAGTTTTATGTTAACTTACTGAGATTTGTAATCAAATCTCACTGTGGTAGTCCCAACTACCATTCCCCCCGAATGGTAGATCTTGTTACAGGACCCAAAGGAGAATTGGAATCTGACCAACTGAATACGGTCGACTAGGCCACGGTGCGATGTTGATGATGGTATAGTATTTAACTTAGGTTAATACTTGTACTTTTGGAGTTGTATCTCAAGTATTCTTTTGATCACAACCATTTTAGACTAGTGTGGTGATCACGGCTTTTTAGTATGCCTTTATGTATGAATTATGTTTCAAGTATTTGGGATATATTTAGTTGGTGCATAGTATTGCTAAAGAAAAAGATTATCCGCTGCGAATATTGCATAATGTTAGATGCATGTTAGGAACATTGCATCTTATATGTCATGAACGGGGGCAGGTAACCTTGTGTTGCATGTCTCGACGCTTCAAATGTCCGTTCAATCCCAAGCGGAATTTGGGGGCGTCACAGATCATGTGCAGAAAGGTGATATAATACTAGAGTTCACAAACACACACACAATCAGTTAGCAGATATATTCACAAAACCTTTACCAGAAGATAGATTGTGTATGATTTGAAGAGAAATATGTATGATGCATGTTATGAATATCTCTTAAAAGGTAAACCAGAGTTCATAAAATATAGAGATATTTTTTTAAATACTTTTACATAAACTTGAGGTTCTTAGCCTCATGTTTGAAACGCTCATTCTCTTCATACAATATCATGTCATCCCTATCCATGGGAACTGGCAAGCGAAATGAAGAATCTAATAGAGATTTCAACTGTTTATTCTTCTGCCGAATGATTCATTCCCTTGTGTGAGACTCTTGAACAATTCGTTGAAGTACAACAATTTGTTCTTTAAGTCTTTCAACCTCATGGTTTTTGGCTTGTACCCGCTGGTAAAAAGCAACAATAGAGGATGAGTAGCGAGTCCCAAGACTCACCAAGTCGTAGATAGCATCGGAGTCTGACTTATTAGCCAAACTATTATTCTCTTGCTGCAACATGGTACCAATGGTAGCTACAGAAAGGACTGGAGATTGAGGTGTAGAATACCTCATAGATGGATCTAGAGGAATGTTAGAAGAATGAGCCATTGAGAAAAAAATTGAAAAACTTAAAACGAGAATGTTGAAGGAATGCAGATGAGTTATAGAGATGAGAATAAGATTTGATGCAAATCGGATGAACTTTAAGACTGATTTTATAGAGATAGCATAAAGAACATAACAAACTATTGTCTCTTCAAATCTTATTTAGTCAAAAGAAATACAAGATATGTTGGACACACATTGTCAAAAGTTTTCTAACTAAGCCAGCGAGATTAACAGTAGATTGTCCCTATTTTTCTAGTAAACGATGAACCTCTACTATTATCTGCCGTTGTTGACCTTGTATCTTAACCCTTTCTCATTCCAGCTCCTCTATTCGTGGTTGCAGATCATGAGCATACCAATCTGCAAATTTTTTCAATTCTTTGTTTTCTTGCTTTAGCCTTTTATTCTCTCTATCCTTATTAGCAAGCTTCTGTCGTAACTCAGATATTTAGATGTTAATATGATCAATCTCACTCACCCTCGCCATTAACCTCCGAGACATGATCGTAACAGAGCCAGCATATTGACTACTGAACATTCTTGATTCTGCAATAATCTCATAATCAGCCCTATTAGAAAAACGGTTCTCTGCTCCTATCATGGTATTGACAGCCTCAGGAGAGAAGATTGATGGTTGATGCGTCAAGGGTTCCTAATTCAAGTCTGGAACATTAGTGGAAGAGAATTGTTCGGTCATTCTATCGTTATGGAAAAACAGAACTTAGGTCAAGAAGCGATATTTTTTTTGTATCCGATAGGTGAAAATGATGTTGTTGACAAACTCAAAGCCTTCAATCCCGTTTTTCAACAACATCAGGCGATTGTTTCAATCTTCAACCGCACTAAATTCATAGAGTTAGGCCTCGAGACTTTGCAGCACTTGTCGGGTCACGGACGGCTCCCTTTTTCAACTATCTATAGTGTCTATTAACGCACCGTTTTCTTCAATCTATTTACTTGCTGCCGATCCTTTTTAATGATGCCAAAAGGGGGAGAAATTTTAAACTAAAACATTAACATTGTTTAAATTGCTAAACTTGTTATATATGCTTGGAATTATATTTATACTTTTGCTTGAAAAACTAACGCACATTCTCAAGGGGAGTTTAAGTATTAATACAGGTTTTAGGTTCTATCAAGTATTTGTCATCATCAAAAAGGGAGAGATTGTTGAACCCAAGGTTTCAAGTTTCATATAATTAAAAATCTATACATGGATTTTGATGATAACAAATGAATTCAAAGAATAAAGGAGTCTCAAGCTCAAGTTGTCCACACAATGGAATCAAGTACATCAAGGAAACAAGCATGAGCAAGAAGGGAACAAGTTCACATTAAAGTCATAGAGTAATGTTGTAAATGTCTTAAAAATTCGAAATTAGGATTAAGGCTCAAAATTAATATTTTATTATAAAGCATTAAAATACATTTTCCACATGTGCATGAATATTTTGAAAATTTTGAAAGATGATTGATTGTCATCTTTCACATGTGCATGATATGATTAAAGGTTTGAACTTTAAAAATATTAAGATGATTGATTGTCATCTTTCACATGTGCATGTTTTATTTGAATATTTTCAAAAGTGATGGATGCTTTTCTTGACTTATGCAAAAGATAGATGTCTTTGTTTGAAAATTTTGAAAACTAAAGTGTGCTCCTTTTATCATATGCAAAAAGTAAAAGATTAGATTTGAAATTTTTGAAAAGTAAAGTGTGTTCATTTTGTCACATGCAAAAAGTAAAAAGATTAGGTTTGAAATTTTTGAAAAGTGAATGATGATGTCTTTGACATGTGAATTTTTTTAAATTTGAATATGAAGTCTCATATGCCTATAAATAGATCATTTAAGAGTTTCACATTCACAACACTAAGAGTATACAATATTCATTCAAAACTTTCATTCTCTCTTCTCTAAGCATTGAGCCTTAACCCTTGTTCATTTTGAGAGATATAGTTTGTGCTGTATTGTTCTTATTTTACTCATTGAGGAGTGTTTTCTGATATTCTACCCACTATCAATTCTTGTATCAGTAAAAGGGTGTGTATAACCCTTGTGCGTGTAGAAAGTGTTCTACACAGGGAATAGTTGAATCACCACGTGTAAGGTGATTGCAAGTGTAGAGGGTGTTCTACACGGATCCTTTGTAGCGGTATTGTTCAAAGGTGTAATAGGTTTCTATCTCCACCTGAAGGAGGTTGAATAGTGAATTCGGGGATCCTCAAGGGATAGCTTGAGGCGAGGGCGTAGGCAGTGGGGCCGAACCTCGTTAACATACTGAGTTTGCTTCTCTTACCCTTACTCTTTATATTTATTGCTATTTTATATTTTGTTTATATTTTATATTGTATATTTGATTTATAATTATTATTTTTTTAAATACAACTCAATTCACCCCCCCTCTTGTGTTAGTCATCTAGGCAACACTTAATTTCTCAAGTCATGTGAAAGCTGTAGAGTTAGGTTGCTCTGATTTCTTAGAAACCCTACATTATATGTCTGGCACTTTTTTTTTTTTTTTTTGTATTTTCAGGTAGGCTTTTAACTTTGAGATGGTCCAAAGAAGATCATTCTTAAAATGATGCTTGCTCTTGTCTGATGTTCGCTTAGCATAAGGCCCTAGTGATTAGGTTGTCTGAACTGACAAATATAATACATGATATTGGATCTGTCAAGTAGTGTGATCAATGGTGCATTTAAGCGGTATTAAGTTACTGCCTGCTAGAGTTGTAATACTACAAAACATGTGGGAGATGAGAAAAGGAAAGAAATATTTGAATTTAAGCTTTTAACTGTCTTTGAAAGTAGTTTGTGCTCCCCTTTTTCTGTAGGAGGATAGTGATCAACAAGACTAAAACCTGGTTTGCGACTAGGGGTGTAACCGGTCCGATTCGATCCGGTTTTAGACAAAATTTAGGACCGAACCGGTATGTACCAGTTTTGCATTTTTCAAAACCAATTACGCACTGATTACCCTTCTAAACCGGTAATCCGGTTTTACCGGTTTCCGATCCGATTTGGTCCGGTTTTACCGATTTTAATGTATTATATTATATATTATATAATATATACAATATAGTATATTATAGTATATAACACTATAGTAATAATATATTGTAGTATATTATAATATATATTATAATTGTATTATAGACTATAATGATATATTAGAGTATATTATAATATATAGTGATATAGTATTAGTATAACTATTAATATGCACTATATAATATTAGTATAACTATTAATACAATAAGTAAAATGATATAAGATTTTAAAATTTAATGTTATATTAATTAGTAATTTATCATATAATACAAAACTATTTTATATATAGTTATATATTATATATAAATATTATATACAATATAAAAAATTAATATATATATATAAATCGGTCTGGTCCGATTCCGGTTCGGTTTTAGAAAAAGAAAAATTGAAACCGGACCGATTTTGACCGGTTTTAAGAAAACTAAAACCGGTACCGGACCGAACCAACCTTGAGACTGGACCGATGCCACCGGTCCGGTCCGGTTTACCGGTTTATCGATTTTTTTTTACACCCCTATTTGCGACCCACATAATTTCTTTCAAAGTTTTTATTAAAGTAACTTCCCCACAATTGAAATTCCTCAAGAAATGCTCCCTTGAATATATATATATATTAGGTAGGAGCAACGTGCAAAGCACGTTTGTCTAATTTTATGAAATGGTTATTTGTAAAAAATAATATATATTTTATAAAAATTATTGATGTCACTTAATAATTTAAGGTATATTGGAGAAGATAAAAAAAAATTAGTTCAAAATATTATATAATCTAATACATGTTTATAACATCCATAATTTTAGTAAAGATGCATACGAAAAATTTAATAAAAGTCCAACACAAACGGTAGTTTAAAATATGTGTCATTTGATGTTTGTATTACAATTCATCAATTTATGTCATCCTGTAGACGATCAATAGAGACAATATTGAAATTTTTATTTTGCTGTTGGTTGAGTCGATCAGAATCAACATAAAGTTAAAACATAATCCTATTATAAAATTTGTGGTATAATATTTTCTATATATAGCATATATATAAATCCTAAAATATATTTTGAAATTGTTGGCCGAATTTACTCTATCTTGATTTGTTCAAGGATCACGGTTTTTGTCACGTGCCTATCATAGCAAGCCCATGTGTGGAATATAACTTAGCGGAAACTACGAAAAAAAACATTTTGATTAAACACACTTGTATTATATATTATATGAGATTTTTAAATTTGGAGCACTCAATAATCTGAGTTAATGAAACGTCTAATACACGTGTATTATATTTAAGGATTCACGTCTTATGCACCTAATACACGTGTATATGTTAAGGAGAAAGAGAAAAATATAATAGCTAACATTTAATTACTTATTATTATATAAAATATTAAGTATTGTAATTATTGTGATTAATAAATCATATAACAACATTGAATGTTATCTCTCTCAACATTTATGTTTTCATTCTATATGCCGATTACATTCACACGTATTTAAACAAACGGTGTTAACTTTAACGGAAAAACAAGAAAAACCGTTAAAATAAAATTTTTTATTTCATACACATTTTTTATATATAGAAGATATAATTGACCTGACAAAATTAAATCATATTTAGTCATAATGGAAGGCATTAGAAGTCAAATTCGTATCTGTGATCAGACAAAATTATCATTTGACATTTTTGTGTTTGACCTTCTTGGTGTCATCACATTCCTTATCCATTTAACCTAACCCATCTCATTTGATATTTTTTCTTGCAGGATGGATTATGTCAAAATATATGAAAACTGGATTATCTCAAAAACTGTTTCGAAAGTCTAATATTCTGTGGGTTTTTTTGGCAGCAATGGTTCCCTTCTTTTCGTATTTTTTATTTTTATTGTTGTTAGTTTGTATTTGTGTTTGTACAGGATGAATATTGTCGACTTTGGTGGTGAGATGGCTACTGATGGAGTGATGGTAATTTTGTTTCTAGTTAGGAATTTAGCAAATGGTGCTTGTATTGATAAGAATTATGACTATTTTTTTCTTTTTTCTATTTTGTAGTTTTTATACTTTTATTGATACTTTATTGTAACTCTCAAGGTACACATTTTGTAACCACAGTATTCATCTGCCACAGGTGATGGTTTATTTATAAAATATGGGGTACGGTCATGTTTTTTTCATAGACATTAATTAATAAAAAAATTATTATATATTTGGATCTACCAATCATAGAAAATGCAATTGGAATTTAAAACACAAAATAAATATTTAAGTATTTTAGGCAATATATAAATATTAAACATTTTGACACCAAACTGGAAAAAAAAAAAAAAAAAAAAAAAAAAAAAAAAAGAGAGAGAATATAATTCGAGTTGGAAATTTGGCCAAAAAAATGGATCTGGTTGGAATAATGTTTCAAGCCATGCAAAATCAGGTAGGAATGAAATATTCAGGACAGATCGGGGCGAGTGAACGGTAAATGGAATTTGAATTTCCTTAAAAGGTTATAATAGGACCTTATGATTCAGATGTGCTACATTATACTGGGTTTATAAGAAAGCTTTACTTTCTCCTGTGAAAGAAATGAAAAGAAATAAAAGGGTCTTTGAAAGCTTCTCAATGCACTTCACAGTTTTTCTTCTATCTATAAGCTGTGAGAGTTCCATCTACCTTTGCAATTAGGAAGTGGCTTTCATGTTAATTTATCTTGGCACTCACAATATTTGAGATGTTTATAGTACTTTCTGCCTGTTTTATGGATTGGATCTTTCAAATTGGACCTGGGTTCTGTGTGACATGATGAGTGGGCACTTGATTGGCTTCCTTGGATGGATGTTGTTTCATTGTCTCTGTTCGTGCTTGTCCCGGCAATGGGAGCCATATATAGAAACAGCAGAATGAAAGAAGTAGCAGCCCTGTTCAGCTTTCTAAGGTATTTAGCTGTAGTATCTGTATTTCTGGTTTAAATATCCCAAACTTAAATATCCCGAGTTTGTTTGTCGAAGACCGAGTTGCTCAGTAAGGGAATACATTTGAGAAATAAATGATATTTATTTACAGTTATAAAGTACAAACGTAGTGCATTTCTTTTAAAATAAATAAATAAATATATAATTTATAAAAAAAATTAATTTTTTAATAATAAATTTTATTTAAAAAATTAATTTTTTTTCAAAATGAATATTCTGCACTTACATAATCTATATCTATGTCTGTATTACTAAAAATATCGAAGACACAGAAAATTTTATAAAAATAAATTTATAAATTAATATAATTTCACGATTTACAGCTTATTTTTTTAACAATATAAACTCAAGGCCCTTCTTGTAATTTTTGAAGGTAAGCTCCTCCCTAGTCCCCAAGCTTTCTTCTATAAATACGGTTCAGAAAATTAGGGTTACAGAACTTTCAATGGTTTTCCAAATTGAGGCTCTGCGCCTGCCGTCACTATCGATGAAGGGTTTCTCTATTTTCTTATCTTTGGGGTATTTTTTCTGTGTTCAATCTTTCTTGGTTTTAAACTTCGCACATAGTTCTTCTTGGTAACCCTTTTTCCGAGGAAATGGTTTCCAGGATTTTATCTGTGCGTAAAGCAAATCAAAGTCCTTTCTGCTTGAGCTTTCTCCTTTTTCAGTCCATGGAGATGTGCTCCAATGTTATTGGATTACATTTTTCTTTAAAACCGATGATTGGTTCAACCAGTTATGGGAAGTATTTGGTTGGTTGTGGGAGAAATTTTTGGCGTAGGAAAATCACGTGAATCAATCTAATGGTTTGGTCACTAATATAACACGAACAGAAAACGAGAACAAAAGGGATTTAATTTATTTGCAGTCTGTATTCAGCTTATTACGCGCTATTCAGAGTAGTTAAAGACATTATCATAGAAGCAGAGAGCGGGGTTATACGGAATGAAATCTGCTATTACGTGTGAATGACAGGAAAAACGGTTCTGGAACGGAGATTCTTTGAATCGAATGATCATTTAAAACGGATTTGGAATCAAAGTAAAACCATTTCATTGTACGTGTCATCGATACTGCAGATTTCAGACTACAACGATGTTTTACCGGCACGACCCAAAGCTTCATATGTTAAATTTGTTTTTCAAACACGAATGTAAGTTGCGTCCAAAGGATTCGATGGACAATGACGGCATCTGAAGATTTAGTTAGTGGCCGTTCAGTTGATTGGTAAAGGTCAAGGCAATGCTGCAGAACTGGTTGAATGTCTTGCTTGATTTAGCAATTGGGTAGTTGCTTTTCAGGTCCTTGAAACCTTCCTCACAAGAATCGATTCCGGTCATGGCAGCACTCACCCATATATTAACATCATTATAACTCTTAGATTTCAAGGCCTTGACGGAGTAACTGATTTGTTGATTTGCACTCCGGAAGTTCTCAGCGCAATCTTTGAGGGCTACAGATGCATCCTTCAGTTTGCTGATTTGGGTTTCCACTTGCTTAGCACTGGCTAGTGCGTACTTCAGGGCAACTCTGGCTAGGAAGCGAAGTTTAGTGGCCGTACGGGCCTTGGGGTGACTTGACAATACTGCTCTGCACAGGTCTTTGTACAGAGTGCGATCACAAGCTGTAGTGATCAAATTAAGGTCTTTGTTGTGAGCAAGAATGGTGTATGGGCAGATAGTGAAAAGTAACCCAAAGAATAGCTTTAAGATGGGCCTCATGTTGTCAAGACAGAAAGTTTTTCTCTGCAAAAAACAAAGATCTTTTCTGTTGACAAATGGGAGAAAGTAAAGAAGTATTGGAATGTTGTGATTTACTACCCATTGCGGAAGTACGTTATATAAGGAGAAGTTTTTTTGCGGGTGGGGGATTTGGTATGTGCTGGAGAAAAGCTCATGACGACACATAAATGTATTTGTTTAAGCGATTTCTTTGGGCTCTTCATTTCTCTTTTAATGGAAAACATGAGTTTGGTTGACCCTGAATTAGGAGTTTCGGCAATCTATTCCAATGTTTCTGTAGTTGTCTGCATTATCTCTTCCCATGTTTGTAGCAAGACTTGTTCAAATTTTGTTGTTTGTTGAGTTTTGATCTGGCTTAAATTACCATAACAGATTATTAGATCCTGTCCTGTAATTTGGCTCCTCCAATTGGCAACCGGAGAGAGAAAGAAAGAGGGTATGGAGTTTTCTGTCTCTAGATTGTCCATGCAATCCGGGCAAGAGTAATGATATTCACACAATACATTTTCACAACACATTTCACAATAATGTTGTAAGATGAGGGTATTTTTGTAAAATGAAGTTACTTTTATAAGGTGTTTTATAAAAATACCCCTCATTTAAAACATAGTTGTGTAAAGTGTTTTAAAAAATGTTGTGTAAATCATTTTCTTAATTTTCGTAATTCATAGATGAAATTGAAACATGATATTTAATTCACTAACAGATGTCACAAAAGCATCTTAAAAAAAAACAATAAAAAAAAAACTCACCAACCGATATAACTTGTTTTCGTACATTAAATTGTAATGTTTTTTTTACCATAATATAAATCTAACATATCATATTTAGGTATATCAAATTGTAATGCTCTTTTTGGCATAATATAGATCTGACATATCAATATAGTTTGAGTTTTATTTTCGTAAGATAGTTTTATGAACTCTCACACTTCTCATAATATTTTACTCGTATAAAGCATTTGGTGCTTATTTTGTTCACACCACCTGCCCTTAATACCTTTCGTCATGGTCCTCTAAAAAAGAGAAAACTCTCGTCCCATTCCAAGTTCCACCATCCGTGTCCATGAAGCAATCACAAGAGAGAGCGAGGATCAGAGCAAAGTTTATTTGGGGGAAGGGGGGGAGGGGGTAACATGGAGGGGATTGAGCACATGATAACGAGTGTCAATCACATTAGAACGCATAGCGATAGAGCAGAAAAAGGAAATGGTTCGTTACCAGAACATTAATATCTGCGCCTAAATCAAATTCCTTGCTGTTCGAGCTTTCTCCCTGTTTACATGGAGCGTTATTGGATAACCTTTTTGTTTTATTTTTTTTTGTTTTTTTTTTCCCAAACCACGAAAGGATTGATTTTACCATTTAAAGGCAGTGTTTGGTTGCTTGTGCAAGAAATTCTTCTCATTGGGAAAATCAAGTGGTTTGTGCAGCACATGGTCGTTCTGTTTCATATTGAACTTTGATTTCAATTTTTTCTTTCTGGAGGTACCGTCCTACTCCTTTCAAAAAGTCTTTTTCTTTTCTTCTAATTTGTTCTTATCCAAAGAATATTTGTCTGTAAAGCTGTAGTTACTTACTCAGCGATCAATGCGAGTCAATGGTCTTGCTCTAGGAAGGCAAGAAAAGGAAATGAAAACAAATAGGTCTGTGTTAGTTTCTTTGCAATAATTAAGAGGTTCATTGAAGGTCGACTGTGTTAATCCTTGTTACCAAAATTTAAATCAATTTATGGATTCAATTTAATTTCCAGGGGATGGCTTGTGCCAAGACAAACAAAAGCATGACATGGGATATGATCAAAGATGTTGAGTCGGGTGAAGTCATTTCTTGGCACACAAACCAGAAAATGTTATTGATGCTTTGGAAAACAATGAAAATTTACAAAATAAAGAAATAATATTTATTGCACAAAGCTTAAGCTTGGTATGGTAAAGAGCTTGAGAGAAAGATCAGTGCTTCACTTGATTGGTAAGGCCCAAGGCAATGCTACATAGCTGATCGAATAAGATTCTCAAATTAGCGAGTAGAGACTCGCGGCCTTGATCCTTGAAACCTTCATCACACGTAAGAGCATCGCTCATGGCGGCCGTGACCCATGTTATAACATCTTCATACCCTTTTTGTCCCAAGGCAGTGAGGGAATTATCAAGCTGATCAATTGCATCTTCGTAGTTCTGAAAGCAATCCGACAGACATTGGTGAACAACCTCGTCAGATGCTTCCTCGTCCAGCTTGGTGATGTGGTCACGTATGTGGGTGGCATTGATTGCTGCTTGTTTTACTGCCACAGTGACAAGGCCATGAACATCAACAGCCTCAAGGCCCTCGGGGTCATTTTCAAGGTTTTGTTTGCAAAGGTCTTTGTGCAAAGTATGATCACAAGCTATGGCGATTAAATCTGCTATTTCACTTTGAGCAGCTAGAATTTTGTGTAGCCATGGAGTAAAAAACAGCAAAAAGAAAAGCTTTGAAATGGGTTTCATGTTTTCACTAGAATGTTACGGTCTTTCTTAGTAGCTATTAACTAATGATATATATATATATATATATATAAATATATATATAAAGAAGAAAAGAGGTAGATTAGTGCATGACCACATATTAAGAACAGTGTTTAAGCGGTCTGTTTGGGCTTCCTGTGGACAGTAGGAGTTGGCTTAAATTAGAGGTTTGAACCATCCACTCCCGTGTACGTGCCATGACTTTTTCAACTTGATCAGTTTATCATTAGTTAATCTCTTCTGTACAAAATCCATAACGTCTTCAAATTATCATATTATTTAGAATCATCGATTAGTTGTCAGTTTTGGATCAAACCACCTCCCAAAAGCTGTTTGAAAAAGTAAAACCATGCCTTGCAATTTTCAGAAAGATAAAACATTGCACATTATTGGTACGTGTTTTGGCATGACAAAACATGCATGCATGGATATATATAAGCGTATTGCAGCATTTTTAAAACATCATTAATTGTATCGAAACAAATAGTTGATCAAGGACCACAATAATATATATCTACTTAAATCAGAATGTCAACAAGGAATCTCCCAATTAAAACCACAAATGTGAAACCCAATTCAGCAAAAAGGAAGAAGGTTCGGTTTGACTGTTAGAAATTCTTATCTCAAACTCAAAATTCTAATTTTATAATTACAATTTTATCAAATTTACATATAAAATATAATAAATAATTTAACTTTTTCTTAATTTTTTTAAATCTCAAAATAATAATATTATCTTAAAATTCAAAATTATCTACTATCAAACCGAACCAAATTCTCATGCTTGAAACGAGTGTAGACTGTAGACTCTACGAGAGCATAAGCAATGGTGAGTGAGAACGGTGCTATAGCGTCCGAGTGAGATAAACCTATGTTGCTCACTTTGTACTGTTCCATTTGACCGTTCAGTAAAAAATAAAATATATATTTATATTTATTTAATAATTAAAAAATAATTTTTAATATATTAATGTATCTTTTATATTTTTTAAAATATTTAAATATATTTAAAAAATTGAAAAAAAATAAAAAAAAACATACAAATGCCTAGACTGGCCGCCTAGCGGATATATTTTGTCAGACAGAATCTGGTTTCACCTTCCTTTAACTGTGTCAGAAAATAGTGACTGAATGAGTTTTGCTCATACAAGTAAAGCCGCATACTAATCTGCGTACCAATACTAATTACTTCATATTCAAAATTTAAATTAGCACTCTTTTCAATAAAATCTACTTTTTGACCAATCACATTAGATTAGTGCATATATTAGTGCACAGTTATGCTTGCAACTAGATTTTTCCTTTTCAAAATATGGTCAGTTTGATTCTTCAATTCGTCACAACTCTTCTGATTTAATCATTATTTTTTTAAAAAAAAGTAATATAAAATATAATAAACAATTTAATTTTAATAATAATAATATTAAAAAATAATATTATAACAATATTTTATTCAACTTTCATCTCAACTCAACTTAACATCCAAACGCAGCCTTAGAATATGCTTGTGCAAGAAATCATTTAGCCAAGCTCATCTGTGAAACCCAAACCAGTCTGATCCGAAAAGACGATTTTAACTGATTCTTGGGTTCGATCCATACAACCCGACGACTTGCTTATAAAAATTAAGAACATGTTTTATCCCAGCCCCCCTCCTAGAGTCCGAATCCCCACTTCTCTTCATCACGATGCCATCACCATCGCCTCCATTCCCCTTCGTCTGTCCATCGTCTAGATGGAAAACAGAACTACTAAGGAATATTGCAAAAGATGAAGTGCTTGCTGGAGGAGATAAAGGTGTAGAATTTTACTACAAACTAGGAGAAACTAAATTGCTTCCACGTGGTGTGATCTGTGGGGTAATCACGGTCGACGCTGAAGGCTAAGCATTAAGCCAACCAGGTCGAGATCAAGCAAAAGCTCAGCAGAAAGGTTTGAGTGTGAATTTGCTGGTCATGGCACTCTAATTAAAAAAGGATTGAAAAAGCCTGAGAGCCATTCGAAGGTCAAGGACGTGAGAACATTCTAAAGCAATTGTTGAATGATTCAGTGCTTCGAATCGCACGAGTTTGAGTCGGTCACCACAGAGAAAAGTTGCCTTGCAAATCAGTTAAAGGTATGAAGCTTTTCTAAGATTTGAAGGAAAAATCTGGGTTAGGTGTTATGGTTGCTAATAATGTAGTTAATCTTGTAGGCACTTCAAGGGGCATGGCCTCCAAATTGTAATTCTTAGTTGCTGGAAAATTGTTCAATTCATTCATAACAGAAGTAATATTTATAAAGACTACAATTTATACTTGGTCAACAATGACCCACGGACTAAACAGATAACTTCCCACTAATTAATTAACTAACCCATACCACTTAATAACAACCCACTACCCAACAAACTCTCGAAGCCCATAGTGGCCCACTATCTTACAGACTCAATACGTGCATAACAACAATTGAAATAATTGAAATGGACTGATGCAACTCAGCCCTTCAGACATCACCCTAGAACTTAGGGTTTTTGTCTTACGCATGATAACATAACTCCCTCCTTCAGAAGACCTTGCCCTTAAGGTCAGGGAAGCGCCGCTGTAGTTCTAGCGATCCTCCCATGTCACGTCCTCTTCCATCATCCCCTTCCACTGAACTAGCATCTCCACTCCAGCCCTTCATCCCTTCTTAAGCAACCTTCGGTTTATTATCTTTTCTGGCTCTAGTTCAAGGTTTCCCTTACTCGTCACTCTCAGCAGCTCGGTAAGAGGTTGTATTTGTTCCCCCACTGTCTTTTTTAAGCAAGAAACATGAAAGGTTGAGTAGATTTGAGATTCCAGTGGTAGATCTAACTTGTAAGTGACCTTCCTGATTGTTTGTACCACTGTGTACGGCCCATAGTACCTTGGTGACAGCTTTAGGTTTCTTCTCAACATAACTAACATCTGACGGTAAGGGAGAAGCCATAGGTAGACTCGATCTCCAACTTGGAACTCCATGTCTGTTCTCTTTCTATCAGCATGGATCTTCATCTTTTCTTGTGCATCCTTCAAATTTTCTTGAACTAATTTGTTATTGAATGCTCTATTTCTGAGTTCCTCGTCCACTGCTTGTACTCTTGTGGACCCTAGCTCATACAACAACATCCGTGGGAGTGATTGCCCATACACCAATTCATATGGTGACCCTAGTTGAGGTATGCTCTGAAGTGTTATATGCATACTCAACTAGTGATAGCCACCATGCCCAGTCACGTGATTTGTCTCCCGAGAAGTATCGCAGGTAACCTTCTACTCCTTTGTTCATTGCTTCTGTTTAACCGTCCATCTGTGGATGGTACACAGAGCTAAGTAGTAGCTCTGTGCCATTAATTCGAAACAATTACTTCCAGAATTGACTTGTAAAAATTGGGTCCCCATCACTGACAATGGTTAGTGGAAAATCATGTAATTTAAATATATTGTCAAGAAAAATACAAGCCACTACTGCTGTTATGTATGGATGAGAGAGAAAGATGAAATGAGCATATTTGCTCAATCTGTCTATCACCACCATGATCACTGTACGCCCTCCTGATGGTGGTCGCCCTTCAATAAAATCCATGCTAATGTCTTCCTAGTTCTTTGTAGGAATTGACAGAGGCTGGAGCAAGCCTGTGGGCTGAATTGTTTCCACCTTATATCTTTGACAAGTATCACATGCACGGTTGAAAGCTCTAACATTCCTCCTCAAACCAGGCCAGTAAAATTCCTTTTTTATTTGAGCATATGTTTTATATACACCCGTGTGACCCCCTAATGGACTGCTATGGAATTGCTACAGGATCTCTTGTTGGAATGGCACCAAGTTTCCAAGATGCAGCCTACCCTTGTAAAAGAGTAGGCCATTACGGATTTGGTAATGAGATGGGTCCAGGATCCCTTGATGGCAGTGACTTAATAGTTCCTGCAACTGGGGATCTTGGGGGTAAGTCTTTGTTCAATTCTCCTATCCATTGGGTTTGCATGTGACTTATGGCTTGGATTGGTGGTTGGCTGGTTCCTCTTTTTCTTATAGCAACTTTTTCCTCCTGCAATTTAGCTAACCTAAAAAGCAGCTGAAATAGAGTTAGGCTTAAGCATGGTCACCATTATCTTCAAATCATCCCTTAACCCACTAATAAAAGTGCTAATACGGAATTCCTCCTTTAATCCACTGATTTTACTACTTAGGTACTCAAATTCTATTTGATATTCTTCAATAGTAGCAGTTTGTCTCAACTTAGTGAACAACCCTATTGGATCCTCATAGGTTGGGGGGTCCAAAATGCACTTTAAGTGCATAAACAAACTCTTCCCAACCACCAATAAGTCCCGAATCCATCAACCAACAATACCAAGGAAGAGTCTTTCCTTACATATGGAAAAAGGCTATCTGCAGTTTTTGGTCCTCATGAGTATTAAAATAAGCAAAGAATTGTTGTACCTTTAAGATCCATTCCAAGGGTTCAGACCCATGGAATTTGGGAAATCCAACCTTAAGGTTCTAGCATGAATGCCCGCATTCCCTTCAAATAAAGGATTAGTACTAACCTGATTTCCTTGTGGTGAACTACCTGTTGTTGCTGCTAACTGTTCATATGAAGCTACCAAATTATTCAGTTGTTGTAACACTGCTTCCAGCATATGTTTTTGTTGGTCTTGTTCTTCACATAGGTGCACTGTTTCTCCCTTCAGCATGGACATTGCTTCCGCCTACTGAGCATGGTGTGTACCCTCACCCATGTTGCAGGAACGCGGCTGTGATACCACTGTTATGGTTGCTAGTAATGTAGTAAATCTTGTATAGACACTTTGAGGGGCTGGTCCTTCAAATTGTAATTCTTAGTTGCTAAAAAATTGTTCAATTCATTCATAACAGAAGCAATATTTATAAGGACTACAATTTAGACTTGGTTAACAATGACCCACGAACTAAATAGATAACTTCCCACTAATTAATTAACTAACCCGTAACACTTAATAACAACCTACTACCCAACAGCCTCTCTAAGCCCATCGTGGCCCACTATCCTACAGACTCAATACATGCATAACAACAATTGAAATAATTGAAATGGACTGACGCAACCCAGCCCTTTAGACATCACCCTGTATGTGATGACCCGCTTTTACGTGTATTTTTACGGAATGAGTGTTTTTAATTTAATTAATATATTGATTTATTTATTTTAAATTAATGTATTTTAATTGGCTTTAAATTTATTTGATGTTGTGTTTAATTTATTTTAATCGTTTTACGGTTTTTAAAATCGTTTTCGGCGGATCAGTTTTTGGATTCCGGAGTGAGGATTGGATCTCATTTCTTTTCTTTTCTCTTTTTCTTTTTCCCTTTTCCTTTTTCTTTTTCTTCTTTTCTTTCCTTTCTTTTTTTTTTCTTCTTGTTCTTCCCGTTTTTCTTTCTCCCCCGCACGCGCTGCTCTCCATTTCTCCTTACCGTCGCCGCCCCTTCGATCGCCCGTTTCTCCGCCATCCGGTGGCTGTGTCATACACCACCCCCACCATTCTCTTCCCCTCCCACTAGAGTTCATCCCCACCAATTTTCAGAGCCATCGGACCAGCCGTTAGCCGCCACGAGCCCCTGGAAGTCACGGCACCTGCCCTGTTTTTCTCCCCTATCGCCAGTTTCTTTCTCCGCCAAGAACCGCCGCTCTCCGGCGGCGTGGCCTACACCACCCACCCATTTTTCTTCCCCTCTCACCGGTGAACATCCCCACCAAGTTTCACCTCCGTCCAAGCCACCGTTAGCCACCACGAGCTCCTCCAAGCCACACGATTTTTCACCGTTTCCGGCACCGTCGCACCACCTCCGGCCACCATCTCTTCACAGCTTCTTCCTCTACCTCTTGCCGTCCTAACCCACCTAATTTCGGCCTCGATCCGTTTGCAGAGCAGCTCCCACGAGCTCAACTTCGTTCAGGCCCTTTTTGGCCTTCGACCGCCGTTTCCACCGCCACCCACGGCCAAAGCTCACTTCCTTTAGCTTCATAAATATCTCAAGGCCATTCCCTATCAATTTCGTGCATTGGTTTGTCCCCGTTCGAAAGTGGGTAATTTATTACCCACAGCCACAGTGTAAAATACACTGTTACGTTGCTTTTCCTCCGCCGTTTGCAACGCCGCGAGTTTTCAAAAAATACCGTATAGCGCTGTAAGTATTTTCCAAACTCTACTTTTAGATTTAAATATATTTTGCTCTTACAATTAATTATTGGACTGGTTGGTTGATTCCGGACTGAGTTTGAGGAGTTCGGGGGTCGGATGGATTGAGGACGGAGTTGTTTGGTTGATGTTGATATTTGTTTGAGATAATTGTGCCTTGATGTTTGCATTGTATAGTGCTCGCATTTTCATGCTTAAAAAGGGAAAACCGGGTTTTCGTGTAATTGCATGCATGTACATGTGTTTGTGAATGAAAACTGGGCATGTAAGCGAGAACTGATTTATGGTATATGTGAACGATTGGTTTGACTGGTTTGAGTCAAAGGCACGCATAGGGATGGTGGTAAGCAGGGATGGTGGTAGAGTCCCGCCTACGATTCCCGCCTACAGTGCACGACGCGTAGGGATGGTGGTAGAGTCCCTCCTGCGATTTTCGCCTACGGTGCACGACGTGTAGAGATGGTGGTAAGCAGGGATAGTGGTAGAGTCCCGTCTGCGATTCTTGCCTACAGTGCTCTGATGTTGGTTAATGGGCCATTTTCTAGAAAAATGGTGAGACTGGTTTTTAGGCCATTATCTGGAATAATGGCAAGGATATGATTAAAGGAAATGCTTTTGGGCCAAATGGGATTTTGGCGTGCGTGGAAAATGTTGTTTTATGGGACATGTGCGTTGTTTTCTTTCATGCATATTGTTTGAGTTATAATATGTTTTTATCTAGTGGTATTTGGATTTTACTTACCTGCGGCATCATTTTTGGTACCGTAGATTTTGTTGCAGAGATCAAGGAGGAGGAGGCTGAGCCCGAGGATGCGGCTCCGCCGGAGTTTTGAGTTGGAGTCTATGCTTTGGAGTTGGCTTTGAAATAATATTTGTATTTATAATATTTTATTATGTATGATTTGAACAGCTTTATATTAAGTTATGAAAAATTCTGGTACTTAGTTATATGTCTTTGCTATCCGTTGCGTGTCTCTTCGTGCACTTCTGTTGCTTACACACACTTGGCACTCGTCGTTAGGATGGGGACCCGTGTTGTCACCATCCGAACGTCTTGATTTCCCCGTATCCGTACGTGGGGATTTGGGGGCATCACACTATAACTTAGGATTTTTGTCTTACGCATCATAACATTAGGTGAATTTATCCTCATCAAACTACTCATGAAAAATCTGGGACTCCAATCGTTTGAATAAGTGCCTCAAAAATGAAAAGAAAAAAAAATGATACTAAAGCCACTGCGAAAAAATCTAGCTTTTGCAATGTCTTGTGGCATCGCCGTTGTCTTGTGGCATCCCAGATTGTGAAAAAAAATTGGTGCAGTGAATAAAATTTGGTGGTAGGGAATTGCAAATCATATTTGTATATTGCTAGTATTTGAATCTAATTATTAAAAGAGAGAAAATATATATATATACAAGTTGACCCGATCAGGAATTTGCTGGTCGGGTTGATTCTGTCTGCCACACCCAAAAGCACGTGTCGGGTTGGGCTCAAATACTAATTGGGTTGCAGGCCTGATTTAGATTATCATCTCGTATGTTTTACCTATGAGAAGTGATTTAGGGGAGGTTTGGATAGTAAATTAAGATGAGATGAAAGTTGAATAAAATATTATTAAAATATTATTTTTTAATATTATTTTTGTTATGAAAATTGAAAAAGTTGAATTATTTATTGTATTTTTATATGAAAGTTCGTGAAAGATATAACTATTAAATGAAATGAGTTGAGATAAGTTTTGAAGCTAAACTTCTTCGGCGTTTGGTTACATAGAATTTTAGTAAATCTATTAATAATAGTAAAATAGTTTGAACTAAGATGCTTTATTAGGTTTTGGGAAAGGGTAATGCTATACCCACTGAGGAAAGCCACCGAAAGTTCCTACCAAAAGTGTAAATTCCTTTTTTCCAAACATTTTTTTAAACCCCTTAAAACATTTTTTTTTTTAAATCAAACTCATAAAAAAAATATTTCCTTAACAATTAAGTACAAAAAAATAATCGGTGGGTTTTATCAGTGGCTTTCCTTGATGTGAATATCATTTCCCTTTAAGAAATAAAAGAGAAAAAGTTGAATAAAAAAATTATAAAGTTAAAAATTTATTTGAATATATTTTTTAATATAATTTTTATTTTAAAATTAAAAAATATTTTTTTTGTGTTTTGTTTAAGAGTTTAAGAAAGTTGTAATAATTAAGTAATGATTAGATGAAAATTTTAACTTTTGAAATCGAAAATGCTTTGTATTTAATTGATGTTTAAGAAAAAAAATATCTGAAAATACTTGAAAATAGTGGTGTTGTCAAACAAACCCTCACAAAGAGGTTCTATAAAACTAAACCTATAAATTACCTTGTTTTGATGTGTTACATTAGATTGTAAAACTATTTTTATTATAAAATAAATCTAATGTATTATATGAAATCGCGTCAATTTATATATTTATTTTTGTAAAATCTCTTTACGACTATAACTTTTATCTTTATATATTATTATGGTACTAAAACAAAGGCTGACGTGTTGACATCTTATTGGATGCCATAAAGCTAGATTTAGGAGATGCTTGGAGAATGAGATGAAATGATTTGTTAATACAGTTCCTCTTCAAAATAGCCTATTTGCTAAGAGCAGAGTAATAGCCCCCAATTATAAATAGACACGTAGGATAGTGGTCTAAATTTACACTACACATACACACATATGATTAAAATCCGTAACAAATGAAAAAGAGAAAGAGAAACCAACCTCTTTTCACGAGGTGCGAAATTTGTATGCTGATGGATGAGGGTGGGTTGGGTATTCGGGATTTGCACGAGGTGCAAGCTTCTCTATTTATGAAATTTGCATGGAAGATTATCAATGAAAAGTCAGTGTGGTTCAATTTTTTTGCTTCCAAATATATTGGTAATTCTCATATTTTTTCTGTGAGGCAATGTAGGAGTAGGTCTCGGTTTTGGAAAGGGATTTTGGATCTCGTGCCCCAGGTGTTACAGAATTCTCAGTGGATTATATGGGTAGGCAGACCATTGTAATTTTTGGCAAGATAACTGGTTAGAAGATGGTCCTCTTATTTCTCATTTACCTGTTGTGGGGAGTCTTGACTTGCAGGTGGCAGAAGTGTTTTCGAATGCAGGGCCAATTGATCATGTCTTGCAGAAACTCGTTCCAGAGGAATATCTAGTCAAAATTCATGATGCAGATATTAAGTTGAAACCAGGGAGGGATGTATGCGTATGGCAGCCCATAGTTAACGGAAAATTCAGCACCAAGTTCGCTTGGCATATGGTGTGAAAGCAAGGTGAGAGTTGTGCATGGAAAAATTGGGTTCCAAAGAAGGTGTCTTTCTTTATTTGGCGGGCTAAGAAGAAGGTTATTCCAATAGATGGCATCATTCAACAACTAGACATACCGATTGTTTCTAAGCGTGAATGTTGTGTGTTGCCCAGATGACTAACACAAGAGGTGGGGTGAATTGAGTTGTATTTAAAAAAAATAACAATTATCAATCAAATATACAATATAAAATATAAACAAAATATGAAACAGTAATAAATATAAAGAGTAAGGGTAAGAGAGAAGCAAACTCAGTATGTTAACGAGGTTCGGCCCCACTGCCTACGTCCTCGCCTCAAGCTACCCCTTGAGGATCCCCGAATTCACTATTCAATCTCCTTCAGGTGGAGATAGAAACCTATTACACCTTTGAACAACACCGCTACAAAGGATCCGTGTAGAACACCCTCTACACTTGCAATCACCTTACACGTGGTGATTCAACGATTCCCTGTGTAGAACACTTTCTACACTCACAAGGGTTGTACACACCCTTTTACTGATACAAGAATTGATAGTGGGTAGGATATCAGAAAACACTCCTCAATGAGTGAAATAAGAACAATACAAGCACAAACTATATCTCTCAAAATGAACAAGGGTTAAGGCTCAATGCTTAGAGAAGAGAGAATGAAAGCTTTGAATGAGAGTTGTATGCTCTTGGTGTTGTGAATGTGAAGCTCTCAAATGATCTATTTATAGGCATATGAGACTTCATATTCAAATTTAAAAAGATTCACATGTCAAAAACATCATCATTCATTTTTCAAAAATTTCAAACCTAATCTTTTTACTTTTTGCATATGACAAAAGGAGCACACTTTGCTTTTCAAAAATTTCAAACCTAATTTTTTACTTTTTGCATATGACAAAAGGAGCACACTTTACTTTTCAAAATATTCAAACAAAGGCATCTTCCTTTTGCATAAGTCAAGAAAAGCATCAATCACTTTTGAAAATATTCAAATAAAACATACACTTGTGAAAGATGACAATCAATCATCTTTAATATTTTCAAAGTTCAAACTTTTAATCATGGCATGCACATGTGAAAGATGACAATCAATTATCTTTCAAAATTTTCAAATTTAATTTTCAAAATATTCATGCACATGTGGAAAATGTATTTTAATGCTTTATGATAAAATATTAATTTTTGAGTCTTAATCCTAATTTCGAATTTTGAAGAGATTTACAATACTACTCTATGACTTTAATGTGAACTTGTTCCCTTCTTGCTCATGCTTGGTTCCTTGATGTGCTTGACTCTATTGTGTGGACAACTTGAGCTTGAGACTCCTTCATTTTTTGAATTCATTTGTTATCATCAAAATCCATGTGTAAATATATAATTACACAAAACTTGAAACCTTAGGTTCAACAATCTCCCCCTTTTTGATGATGACAAATACTTGATAGAACCTGAAGCCTGTATTAATACTTAAGCTCCCCCTGAGAATGTGCGTTAGTTTTTCAAGCAAAAATATAAATATAATTCCAAGCATATATAACAAGTTTAACAATTTAAACAAAATTAGTGTTCTAGTCTAAAACTTCTCCCCCTTTTGGCATCATTAAAAAGGATCGGCAACAAGTAAATAGACTGAAGAAAACGGTGCGTTAATAGACACTGTAGATAGTTGAAAAAGTATAATTGGATCCGTCCGTGACCCGACAAGTGTGGCTGGAGATTTGAAAAAATCGCCTGATGTTGTTGACAAACGAGATTGAAGGCTCCGAGTTTCTAAAAAAATGTCATTTCACCGATCGGGAAAAAAAATCACATTGCTCTTTGACTTGAATGATAGCTCGTCTTGTTCTTTATATTATCTCTATAAAATCAGTCTTAAAGTTCATCCAATCTGCATCAAGTTTTCTTCTTATCTCTATAACTCATCTGCATTTTTTCAACATTTTTTAATTTTTCAATTCTTCTCTCCATGGCTCATTCTTCTAACATTCCTCTAGATGCATCCATGAGGTATTCAGCACCTCAACCTCCTATCCTTTCTGCAGCTGCCATTGGTGTTATGTTGCAGCAAGAAAATAATAGTATGGCTAATAAGTCAGACTCCGATGCTATCTACGACTTGGTGAGTCTCGGGACTCGCTACTCATCCTCTATTGTTGCTTTTTCCCAGCGGGTACAAGCCAAAAACCATGAGGTTGAAAAGCTTAAAGAACAAATTGTTGTACTTCAACGAATTGTTCAAGAGTCTCACACAAGGGAAGGAATCCTTCGGCAGAAGAATAAACAGTTGAAATCTCTATTGGATTCTTCATTCTGTTTGCCAGTTCCCATGGATAAGGATGACATGATATTGTATGAAGAGAATGAGCGTCTCAAACATGAGGCTAAGAATCTCAAGTTTATGTAAAAGTATTTAAAAAAAAATCTCTCTATTTTTATGAACTCTGATCTATCTTTTAAGAGATATTCATAATATGCATCATACCTATTTCTCTTCTAATCATACATAATCTATCTTCTGGTAAAGGTTTTGTGAATATATCTGCTAACTGATCGTGTGTGTTTGTAAACTCTAGTACTATATCGCCTTTCTGCACATGATCTCGAAGAAAATGATATCTTATTTCAATATGCTTAGTTCTAGAATGTTGTATTGGGTTCTTTGAAAGATTTATAGCACTTGTATTATCACATTTTATTGGAATGTGATTATACATGAGTTTAAAATTTTCAAGTTGTTGTTTCATGTAAAGAACTTGAGCACAACAACTACCCGCAGCAACATATTCTGCCTCAGCAGTAGATAGTGCAACAGAATTTTATTTTTTACTAAACCAGGACAATTTTTCCTCTTGAAAAACCTTTTTTAATCAAGAAACCACTGAGTCTCTCGTACCACGCTCTAGGAGCTTGTTTGAGTCCATATAGTGCTTTTGTGAGTTTGAAAACATGATTTGGAGAAATATGATTTTCAAAACCTGGAGGTTGCTCAACATATACCTCTTCATTTATAAAACCATTTAAGAAAGCACTTTTAACATCCATTTGAAAAAGTTTGAAATCTTTATAACAAGCATATGCAAGTAGCATTCGAATAGCTTCTAATCTTGCGACTGGTGCATATGTCTCATCATAATCGATTCCTTCTTCTTGATTGTAACCTTGGGCTACAAGTCGAGCCTTATTTCTAGTAATGACTCCGGACTCATCTTTCTTGTTTCTAAAAACCCATTTTGTTCCAATAATAGTATGATTTTTGGGTCTAGGAACAAGTGTCCAAACATCATTTCTTTCAAATTGATTAAGCTCTTCTTGCATAGCTAGAATCCAAGATTCATCAAGAAGTGCTTCATCAATATTTTTAGGTTCAATCTGAGATAGAAAAGCAGTATGATTGCAAATATTTCTAAGAGATGATCGAGTGCTTACACCTTGTGAAGGTTCTCCCAGAATTTGTTCCACTGGATGATCTTTCACAAATTTCCACTGTTTGGTTGCATCTCGTATTAAATTTTGATGATCTTTCCTGATGTCTCCATGTTGGACTTCCTCTATTGTGTTCTCTTTGTTGAGATTGAGACTTTCTGTATTATTTATACCTCCTGTTTCTTCATCAATGGATTTCTTGGAGAGTAGAGAATTAGATTCATCAAATACTACATGCATAGATTCTTGTACAGTCAAATCTTTTTATTGAATACTCTATAAGCTTTACTATTTGTAGAATACCCGAGAAAAATACCTTCATCAGATTTTGCATCAAATTTGCCTAAATTATCTCTGTCATTCAAAATAAAACATTTGCATCCAAATACATGAAAGTAACCAATGTTGGGCTTTTTCTCATTCCAAAGCTCATAGGGGGTTTTATCTAATTTAGACCTTAACATAACTCTATTTATAACATAACATGCAGTACTTACCGCTTCGGCCCAAAAATAACTAGGCAAGTTGTTCTCATTAAGCATTGTTCTTGCCATCTCTTGAAGAGATCTATTTTTCCTCTCTACTACCCCATTTTGTTGAGGAGTTCGAGGAGCAGAAAAATTATGCACAAAACCATTTTCATCACAAAATGTTTCAATATTTTTATTAACAAACTCTTTTCCCCTATCACTTCGGATACTTGAAATAGTATAGCCCTTTTCATTTTGAATTCTCTTGCATAACTTGGTAAAGGCATTATGTGCCTCATCTTTATGAGCAAGAAAGATGACCCAAGTATATCTAGAGAAATCATCAACAATAACAAATGCATAATATTTTCCTCCTAAACTTGCAACTCTATTTGGTCCAAAAAGATCCATGTGTATCAGTTGCAGTGGTCTAGTAGTGGAAATATATTTCTTGGTTTTAAAAGAAGTTTTTGTTTGTTTACCAAGTTGGCATGCATCACAAATTTTGTCTTTAAGAAAATTTGCCTTTGGTAAACCTCTCACAAGATCATTTTTTGAAAGTTTGGAAATAAGTTCCATGTTGGCATGACCTAGTCTTCTATGCCATAACCAATTAGTTTCATTTTGTGCTGAAAAACAAATAGCATCTTGTGAGGTAATTTCTTCAAAATCGATTGTATAAACATTGTTGCTTCTAAAAGCAATAAAACAAATATTACAATCATGATTATTTAAAATAATGCACTTATCCATTTTGAAAGTAACTGTAAATCCTTTATCACATAATTGACTTATGCTCAAAAGATTATGTTTTAGACCTTCAACAAGTAAAACATCTTCAATTATGAGAGAAGATTTATTACCAATTTTACCTATTCCAACGATCTTCCCTTTCGAGTTGTCTCCAAATGTCACGTGTCCTTCTTCTTTAGATCTTAGATCAAAGAACTTAGTCTTATCTCCCGTCATGTGTCTTGAACATCCACTATCTAAAAACCATTTGTTTTTAGCTTGTGGAGGACTTCATGCATACCTATAAAAACAATTAAAATGATTTTTCTTGGTACCCAAGTTCTTTGGGTCCTTTATTTATTAGTATTAGAAGAAACAAGATTTTTAGGTACCCATATGGCCCTAATAGTCATTGTATGCTTTCTTCTAATAGGACAAGCATGATAATTATGACCATTTCTATTACAAAAATTCAAATAGCATGTGGCATATATGAAAACTTGAGTAATTATAATAGTATCCTTTTTTGACAAAATTATTACGAAAAGAATTTTGAATATTAGACTTTGATGTAGAAGGATTATCAAAGAAGTTTTTATAAGGTTTGAACTTTTGTTTTGGCATATATCCCAAGCCTGCTTTGTCAAAAACACATCTTTGACTACCAAGAAGTTTTTCAAAATTTCTTTTTCCATTCGTAAAGTTTTCAACAATATTTTTCATAGTCTTTTTCCAACTCAGATTTCGTCTTTCAACTTCTTTTCTTAATACATCTAAAAGATTTCTTTTAGCATATATTTGATACCCAATTTTTCAAATTCCTCATATACCTCTTCTAAAACATTTTGCAATTTTTCATATGAAGGATTTTCAATATTATCAAAATTTGTTACCTCAATGTCATCTTTAGCCATAAGACAGAGATTTGCTGATTCTTCATTGCTTGCTTCACTATCTGAGCTACTTGAATCATCATCCCATGTAGCTTTCATTGCTTTCTTGCCTTTGTTTCGATCTTTCTTTAGCAGAGGACAATCTGGCTTGATATGACCAGGCTTATTGCATTTATAACAAATTAAAGTATCATTTTTACCTGAATCTTTCTTGGAAAACTTTTTGAAAGATTTCCTCGGATGAGTTTTATTTTTCTTTAAGAATCTCTGAATTCTTCTTGTTATCATCGCAACTTCTTCATCTTTATCGTCATTTTCCTCATCTTCATCACTTTCACTTTCATGAGGAACAGCTTTAAGCGCCAAGCTCTTCTTTGGCTTTCCTTCTTCTTCTCCTCTTTTCAATGTGTACTCATGGGTGATAAGTGACCCGATGAGTTCATTCACTTCGAGCTTCTTGAGGTCTCTAGCTTCAAGAATCGCTGTCACTTTTGATTCCCAACGTTTTGGTAGAGAGTTGAGAATTTTTCTTACCATTTCCACTTTGGAATAAACTTTGCCAAGAGCTGTCAAGCTGTTTATGATGTTAGTAAAACGAGTGTGCATACTAGAAATAGATTCATCATCATTCATCTTAAACATTTCATATTCATGAGTAAGAATATAAATTTTTGATTCCTTAACTTGAGAAGTTCCTTCATAAGTAACTTCCAAGTTATCCCAAATTTCTTTTGCCGTAGCACAAGTCATTACTCTATTAAACTCATTACCATTGAGAGCATTATATAATAAATTCATAGCAGTTAAATTCAAAGTATAAAGTCTATCGTCTTCACGATTAAACTCTTCTTCTTCCTTTTTGACCTTTACTCCATCAACCACTTTTGTTGGAATATAAGGTCCATTTACAATGCATTTCCAGATTTCTCGACCTTGAGACCTGAAAAATATTCTCATTCTAACTTTCCAGAATGAGTAATTGTCTCCACAAAAGAGTGGAGGCCGACTGCTAGATTGACCTTCACCAAATGAAGCTACAATGTTAGCCATAAGATCTTAACTCAAAAGATATTAATCTTATAAAGAGCTTTAGCTCTGATACCAATTGTTGCCCAGATGACTAACACAAGAGGGGGGTGAATTGAGTTGTATTTAAAAAAAATAACAATTATAAATCAAATATACAATATAAAATATAAACAAAATATGAAACAGCAATAAATATAAAGAGTAAGGGTAAGAGAGAAGCAAACTCAGTATGTTAACGAGGTTCGGCCCCACTGCCTACGTCCTCGCCTCAAGCTACCCCTTGAGGATCCCCGAATTCACTATTCAATCTCCTTCAGGTGGAGATAGAAACCTATTACACCTTTGAACAACACCGCTACAAAGGATCCGTGTAGAACACCCTCTACACTTGCAATCACCTTACACGTGGTGATTCAACGATTCCCTGTGTAGAACACTTTCTACACTCACAAGGGTTGTACACACCCTTTTACTGATACAAGAATTGATAGTGGGTAGGATATCAGAAAACACTCCTCAATGAGTGAAATAAGAACAATACAGCACAACCTATATCTCTCAAAATGAACAAGGGTTAAGGCTCAATGCTTAGAGAAGAGAGAATGAAAGCTTTGAATGAGAGTTGTATGCTCTTGGTGTTGTAAATGTGAAGCTCTCAAATGATCTATTTATAGGCATATGAGACTTCATATTCAAATTTAAAAAGATTCACATGTCAAAAACATCATCATTCATTTTTCAAAAATTTCAAACCTAATCTTTTTACTTTTTGCATATGACAAAAGGAGCACACTTTGTTTTCAAAAATTTCAAACCTAATTTTTTACTTTTTGCATATGACAAAAGGAGCACACTTTACTTTTCAAAAAATTCAAACAAAGGCATCTTCCTTTTGCATAAGTCAAGAAAAGCATCAATCACTTTTGAAAATATTCAAATAAAACATGCACATGTGAAAGATGACAATCAATCATCTTTAATATTTTCAAAGTTCAAACCTTTAATCATGGCATGCACATGTGAAAGATGACAATCAATTATCTTTCAAAATTTTCAAATTTAATTTTCAAAATATTCATGCACATGTGGAAAATGTATTTTAATGCTTTATGATAAAATATTAATTTTTGAGCCTTAATCCTAATTTCGAATTTTGAAGAGATTTACAATATTACTCTATGACTTTAATGTGAACTTGTTCCCTTCTTGCTCATGCTTGGTTCCTTGATGTGCTTGACTCCATTGTGTGGACAACTTGAGCTTGAGACTCCTTCATTTTTTGAATTCATTTGTTATCATCAAAATCCATGTGTAAATATATAATTACACAAAACTTGAAACCTTAGGTTCAACATTGTGAACAGTAAAAAATTAAGACATTGAATCACATTTTATGTGGGGGAGTTGGCGCTCAAAAAGTATGGCCCCTTCCAGTAGAATGAGAGTTCAACATATTTGAAACTTGGAGGGCATGATGAGCTTTTGGTGGCAGCGAGCTTCCATGTCTACACAAGTTGGCTAGCTTCGAGGGGCTCTCCCTATTACTATCTCCTAGGCTCTATGAAGAGCTCAATGTGCAGCTAGAATGGAAGGTATGAACTTTAATTCAGATGCTATTATTCAATCTATTAAAATTTTAATGGTTGATATGTCAAGCAAGATAAAACATTTTCAATGCCAAGGTCCATTGGATCGGGTGATTTTGGAGGAGCTAGGTTGTTCAATTATTCCGGTTGTCACAAGGAAAGTTAAATTAATTGCATGGCGGCCACCGAAGCTAGGACGAGTAAAGTTGAATGTTGATGGAGGTTCTTGCGGCAACCAGGGTATTTCAGGTGGGGGAGGGATTATCCGTGATGATCAAGGTGGAGTAGTGGCGGGTTTTGCTCACTATTATGGTCATGCTACTAATATCATTGCGGAGTGTAGAGTTCTCCTAGATGGGCTTTAGCTGTGCAGGCAACTGGGATTGAGAGATGTTTTGGTAAAGTCAGACTCAATGGTCATAGTTGGATGGTTAGCATCAGGAGTGTGTAAGTATTGGTTTCTTTGAAATTTTTGGGAGGAAATTACAATTATGGTTGGGGAGCTTAATGTTCAATTTCGGCACATTTTTAGATAAGTGAACCTGGCAGCGGACTTTCTAGCTAAGGAAGGGACATAAGGGGCCATTTTAGATTTTTATGATGATTCTTCCATACATGGGCTTATTCAGGGTATCATACGTATGGATAGACTTGGAATTCCTTTTCTAATATGTTGATTTTGATTGGTTTTGAGGAAATGTTTTTGGTTTGTTGGGATTTTATGCCTGAGGCTTAGGAACTCAAGGTGTTTGTTATTTTTGGATATTCATCCGTCATATGTGAGGGTTTTATAATAAAAATGAGAATGAGTTACTATTGGACATATGACCTCAGCTTTTCTTGGAAAAAAAAAAAAAGATCTTCCCTCTTCCACCAAAGCCCCCATCCCCAGAAATTCCCCTACCCAACCCGGCCGATTCCATCTCATTTCGTTTCCAAGTTTCTGTATTACACTCCACTCGTCAACCCCAAGAAATCATAACCAGTGGCACTAGTGCTACCATTACTAGCAACTCTGCAAATTCCACCATGCCTTCAAATTCCACCCCGAATTTTTCTAAAATTAATTCACTTTCCATGATTTCTTTCTCTATAATTTGTGCTATTTGTGTAGAAATGGTTTTGCCTATTACATATTCCTTTATTGTTTTTTTACCTTTTTTATTTCTTCTTCCTGTGTGGTTTTGTTACAGCAAATGACATCACTTAAACAGAGCAAGGGAATAGAATTGTAATCAAGCATCGATCCCGCACTGAGAAAATTTCATACTCAAGAAGCCATCAAGATATCTCACTTAGCCAGAAACCATTAAGAAACTAAGCCATTACATAGTACCCTCTGCACCTTTAGAGCCCACTCACTTTGCCAAACGAACTAACCCTTGAAAAACTGATTGTATCATTTGCCGTTGGGAACCCACATCCAAGATTGGGCTTTGGGCTTTTTACCGGCACCAAAACCTCAAAATACAAGTGAAAGAACTCGTCGATTCCGAAGATAACCAAGAACTCCTGATTAAATATGGGAGACAAGGTAATCTTCAGTTGTTTAACGAAATTCTATCATCAAAATAGGACGTGGTGACAGTGAGTGAGTGACCCGCAAACAATGTTAGAATCTTGGCTGCATTGGGAAGCGATCTGAGAGTTTGGAGAGGCAAGAGGAGAGGAGAGTTTAAAGAAACCGAACCTTCGCAAAGCATTCAACCTCCTTGAGACCCATGCCGCTGCCATTGCCAACTTCACTCTTCAATGGCAGGACTTGGAATCTCCATTGCCTGGGTTGGGTAGGGGAATTTCTGGGGTTGGAACTTGGGGGCTTCGGTGGAAAAGGGAAGAAGAAAAGGAGATGACCACAATGGGAAGCACCACACCATATTAGCTATAGTCAGGCATATAAGATTTAAAATGGATGAGCCACGTGTCAATAGTTTATTAGAGCACTCCCAATGGTTCTTGTAAAATATATTTTCCTTTAAAATGTAAAGAAAGATGGCCAAAAGTCCATTCCAACGAATCATCTATTCTATTTCTATTTTACATTTAGCTACAATAAATCCTCTACATGTGGAGGTTACTGTTCATTCCTCTAAACAATTTATTATAAGTTTTGCTACATACAAACACAGTTGCGCACTAATCTGTGTACCAATACTGATTTATTTATACTTAAAATTTAAATTAACACTGCTTTTAATAAAATCTACTTTTTGACCAATCACATCACATTGGTGCACAGATTAGTGCACAATTGTGCTTGCAACTATATTTTTCCAAATTATTTCTCTCTCCTTTGTCTCCCACAATAGTTTCTCTCTCCTTATATTTTTTCTCCAACAAACTATTAAATAATATAACATTTAAATGATATAGAAAATAATAAATAAGTTGATAGATGACATATTGTAAAAATCAGAATATAAAATTAAAAAAAAAATGAATTTTAATAATGTATTTTAAAAAATAGGATACATAAACCATTGGGAGTGCTCTTAAAGAGTTGTTATTTGGGTATTAACAGTTGGACCGGTGAGAATGTTTTCTCTTATTAATATAGTGCAATAGTGAATTATGATGTTTTATGGAATTTTAAAAAATGAGAGAGAAAAAAGTTGAATAAAAATTTTAAAAAGTTAAAATATTATTAGAATATAATTTTGTAATATTATATTTGTTTTGAAATTTTAATAAGTTAAATTATTTTTTTGTATTTTATTTAGAAGATTAAAAAAATTATAATAATTAGATATTAATGACTAGAAGTTAAAATTAAAAATTAAAATATATATCTATTTAAATAGTATTTAAATATTAAAATATAATAAAATGAGATTAAATAAAACGAGATAAACGTAGAACATCCAAGCAACCCATCGTAAACGACGTCGACACGTTTATCACAAAATTGTTAAGCAGAAAAACAGTCAAAAACTCCAAACCTAATCGCGCGTTTGTACTGTAGCAATGCGTTTCACAACAGTCCTTTGTCTTGGAAAGGCCGAATACTGCCAGTCTGCCATTACCCGAAAGAATTTTTTTAAAAACATTTTTATATATTTTAAAAAAATAAAATTCACCACATTAATTAAAAAAAAAAGTACTTAGTTAATTATTAAATAAAATAAAAATATTGAAAAAAAAATGCACTGATCGTTTATTGGGATTTCAAGTATTTTTTTAAAGTTATTTGTAGGTTTAAACAGTGAAATGAAAATTTTTTATTTTAGAAAAAAATTTAAAATATTATTTTTTTAATATTATTATTATTTTAAGATTTAAAAAAATTAAATTATTTATTATATTTTATATAAAAATTAAAAAAAATTTATAATAATAAAATAATATAATATAAGAATTTTGTGTCATCCCACTTAAAACCTTCCGTCCCTCAGCCAGCCCTTTCAGACTTTGTGCACTGCATAATCTCGTTTGTACCGTAGCATTTTATATTCACGTGTTTCCCAACAGCCACTTGCCTTGAAAAACGGAAAGTTGTATTTAGACTTTGAATGAATTGAATTAAGATAAAAATTAAATTAAATTAAATATTATTTTTTAATATTATTATTATTTTAAAATTTAAAAAATTATATTATTTATTATATTTTATGTTAAAATTTTAAAAATGGTAACGATGAAATGAGATGTATTAAAAGAAGCTGAATAACCTAAAACTTCAAACAAGTTCAGCTCAAAAGGAAAAGGAGGAGGAAAAACAAGTTCGTAGGGATTAGACATGCAGAAGGGGATAGAGCACAGAATTGTAAGCGTCAATGGCATTAGAATGCACATAGCAGAAAAAGGGCAAGGCCCCATTGTTCTGTTCCTCCATGGATTCCCTGAGCTTTGGTACTCCTGGCGCCACCAGATTCTGGCTTTAGCTTCACTGGGATACCATGCAGTAGCACCAGACCTTCGTGGCTTCGGCGACACTGAAACTCCGACCTCCATATCCGACTACACCTGTTTTCACATCGTCGGAGACCTTGTCGAGCTCATTGATTCTCTGGGTGTGAATCAGGTTTTTCTTGTGGGCCACGACTGGGGAGCCATTATCGGTTGGTACTTGTGCATGTTTCGGCCGGAAAAAGTGAAGGCATTCGTGTGTCTTAGTGTTCCTTTCAGGCCAAGAAATCCACATATGAAGCCGGTGGAGCGCATGCGAGCTTGCTTTGGAGATGACTACTATATATGCAGATATCAGGTTCTTTGTTAGTTTACTTGCCTAACCAACTTAACCGGATATGGCTTGTATTGTGATTTTAGTAATGTGTCTCCCTTTTTTGGGGTATCAAACCATTTTAGAAGAGCCATTACGCACACAAAATAATTATATAAACTAAATTTATAATTGATGTGATTTGATAGAATTGTTAAATCTGATTTAAAATAAAAATAATTTTATAATTTAATATATTAAGTCATATCAATTTATGAGTTTAATTTTATATAATTTTTTTATTATTAAAATATTTTCCTTTTAAAATAAGAGAAATCAGGTGGGTAATAATCCCTTTTTTGTTAGGAATAAAAGCTTTATTCAATAAAAGAAAGTACAACAACAACCATACGCTGCAAATGAAACACAAAAGCTGACCAAAAAGACAAAATAACAGCAACATAGATAGACACAAATAACACAGAGCAGATGGCATCACTAGCAAAACTTTTGCTACAAAATAGTCAACAGAAATGACACAAATCCCTACTAGTCTTGCTAGGGAAACAGAAATACTGTCCAATGTATTGACATGTTATATATTCACATCCACTTTCCTATAATTTTTTTTAAATTTTACTCATCTTTAAAATACATTTTACATCTCATTTTTTATCTTTTCTCCGTTCTATAAAAATAATATTTTTTATTCTTTTTTTATTATTATTTCTATTACTTTACTTTTACATCTTTAACTATTCCTTCTAAAATATATATATATATATAAACTTATTTAGAGGATGATCAGTAACTCCCCAAATATAGGGAGTCATTGATCAAATCCTAAATCTATACCTTAAAATAAGGAACTGGATGGAGTGCTTATTTTGTCAAAAAGTTAAATTGATTCCTAAAAATTTAAAAATTTTCTGAGTATAGGGAACAAGACGGGGAATGTTCTTAGACGGTCAAATTCTATAAATATATCCATATTATGTGTGCCAAACAGCATTTAGCATTTGCCAGAATAATATTTTTTAACTGGATGGATCCCACATAGTATTTTTAATGTTGTGTTTGTCTCTTTGTATTAAGAGAGAATTGAAGATGATTTCGATTAAGCCTTTAACATTGGTGCCAACAACATTAAGAGTGAATCTTATCATCATATTCTCCCCCATGAATGCTAGCACTTCCTTCCAGCTATGCATGGTAAATCAGGGCAGCCCAAGCTATTATCAATTAAGTAGCGTGGAAACTTCTGCCCCTCGAGCTATTGATAGCTCATTGTAATTTCATATCCCAATCTCCAACTGTTCCTCTTACAAAGGCATTCTGTAAATATATCTTCTACAATCTATTTGAAAAATATGTCCCGAAATCTTCTACAAAAAATACAGAGAGTATCACCATTAAAACTTCATCCAAGAACATTTCTTTTTTGGTTTCAAGTGAAAGCTTTGTATTTCCCATGATCTGGTTTGCTACGATTTCTTGCTCGAGGTTTTTAGGTAAAGCATAGTGTTTGATACAGATGGCATTCCTTACGGCAAGAAATTGAGTGTAACCACAACCAATGATACTTTGATATTGCCATGCATACATGTTGCAGGCACAAGGAGAGATTGAGGCTGAGTTTGGTCAATTGGGCACGGCAAATGTACTCAAAGGCATTTTCTCAACTCGCAGACCGGGTCCACCCTGCTTACCTAAAGGAAATGCCTACGGGATCGGTCCCGACACTTCAGCTACCTTGCCCTCTTGGCTTTCAGAAGAGGAGTTTAGTTATTACGCCGCCAAATTTGACCAGAAAGGCTTCACTGGAGGATTGAACTACTACCGAGCCTGGGACCTGTATGTACTTCAAAATTCTGGGAAAATGTTTCTTGGTCTAACTATCAAAAATTCTCTTTTGGTAGGTAGACCAAGAAATCTTGAGTTCTTGGTCTAACTATTAAATATAAGCATGAAAACTTAAATGTTGGCATTCCTTATTTATCTTGCAGAAATTGGGAGCTCACAGCACCATGGAATGGGGTGCAAGTAAAGGTACCAGTGAAGTATATTACAGGGGAGTTGGACACTGTGTATACAACTCCAGGAGTGAAGGAGTACGTGCACAACAATGGTGGTTTCAAGAAAGATGTGCCCTGTCTGGAGGAAATTGTTATCATGGAAGGAGTAGGTCACTTTATCAACCAAGAAAGAGCAGAGGAAACCAATTCTCACATCTATGACTTCATCACAAAGTTCTGAGCTGCTTAATTTATTATTTATATTGAGCTTTATTCCTGTTAGTTTATTTGAAATTCAGTCTGTCACCTCCAATTGAACTATTGAAGTAAGCTTAATGGTTGGCTAAACCTATAAATATAATCTATCATGCAGCTATGTAGTAATATGATCCATGTTGCAAATATTTTGTAACACCCGCTTCTCATCGTTATGAATAAAGTCATTTTTAGATAATTCTGAAAAATCGGTGTGCTACCACTGAACTTGACTATCAAATATTTTCTTATAATTGCGCCAAATATAAAAATTCTATAAAATTGTTCTTTATTAAAAATACTGAGATGATAAGAGAGAGTGTGTGGAAGTATTTATGAAAATTTCTCGTGGTCTATGTTATAAAAATCGTAACTTAAAAAATCTTGGTATATAATCTAGGCTACTAACACGTCTCTCTGGACCAAGTCTCGTTCTGAAGTAATCAAAAAACTAAAATGAGTCAAAGACTCGTTAAGAAATCCATTATAACATAAACATATTTAATATAAGGTTTTTTATAAAATATTTTATGCGGAAAATTTAAAATCATGATTTTTCATAAATATGCTGATAACATGCATGACTTGGAAATATCTCTAGTATATTGACTTATCTGAATTATCTGGCATATCTTAATTAACTATATTGTCTGACTAGCCAACCGTAACGCTCTAGCCCAATAATTCTAATTTGATCATTTTTATTGGGCTTGAATTATATTTAATGGGTCATATTGAATAAGCCTGTGAGCTATAAATTACTGGGGTTGATTAAGGGTTTTAATTAGATTCAATAATTAGATTGAATTCAATTTATTATTTATTAAGCGAGTTAGACTGTGACGCCCTCAGATTTCCGTTTGGGATCGGACGGACATCTGAAGCGTTGGGACATGTAACACAAGGTTACCTGCCCCCGTACATGACATATAGGATGCAATGTTCCTAACATGCATCTAGCATTATGCAATATTCGCAGCGGATAATTCTTTTTTTTTTTTTTATACTATGCACCGAACTTATAACATCCCAAATAATTAAAACATAATCCATGCATACTTAACAAAATAAATAATCACGATTACAGTACGGGTCTCAGAAGATTGTAATCTCAAAACATGGGTGACTAGACTCTATATTACAGTACCAAAATACACTTATTGAACCAGTTCATCGAGTAACTCGCGTAACTCAATTAACAAGGTTAGAATACTGTCCCAAAAGAAACTAACTATAGAAGCTGAAAACTCTGCATCGCATCTGCGGCGTCTAGTCAACATCCTCCAGCCTATCGGTATTTGCTCCTTGTTCTGAACCTGACACATCGCCTACCATTCGGGGAAAAATGGTAGTTGGGACTACCATGGTGAGATTTGATTACAAATCTCAGCAAGTTAACAGAAAACTTTCACACAGGTTAATGATGTATGCATAGAAATAAAGGTATGAATGCACCATCAAAATCGAAAGTAAACATAACATAACTTGACATAACATGGCATAAAATAATAAGCATAATGTGACATGACATAACATGGCATGAGTTGACATAATTGAACTGAAACAGAAGCTTAGCTTGACGTGACATGAACTTAAATCATAGCATGGATGTGAACTTGAAACATAACATGTACTTGAACTTTAAGTTTAACATGAACGTACACATAACGTAACGTGAAATATGACTTGAACATGAAATACATGAACTTGGAATCTTATTTAATTGTCTTGATTAATAACGTGACCATATGGGTGCTACACGGGTCCCCTAGAGCCGTGTGTCCCTGCCGATTACCGCATCACAACACAGGTATCTAGACCAGCTGTGAGTGCGTTAATACGTACTCCACAGTTGTTGTGGCCCCACGTATTCTACGTGTCACAATTGCTGTGTCTCACGTAGTGTATGCTCCACAGTTGTTGTGGCCCCATACTTCATGCTCCACAGTTGTTGTGGCCCCATGAATACACGTAACATAAAATATGGCACCATCGGCGTTAGTGCCTGGCGCGCTCCGGTGACCAGTTACTTAGGCCCCATTCGCAACCTGTTGACTGTACTTCGTCAACCCAGGGAATTTCACACCTATTTAGACACTCCAGCGTGAACAAAGGAGTTCCACTAGGATATTACCCCATCCTAGCATTTAGGGTCGTGATTGACATGAATAACTTAACTTGAACATGATCTGAAACTTATATGAACTTTACATAAGGTGAACCACGCTTGAGTCCGTGGCACCGCATAACATAACTTGTGGTGAACATGCTTAGATCCGTGTCACCCTTAACATAACTTGTGATGAACACGCTTAGGTCCGTGCCATCCTTAACATAACTTGTGGTGAACACGCTTAGGTCCGTGTCACTCTTAAATATCTTATCTTTCTTAATACATGAGATATTATTTAATATCATGAACTTTTCTAACATGGCGTATACTTGTAAATGGCACAATATGATTTAAACATAAACATTCCATGACATACATGTAACATATGACATACTTAACATGGCATACTTATAACATACAACATTGCATGACATAAAAGATTTTGTAACAGATAAATATTCATAAAAGAATAAATCATGCGTAACAGATAAACATGTAATGACATGACATATATGATAACATACATACATAAATTGTAGTTCCCTTACCCATCATACATACACAATAAACTGATAGTAAGTTAGAAGCTAACTTACCTCGATTGTCACGTTCTACGAGAATAAAGTGCGATATACGAGAAACTGTAAAAGGTCATTCTAAAAGTTAGAAATTTAATTACTAACAATTAGAAACATGGAAACAAGTTATCTTAGAGTAAAATTATCATTTTACCCTCTACATGTGGGAAAACGACCATTTTACCCATAACTTAAGGATTTCATATCCTAACTCCAAAAATTTCCAAAATTTACATTCCTCATGTAAATTTTGTTCTAAACTCAAATATCAACTCAGAAAAAAATTTAAAACAAAACAACACTATGGAAAACACACTATGGCCGAAACATCCATAGGCCATTTCTCTTGATTTTTGTTACAATTCCTTCCAACTTCAAAACTCATGCTTAAACCAAAATTTTACAACAAACATCTTCCAATCCTAAGTTTAAAACCATACTTGAAACATCCATTTAGAAAAAGCTAATAATCAACACCAAACTTTTTTGTAAAAAGATCAAAACACTTGAATCACAAGCTTTGTCCTTAAATCAAAACATCTCCAAGAATTCCAAAAAATCTAATCTTACTTCTAACATATTCATAACATCATCCTCAGATAAACCATGCTTTAAATCATCAAACTAAAGTCACCAAAATCACAAAAATAACACTTGGAGTTTTTGATTTTACACTTAGTCCAAAAACAGAAACTTTTTCTTAACTAGCTTTGATAAATCTCTTGATCAATGGCTTAAGAAGGTGAGATCTTTGAAATAAAGTATCACATGGTTTAAAAACGTGTCCTAAAGAATATCCAACCATCAAAATTAAAATCACATGGCTAAAACCCAATAAAACATGGATCTAACCTAAAAACATCAAATCTTAGGCCTAACCGAAATTCTCTTGCATAGAAAAATCATATCTTTGAAACTAATACTAAATATCTCCAAAATAACATCCTAACATGAAAATAAGAGACTTAGGATCATCATATAAAAATATCAAAGCCTTTAGAGTAAGATCAAACCTCAAAATATTCAAACTTTATCCAAATAAAAACTGTTTTGTCACTTCCAGTTTTCATGTTTCTAGATCTAATAAAATCTATCATCAAAATCTTTATTCATGCAACAAAACCTCAATGAAAACTCTTAAACACATTCTAAGAACACTCCATAAAATTTTCGGACCAAGATATATCCATTAGCTTGGTCAAAAACTCCAAAACATAACACACTCTCCAGATTCACGCCCAGAATGACCTTTCCATGGTTAAAAATACTTTTGACCGACCAAATGACCATGGAATGATACGAAAAATACATCTACGGAAACTAGACTCAAAGAGGAACAACTTTTATGAAGGAGTCATCGTGTGAAAATACTTACAAAGGGTCGAAAAACTCCACGCAAAAAGACCCAGAAATCTGCCCGAGAGAGCTCTTTTGGGTTTCTCTCTAAGAACGGGGTGAAGAAATGATTAAAGTGAAGTAAGTGTGTCTTGCACGACTCAAGACTTCTGTAGGGAGAATATTTGGACCTTAATGATCATTGAGTGGAGGTGTAGACATGTGACATAATGTAGAGGATAGTGGGGGGCAAAAGACAACTTACAAAGGCTATGAGACATGGGACTTGATGGGGTGGGTTCCTCCATATTAATGAGTGCAACTTGATGCAATGAATGGTCTGCCAAGTGGGGGAGGAAATTTCTCCAAGAAGCTATGCCAAGGTGGCCAAAATTCGTGGGCTTTAGTGGGCCTTAGTGGGCCTCAACCAAGTGGGCTTCAATTTGGGGTTTAAAGGGGGTTTGGTTAGGGTTTGAGATGCTATCAAGCCCAAATCCAATTTTTCTTGGCCCAATCAAATTTCTAAGGTTTAAAATGTTGGATAAAGATGTCATAATAAGAATTTGAGAAATTAATAGCATTTGGAAGTGATTTCATCAAGTGATTAAACACAATGCTAGAAATTGGATCAAAAGGGCTTGAAGGCCCAACTTTAGGGTTTGGGGAAACCGTTTAGGGTTTCGGTTTCAACCAAGTTTTTGGAGTTTCAAATAGATTCCAATCATTGAGGGTTTCACTGACTAAAACCTATGCGATTAGTCGATTCGTGAAAACTTACGGAGTTTTCACGAGATTTCTAAAGTCTATAGAAATTTCACCATTGAATTTCTAGCGGGCCGTTACATAGACTCTTTCTAGAATTTAAAGATTTTCCATTAGAAATCTAATTCAATTTAAAATCGTCGTTAATAGAAGTCTTCCACGTAATTTCAGTTAATCCTATATTGAATAATCTACTAGATCATGTTTTTAAAAAATTCGAACTCTCATTAATTACTAACACAATCAAAATTTAACTCTACGTCGCCCTCTCCCAATTTCTTTTATATACCTATTCCCTTCTCTGTTAAATTTTCAAGCCGCAATATTGACTTTTAAGAACTAACTTTAAATTATAATAATAATATAACTAGATAATATAAGTTAACCTTAATTTATGATCAAATTACTAATCTTTTATCACTAATCTAATATTTTTAGAGAGAAGCTGATTTGCTATAGAATAGACAAGTGATTTCCATTCTCCTTTGAAATTCGGTTTTGTACGAAGTAAAGGGTATTACAAGTCTTCATGGTATTATGGTAATTTTATAGAAAGTCTGAACATGTTATTTACAGGCCTACAGTAATTTATTTCCTACCAAACAAGCATGGTCTGACTTATTACTTGAAGGGAGGCGCTACTTCCACGTAGGGAGGCCACCGGAGGAGTCACCGAATAGGTAAAAATATTTTATTTTTTTTCTAAATATTTGTTTTAAACTCATTAACTATTTAAAAAAATAAAAATCACAAACTTATTAAAAAAATATTTACTTTAACTATTAAATAAAAAATGAAAAAAAAATACTCAATCAGTGGCCACCATTAGTGACCACTTATGTGGAAGAAACATTTCCCTTAGAGCATTGGCAATGGCAACGCAAATTGCCCAATGCACGTCCAAAATAAAAGCAAATGCGAGAAAAATCGTCTGCATCAGCCTAGCTAAAGTTGAAAATTTTGACATATTAACTACAATATATCTTAGCAGCTCTTCATGTCTAGCAAGGGACTATACAAGGAGCAAAATAATATTTTATCATTTTTCTACCTGCCACTCTCTCTTTCCCTCGATTTTTTGTTGTCTTCATCCCAAAAACCATTTCTTTTTCTTTTCTTTCTTTCTCCCGAAACTCCCCTCTCTGTCTTCATCCCCTTCTTTCCGTCGTCCTTTTCTTCTTCAACCCGCAAGCCCTTTTCTTCTTCAAACTGTCACTCTTCCCCAAATGAAATCATAGAATTCCCTCTTCCTTCCCACTTACAAAAAACACCCTCCTTCTCATCAGCAATGGAATGACCTTATTGAAGATTTATATGGAGTTAGGAAACCTTGTACATAAATAAGAAACCTGGTTACCTGCTGGAGTTATGGAAAAGTGAGCTAAGTGTGGCCGGTATAACCTACAGTTCTAGAAGTAGACATAATTGTGCAGTCGCAAGACATATAAGCATAATGTAATATAACAAATGATAAGATGGAAAATAAATTAATGTAACCACAATGGTAAGCACTGTGAAAGACAATTCTACAAATATCACCAAATGTGATGTCTACTCTTACATTTCAACATACATATTGAACATTTTTTGGCATTAGGATCCAGAGTTCTTGATAAAACATTTAATTTATTGTTCTTCCAATTCCATAGGTAAACTTCACTATTTTATTGGTGAGTAGAGGGGAAAAGCTTGGATGTTGTTTTCTTGTTCTGAAATCATTTTATGTCATCGTAGAAAGTGGTGAAGTTCCTGGAATAACCTGTATGTTTAATTAAGCCCCGAATGGCCTATGCCCCAAGAATTGTAAATGATGATTGGTTGGTATAATAAGTTGTTGGCATGTTTGTTAGCTTCAACCACAATTTTAAATTTAAATGTTGGGTAGAAGAAATGTTGATATGTTTGTATATGTGATTATTGGATGAATGGTTGGCAAAATATATTTATCGAATAATTAGGTTGAGGGAAAAAAACAGTTGAAAATTAATAATTTTATTTTTTAATAAATTTATTGATTAATATATGAAGTGCATTTGTAAAATATTAGAAAAATTCTGTATTATTAAAATAAATAATAATATAAATCTATATATTATATTATATTATTTTACAGTTTAATTCTGTATTTGTAATATTATATTATTATTTACAGTTTAAGATAACTAGTCTAATATGAATTAATCTATTAAAAATCTATATTATAGCCAAAAGACCAAATCAGAATTCTATTTTAGTCTTGGCAATGGGCTCTTACTCGAAGGTCAGAAAAGCGATTACTAGTTGAAAGGACAAGAATTTAAATAGCTAGGGTTGTTGCCGAGAGAACAAATATGCACTTCAGAAAAAAAATGAAAGGTTGTAATGGACATAACAGGTGGGGTCTAGTCATTGGTTTTAGATTTTTTTATTTTATTATTATTATTTATGTTTTGTATTGTATCTGTTGGTTTGGGTTGAATATAGGGGCCTCCCACAGCCCACCATGTTGAATAAAAAAGCTAAAGGGTGAAGGTCGCGTGTCCAATCTTAGAAATAAAACATTTCAAAGTAGTGCTATCCCCTAGCAAACATGTTCTAAGATTCATCCATTTGTCAGTGACTGATACTACATAAGGAATTTCAATAAGTAATTATCTTAAATTGAAGTAAATTTCTAACACTGATCTGAATCTAACTCGTTCAATAAATAATAAATAAAGTTTAACCCTAGTTATTAAGTTTAATTAAAATGCATAATCAACCTCAATAATTAAAGTTGGTGAGCTTATCCAATATAATCCTATAAATATAATTATATTTTTTGTGTATGCTTGTAACGATCATTATTGAAAAGCACATACTTGCCTTATCAACACCACTTGGATTCCCCAGGGGTCCAGTGCCCCCAAAGACCTAATAAAGCGAGCAGGACTTGGGTAACTCTAGTTTCATGAAGTAAAGAAGAGGACTCAAAATCAGGTGGTAGGCTGGTAGCTCAAGTGACCAAACAAAAATATCCAATAATAATTACCTATTGCACCAAATACGGTCAGGATTGAACATGAATTAACTATTTGGCTACAAATAAACCCACACACAACACCTCATTTTTTTTTCTTTTATCAAATGTTTGGTATATGAATAATGAGTAGAAAAATTCAATTAGTTTCAGAAAAATAAACCCAAAAATTTTTTTTTTAAAAAAAGGTGTGGTATGTGTGCTTATATTTAGAAATTTTCCTGTGATCAATCATTATTTCGGAAATGTATTGAACCAAACGCGAATATCCAAGATAAAACTGTCTTTCTTACTAATAAAAAAAACGTAATATCCAAGATGCCCCATCTTGATACATTTGAAACAAGACAGTGTAAAACAAGATAAGTCTTCCAGTAACAAGCACTGAAAGATCATGTCCATAGTGCATATCACAATAACGATGCCAAACAACCGCCACAACACAGGTACCTAATAGTCTAGCAAAAATTTGAATTACCATAGTAAGAAATAACGTTTCTTCCCCAACAACTAGTAAAATTAACTCAAACCTTACCCATAAAAAAATTAACTCAAACCCTAAATCCCTTGCTGTTCCTCTTTCCTCTGGCCCTCTCAAACTTCCTCCCCTTTGATCGGACATAGGGCTTGGAGTGGCTGTGTGGCACACCAGGAGCGGGACCAAAGTGTTTCACTGCTTCACGTGCATTCTTTGGACCTCTCAGAAGAACCTGCATCAAAGATTATGTTTAAATACAATAGGAGTGGACCTCTCAAACATTGTTCCGACTGACTTGGAAGAACTTACAAGTAATCACATAATCTCCCTACAGAGAATAATGTGTTTCTCATGTACACCCCCCTCTGTACTTGGGCAATACTCATCTGCTATTTTCCCATTATGTAAATGATGACTACCTTGAACATAGACTCTTGTATATATGTATTTATGCATATATGGATTGAATGTCACAGCGCCTTCTTTTGTCAAGACTCCACAATTTTCCAAAATAATGGATGGAATATCAAATTGTGATTGTTAAAAGGTATTACTAGAGAATCATCATATACACATTATAGAAAGAAGACTGTTGCCAGCTCTCTTTAACCAAAACAAAATCAATGCAGAAGGGGAAGATTCTCAATTTCAAATTGTCTCCACAAACTTTCAGAACATTTGTTAATCCTTGAGCTTATATAACAAGATTCTAAGCTGTATCCAATCACAGGGGAGCAGCGACAGCCTAAACTAATTCAAAAGTGTAGCAACTAATAATGGCATCAAAGTCAATACCGTGTTCTGGCCTAGTGGAGCCCTCAGAGCCAATTGGTCAAACGTCAAGCACTCACCACCAGCCTTCTCAATTCTTGCCCTAGCCGTCTCAGTAAATCTCAGTGCTGTAACCTTCAAGCAAGGAACTTCATAAACCCGAATATCATCTGTCACAGTCCCCACGACCACAGCAATCTTACCCTCCTATAAGGCAAATCACAGATGCAACAGTATTAAAACCCATGATTCATGTTTTCTAACTAAAGTGGATCAAAAAAGTACAAACCTTTCCCTTCATGAAACGGATCAACCTAGAGAGAGAAAGTGGTGGCTTGTTGACTTTGCTCATGAACAACCGCTTCAGAATCACTGCATTGAACTTGCTGCCGGTTCTCCGAACAAGGAACCGGTAAAGCTAATCATGTAGCATCAAGTCAGACAGACTGTAAACTTATGCAAAAAGATACACACATTCATACAGGAACATTACAGGCGCAAGCATTTGGCTTGGAGGTCACTTTTTGAACATTTCCAGAGAACAACTTTATAAGAAGGAAACATGATTTTTTCTAGTAAGTAAAAAAATACTGCTGAGAGACAAATCCACGGATTTGACAATATTCCAACTCTTAGCTCAGAAAATTATAAGTCAAAAAGACGAACGCGCCCACTGCGACGCGTCACTCTTAAGAGTCCCATACCGGGTAAGAGAAGTTTGAAAGAGGATAATTATGACTTTTTTTTACAAGTAAATGTAGGGCAATCCTATCGCTTAAGCTGCACAAAACTAGAGCAGCAAAGCGGCCATAGCAGCCCCCATAATTGCTAATGTGCGCCTATCGCACTATTGTGCGCCACGATTTGTAACAGAAACCTCTCCCGTGGAATACCACGCCACCCCTTCCTCAAGAGGGAAGCGCTCGGCCTTAGGCGTTGTTAAAAGTGCACAAAACTAAAAAAGAACTCAAATTATGATGTATATGCCAGAGTTTGCTCTCCGAACGCAAACAACATTGGGTCTGTTTTAATGTTTTCCGAACAAACCAAAACTACATCATGGGACATCATCCGTTCATAAGAAACTACCCACATACATGATACAGAAGAGCATATGCATACTCATACTGAAATCAACACGTGAGCATGCGTGTGCGAGAGTATAGGTAGAGTTCGGAGAGACCTTGACGAGCAGTTTAAGGTATATATCATCGGATTTCGGAGCGGTACGCTTGGATTTCTTGCTCTTACCTCCTGCGACTAGATCGATACCCTACACGGAAATGAAACGCCCACGCAGTCAGATTAGTATTATAAGAATTAGAATCACAAAGAGAGAGAGAGAGAGAGAGAGAGAGAGAGAGAGAGAGAGAGAGATTACCATTAGAGCTTGCTTCGGCAGACGATGGTGTGGTGTCTCTCTTGGGCGACGCCGCGACTGATGCGAGGAACTCAAACTATGAAAACTAGGGTTTTGAGAGGCTTTTTATCGCGCTTTATCGGACTGGGGAGCAGTATTGGTCCTCATAGAGCATCAGATCTTGGAACGACACGTGTCTGTGGAGAAAAATAGTAAAAGACATAGTTTGGGGCTTTACAAGGAGTCCAACCCTAGGAAGTTTAACAGACTGGCCCAGTTTTACTTGTGAGTTCTCATTTTACTCCCCAAAAGAAAGAAGTAATTTTTTTAAGGGCTTTTGTTATAACTTTAATATTTAATATATATGAAGAGAATCCTATGATTTATGTGAATTTCTTAAACAATATTTGTGACGCCCCCAACTCCCACGTATGGACATGTGGAAATCGAGATATCAGGATGATGACAACATAGATCATACATCTCATCACCAAGTGCCAAGTGTGTGTACATGCAATATGTGTACAAATAAATAAGCAGCGGATAATAAATATCTTACAACTAAGTATCAGAATTTTTATTTAATTACAAACTCGCTTAAAATACACATAATAAAATATTACAAGTTTAACACTATCTCAAATCCAAATACATAATATAAAAACAAATACAAATAACATCCATAGATAAGCATCTCCAAATCAATACTCAGGCGGAGCCGCCTCCTCGAGCTCAGCCTCCTCCTCCTCCTCAATCTCTGCATCAAAATCTATAGTACCAAAAATGGTGTCGCATGTAAGTAATCTTCCAAACGCCATCAGATAAAAATATATCAAAGCCACAATAATATGCATGAAGAGATGCCAAATGCACATGTTCCAAAAACCACATTTTACCACGCACGCCAAAATCCCATTTGGCCCAAAAGATTTCATTTAAATCATTCCTCGTCATTATCCCAGATAATGACCCAAATCAAGAAACCACCATTTTCCCAAAAAATTGATCACAAAATTCTCATACCAAAACCTCGTCATTTTCCTAGAAAATGGCCCATATCCAAAACCAAATCCAAACCAATTCCAATTAATGCATGCACCATGATCTCCCCTAGGGATCATCCGCATACCCTGGCTATTATGTCACACCGTAGGTAACGACTACGCCTGTGACATCTAAACGAGTGATCTCAGTCTCGCACCCAGCGCGTACCTGGCCCAGGCATCCTCTAGCCTCCGCCAGCAGAAGGGCCACGGAGTTGGTACGAGAGCGTTACCATCCCACTCGCTCCCGTTGTCGCCCAGCGACAACCCAGGGACGTCACTCAGTATATTACGCTCCCGAGTGACCAGAGGAACTCCACCGAGATAATGCCCCATCTCGGCTTGGGGTTGTGATACACACGCACCCAAAAATCCATTTAACTCGTAAAAACCCAGTTTTCAATATTTAACACATGCATATGCATGCACAATGCAATGCAAATGATACGACATCAATTAACCAACAATTCTCAAACATCCATAACAAATAAACAAGCAACTCCGTCCTCAAATCCAACCGACCCCCGACTCCTCGACTCAGTCCGGAATAACCAATCAGTCTCAAATAATTATTGTAAAAGTAATAATATATTTAAATCTAAAATGAAGTTTGAAAAATACTTACATCGCGATATGCTAATTTTCAAAGGATCGACGAGCGGCAAACGGCGAAGAAAAAGCAACGTAACAGTGCAAATTCACTGTGACCGTGGGTTGTAAAATACCCACTTTTGAACGGAGACAAACCAAGGCTCGGGATTAATAGGGAATGGCTTAGGGATGTTTATGAAACTAGTGGAAGTAAAGGTTGGCCGTGGGTGGCGGCGAAAACGGCGGTAGAAGAGCTTAAATACCTAAATCGGAAACTAGTTCGTGAGGGCTACTCCGGCGATGGATCGAGGCCGGAAATGGGTGGGTTAGGACGGCAAAGAGTCGGTGATGAAGTGGTGAAGAGATGGTGGTCGGAGGTAGAGTGATGGCGGCAAATCGGAGCAAAAACCGTTCGGCTTGGAAGAGCTATTCCGGCTAAACGGCGGCTCCGTTGGCGGTGGAAATTTGTGGGGTAGTTCACCGGAGGGAGGGGAAGAGTTTGGTGGTGGTGGTGTGGCTCATGTCGCCGGCAAGCGGCGGGTCTGGGCGGCTGGACAGAAAACGGCGTGAAGGGTAGAGAGAGAGAGAGAGAGAGAGAGAGAGAGAGAGAGAGGGCTCGCACGGGAGGGAAGAAACAGCCGAAGAAGAGAAAGAAAAAGAAAGAAAAAGAGAAGAAAGAGAAAGGAAGAAGAGAAAAGAAAAGATGGAGGAAAAGAAATGAGATCCAATTCTCACCTCTGGAGTCCAACAACTGATCCAACGAAAACAACTTTAAAAGCAATAAAACCAAGAAAATATTTTAAACACCACGTAAAGCTAAATATATAATAAATAAGTAATAAAAACTAACAACTTAATTTTAAATCCAAAGACAAGCTAAAATAAATTAAACAGTAATTTAAACTCAAACAACACATAAAATCCAATTAAAATCTGATAATTCAAAATAAAAAGAACTATTATTTTAATTAAATTAAAATACTCATTCAGTGAAAATACACGTAAAAACGGGGTATCACAATATGGATACTCAATTCCACATTTATGTGTTTTTTTTAAGTAAAATTAAAAAATTAGGACATTCGAAAAGTTGAGAAAATAGAGAAAATTAATAGTTGAGAAGGTTGTGTTTTTATTTTTGAGAAAACCTGGAGGCTGGTTCGGCTGGTCTTCTTCAATAAACAGCCTTCCAATAGCAGGACTTCACGTAAGCCTTTTTCATTTTACATGTTCTGCGTTTGGCAACACTCGATCAAAACGTCTCATACAGCCCTCTCGTGCCACTTTCTGTCTTCCACCCCATCCCAACCCACACTCATCCCATGGCACAGAAGGAGCTCGACCACCCCAGCCATCACGGACAAAGCTCAACCCTCGCAGTTGGCACGAACGGAACTCAAAAATTTCAATTTGAAATTCAGAATAAAGATTCTGAGGTTCTTTAGTTGCAATAACAGATTGATGAGGCAAACCAGAGGTAGGCGAACTTGGAGAAGAATCTTAAGCTCAGGGGCTTGTCAACAAAAGAATCAAAAGGTTCCTCAGATGAAAATGGATTTTTGCCTACTAATTTATCCCCTGATCTGTTTACATCTGCTGTAGAAGCTACTTTCAAAGCCATTCATGATTTTTCTAACTCGTTGATCAACATGATGAAAGCAGCTGGGTGGGATCTTGATGCTGTTGAAAACTCAATTGAACCTAATGTCATTTATGCAAAAAGAGCTCATAAAAAATATGCATTTGAATCCCATATATGCTAAAGAATGTTTAGTGGGTTTCAGAAAGCAAGCTTCTTTGTCAAATCGGACAATCTCACGGTCATTGAAGACAACTTCTTCTACCAATTTCTTTCTCTAAGGGAGATGGATCCGCTAGGCCAAAATCCAGATTCCATTTTTGGAAAATTTTGTAGGAGCAAGTACCTAGTGGTAGTTCACCCAAAGAAGAAGAAACGAGAAATCTTTTTTTTTTTTTTTCAAATATTTGAATTGACAAAGACTACATTTTTCAATCGAGCCTAATGAAAATTTTCAATGCAAAAATACTCTATTTTTAGATAATTTCTATTGAAAAACAGACGGGGATTTGAAGTTGATATTTTACATAGTCGAATATCTCACCAAGGTAAGACAACAGCAAGCTGCAGGGGTGAAAGCTCCTTCAATGATTAACCTTTCGGTTTTAATCACATGTATCCTTGCGTATTGTGCTAATTCAACACTTTCTTACATGTCTAATGCTTATTTGAGGGTTATTTTACTCCTATAAACAACAGGGCTGTCTAGAAGCGTTTCTCTTTATTTTTTACCCTCTTTAAGTTGATTGTATAAGCAATACGTGCTTCAACGTTTAGGCATGACTGGCTTTGCCTGAAGTTTGTGTTGGGGTAATTGTTAGGATGAAAAGCTAAAATAGATATTTTCCGGAGATTTAAAAGATGTTTAATTTGATTTAAAATAACTGGGAAATTTATCTAAGAAGCAAGGCCAAAAAAGTACGTTTTTTTTTTAATTTTTGTTCAAGTAATGATATTTATAACACCATAGGCATAACCCCATGTAATATCACTCGTGATAAAAATGCATCGATAATAATAAATAAAATTGAAAAATCCAACTATAACGTTGAAATCATAGTTGTCATGCAATTTTAGTATCAGCCGATTGTCATTTCCATGATGCTACAAGTAGCATTATTAAACTTTTAGGATCCTAATAACATGAACAAATTATTTTCTATTATTTTTTAGAAAGTATTTATACCAAGAAGATTTTACTTCAATCACGAGTCTTGATACTAGGAAGAGGAGAACTACATTTTCCACTTTCTTACACGTGTTTTACAAATGTAGATACTAAAATTTCAAAACTGTAATCACATTGCACCCCTCATGAGAAGTATCGTCATCTTAAGAGCAACACCACACTGTTCACTCAATTCCTTGCCATTAATTCCAAAGGTCTCGAGACTGGTTCTCTGTAAGGGTAATTCTGGCAGCAGATAGAGATATATAGCCCTACCTTGTTTCTTAAGTGAACAAACATCTCACTCAATTAACCCATTTTGTGTTTATGGATATTTACCACAAAATGGAAGTCAAAGTGAATCCTTCAAACCAGATGTTATTGAAACTCAACAAGTTCAGAATTTAATTACAAAAAAGCAGCAAACCTAAGGGGGCACAAAACTAAGCAGCATGGAATTCAAAATGTAATATTTCTAGCGACCAACCAAAACAAAACCGATTAATAAAATGATTGATCATATATATTAAAACTAATTTCTTCACTGTATACAGTGACAGATGAAGAAACTACATGGGAAATGGTACACATCATCCCTTCAACGGGTCACTATCATTTTTCATAGACAGAGATAACAAAGTTATTTCTTTATCCCAAGGATGTTAATGTTGTGGCTCTTGAACACCACCTCAATCAAGACGCTCCATCTGCAGAGTAAGTAGGAAAATCAAGATGATCGCACTGTTCAAACTTAAGATATCATACACAGTCAAATTATATACTTTTTTAATGTCTGTGACAGCCATATTATAGGAAAAGTCGCATGGTTTTTAACACAAGAATGGCCATTGGGGTTATAACAATAAAGTGTGTACAAATAAAGAGGTAAGGATTTAACCATGGCATACCTTCCAAAGACCATCATTTAGATAATGCATATTGTCCACTCCAATGCCTTTGTTGATTGCTTTTCTGTAAGACAAGCAAATAGATCAACTTATTAAATATGCCAACGAGCAAAGGAATAGCCTCTATTCTGACTAGTGACATCCTGCATGTGATAAATAAATAATTGAACGAGTGAAATCCTGCATGTGATAAATAAATAATTGAACGAGTGAACTTAATATGCTAATAGGGATATGCTGCTTTTTTCTCTTTTGCTTTTGTTTGGCAAGAATCGGCAATGCTGAAGCCCTAATTTTGGCTCAGTTCGATGTAAACCTAATCTTTTAGGCCTGTGCTTCTAACATTTGTCATAGTCACATATTGCTCCACTACCCTTCTGGGAAGAAGAGGAGGGAGAGAGAAAACCTAGGTGCTTAGCTACCCTCTACTTCCAGATTAGCACTCCGATTAATAGAAATTGCAATATGCCATACTAACTTACATGTCCTTTGCTGACATTTTTGTAAATCCAATTGCAAGGGCATGTTCCTTTCCTTCAGCCATAATGGCCTGAGAGCATTCAGTTCTACAAATCAGAAATATATATATATATAGCAAAAACAAAACTTCAACACAAAAACATGATATGATCGGTACGCACGAAAAAACATATATGCTGAGTACAACATGCATGATCCCATCCATTGAAAAAAGTGTAGAATTCATACCACTGGAGTTTCTGCCTCCACATCTTCATCCAAAGCGCCACCAGGAGATGTAAGACCAGGACACATTATGTTGGCACCAGCAAGGACAAATCTTATTGCACCTCTGTCAACTTGTAATTTTTTCATTATATTTGGATCTGTAAAACCAATAAAAGAAAACCATGTCAAGGGCCTTGAATTTTAGGGATAATATTTCCATTGACAACAAAAACATAAAGTGATGATGATAGACAATGCGTACTTTCCATCCAATTAGATATAGAAGAAGATTAAAGAATTTCAAAGAAAATTTTAAATAAAAGAGGAAGAAATCTTTTTGATAAATAAAAGAGTCTCAGAAATCTAATATTAAAAGGGAAAAAGCACAAAACCAGTGATATGTTGATTTCAGCCTCTAAATTGGTGGATACAAAAATCGAAAAGACAGTAATCTAATGATAAAGGGAAAGGTATAGTCCACTGTAACTGAGCCTCTAAATTGCTAAAAAATGAATGTTTCCATGAAAATATTGTCTCTCTTGGCTCCCAACTAGAATGCAATCCGCATTGAAGGCCTCATTCATATGCCACTTTAATACAAGATTCCTAGAAAGTGAAGAAACTAAGTCAGTTGGTAATACCCACGAACCCTTTGGCCTTGTCATTCCATTCACCAAATGGATTTTTATAATTGCTTAAAAGGAGTATGGATGCGAAACCATCTAAATCTTTTATTTTCCTCTGATTGATAACACATAAAGGTGGGTTTTGAACCAACAATCACACCTCCCATCCTATTCTAAGATGCTATTTAAGTTAGAGCTCATGAGAGGAAATTTATGAACTTTTTTTTGTTATCCAAGAGCTATGCACCCACTTTTCTAAGAAATCGTCTGTCTATTTTCAAATACATTTTTTTTTTGGTTGATCAGTAAACAAAAATTTTCAAATACATATAAATCAAATAGAAGATACAACTTCAAGACAAGCAAATCAAATTAAGAAAATCCAGGAAAAACACACACATTGCACAGAAACATTTTCATGTAAAACATTTTCACCGTTAAAGTAGATAAAATAATTAGATGCAAAACAACTTTAAATGGGAAATAAAGGAAGGAAATACATTACACTGATGGAGGAGTCGTAAGGTAGGCATGTATGGTCCATCACGAATGTTGAAGAATAGCGGCACATTGTTCACCAAAACCAGATTTAAGTGGTTTTGACTATAAGAAGAAGATAAGGAAAAACCATTTGTCAGAAATAGGAGTTGGATATACTGGGTAATACAGTTGCCATGAAAACAATATGTGCATGGAAAATATCTCAAGCGAATTACAAACCATTTAGCAACAATGAGAGGGGACTTCTTTGGAAGCAAGTCATCCAGCACTGGTTCAAGCCCTGGATACTGCAAAAGATAGGAGATCTAATCTAAATTTCTGAATTTCTTTTCAAGCATTTGTTTGAAAATAAAGAATATTAAAAAAAAAAAAAAAAAATCACTGGCAGCTGCACCTCCTCTGCAATACTTTGTCGAATTTTGCGTTGCACGGATGCCTTGACTTGATTTTGTGCAGAGACTTCTTCAGAGGAAAACCTAGTAGAAATAAAACATGCATGGATCATGGAGAAAATTTTGCATTTATTAATAATTGCAATAATACCTGCCTATCAAAATTAAATGCACGGCATAACAGGTATTGGGTGCCGAAGGCTAAAATCCCTAGAGTTGTGGTGCAAGAAGATTAACGCATAGCCCAACCCAAAGGCCAATACAATAAACCTTAATAGTACACTAGCAAGCCAAAGATCCATTCACGTCAATAATTATTCCCCAATTCATTTGAAAGAAAATTAAATATGTACCACAACTGCACAACACAATCCATTCTAGAAATTTCCAACCATCACTATTTTTCAAAATTTTAAAATTCATTTACCAGATCAAATTATACCACGTAAATGGTGTGTGGAGTAAAGGCTTTCAAATAAGATCATTATTTTTTAACATGTAGATTTCCTACCACCATTATTCCATGTGCAGATCCATCATGAAATCCCAGAAGAGCCTACGACAAGGTGATCCCCAAAGTCCACAAATCCATGATCTCCCATAGCAAGACCATATTTGTTTCCCCTACTATTACCATTCTTAATTAGTTAAGCCCGGCCAATCGAGCTTCAAATGCTTTTCCACAAACATAAAAAGTTTGCACCTCCAAATCCAAAGATAAACAATCTCCATCTGATAACTCACGTGCCAAACAAAACACTGTCCGTAAAACCCACTTCCCCAATTTCTCTCATTCATTCCCAATCATGGCCAACTTCATAGTGCACAAAAACGAAAGCACTACATCATTTTGACATTCATTTGTGACCTCCATTACAAATTGGACCAAACCCATTGCAACTCGCTAAAATAATAATAATAAATAACACACACACACACACACGAATAATAGTATAAACGGAGAGAGGGATTACTTTTTGAACATTTTGCCGTCAGTGAAATATCTCGAGGATCTTAAGAAGTGATTTGAGATTGCTGCAGGCACGCCATAGAAATTAATTAGAATTGTGAGCATTATACTATAATCTGGTTCTAGAAATGGACTAAATCCAAAGATTGCCAAAAGTTTTATACATCAATGAAATGAAAGCTTTAAATCAAAATGAGATCTTAGTATACGACTTTCTATTGCGCTCAAACAATGTCCATTGACTGTTACGACATACCGTCCTAATAATGCAATAAAATCACCAATGACGACATTAAAATTAAATTTGCAAAATTGAATTGGTGGAGGTGATCATGTTAAGGATAATGAAGCTAACGTTAGATTCAAAAGCCCGGAATGTTTGGGGAAAAATTTAAAAATTCAAGCCCTAAAATAAAAAAAAAGGAAAAGAATCACGAAAGTATTATATATGAAGCGGGGCAAAATATATATACGTGCGTCTCTATATATCTATCTATGCACACAGAGAGATAGAGAGAGAGAGAACCATTAGAGCAACCATTAGAGCTCGCTTCGCGACTGATACGAGGAACTGGTACAGGTAAAAGCTAGGGTTTTGAGGTGCTTCAAGCCCGCGTGGTAATTAAGGAACTCGATCGGTGATTCGCTGTAGCCTGCACCGATTCATTTGGGTAATATGGGTTTGGCGGTTTGAAATGGGACACATTTTTGTGGGTTCTTATTGGGCTTTGCAAAGTGGGCTACGATTCGCTTATACGGGCCTAAGACTCCACAAACCCCTAGCATATAAAATCATTTTTCGAACTAATTCTATGTTTTGAGTCTTTTGACACCACTTAAACCTAATCATGAATCCTACTGTTATGAACACCCGTAGTCCTTGGAGAGAGCATAAAATAGGGATGAAAATAAAATGAGTCAATATAAAAAGATAAATTAGAGAACATTCACAACTCTTCAAGACGTTTTCAACGGAAAATATGCCTGTGGGCCGTTTGTTTGCCTCGATTTCTTTTTCACATTGCTTTACGCTTGTTTTTCTCTTTGATTTCCTTTTACACCGCTTGGTTGTTTGTAAAATGGTGATAAAAACTTTAACGAACTCCGCTAAGTTGCTAACTGGGTTCGAACTGAGTCAAATAATGGTGCTGGAGAATTATTTCTGTAATGGGCCAAGCGGATGGGCCCATATAATGTAGTCTTTTAGTGTTTAGTCTGTGTAGCAGATGAGCCTGGAAAGTATTCCTTGGGGTGTTTGTGATATTTAGTGCGTATTTGGGGTTGCGGTGGAAAATATAGCTTATAACTTTAGAACTTATAGCTTTTAACTTAAATAAAAAGCTCTACTATTAAAAAGTCATTTAATGTTTGGTAATCATGTCTCTAAAGTACTTTTAAAGTTAGTTATATTAATTTTTTAAAAATATACAGTTATCTGCAGGAGCTTTTCGATAAAAGTTTCAATTTGGTGCTTTTTAAAAAAGTAGATTTTCAGCTTATTTAGGTGATTAAAGTACTTTTTATAAATTTACCAAACATATCATTTTTTTTAAAAGAGCTTTTAAACAATTAAAAGTACTTTTAAAGCTTTCAAACTCAATCCCAAACAGGCGTATGCTTTGTTTAGTGGGTTTCCCATAACTAGAAATCGGCCTTTTTGTTTGTTTCGCCATGGCCTTTAACGTTTTTCTAGTCTCGATTATCTTACTTGGCAATATAGGGAGGCAGATAGAATTTTTATTTTTGGAAAAGCTGAATTCTGGAATTTTTTGTATTTGAAAATATTGTAGGAATTGGGGAGCCTCGAACATCCCCAAGCCGTAGCAATTTTACTGAATTACACCTTTTACTTAATTCTCACCTTTATTTCTCTTTATCATTATTTCTCAATTGGGATTATAACAAAACCTAACATTGAATCGAATGGACAAGCAGGTAACTTATAGTGGAGAGTCTATTTGTAAAATGGTGTAGAATAAAGAAACATCGCGTGCCCATTTGTGTGATTGTTCGGTTTCCTTTTTTTATAAAAGTACCACTTCATGAACAATCTTTAACAGTCCTTTTTGGTCTTTAACAATCTTCCTAACTCGACTTCCTTTACTTTTCACATAAAAGCAATAAACAATCTTTAGCTAGACCCATTGATCCTTGAATACCCAAGTAATGCGGCACGAATCAAGTTTAAAACTAACTAATACGGTACACATGCCAAGTCAGGAAGTGAACTTGATTTTTATATAATTAAATAGATGAATAATGCATTTAATATACCTATTTAAAATTATTGGTGGCAATATATGACACAATTTGTAAATCTAATATGAACACAACATGAAATTAGAGGGTTTAAGTCAAACAAGTTGACACGTTAAGACACAATTTATAACATGTCAATCCACTTAATCGGAAATCAATCCATTGTGACACATTTAAATTTTATTTTAAAATCATAATTTTATTATTGTTGAGTTAATGTAATATTGGTATTTCTCAATATGTTTATATTTTTATTATTGGAATTATAATTCTGGATCCATGCTCATATTTGTTATTGTAGGGTTTGTAATATTGATTTTATTACATGTTAAAATTTGTAAACTATTGATATTTTTTTGTTAGTAGGTAGTTTTTTTTAAGATATTATGACTACTAATAATATAGACTTTAATTTTTATATGAAATTATGTTAATTATGTCAAATGAGTTATATGTGTTAGTTCAACACATTTAATTAATCGTGTTGTGTTGACCTATTTCTAATTAATTATGAAATTGATCAAAACGGGTGGCACGACATGATCCATTATCTAAATGAGTCGGACTGAAATTTGAAAGTTTGATACATTTAACTTAAGAGGTTAGGTTCAAATTAACCTATACAGTTGAATGTTCATGACTTGACACAAAATGAACACGATCCAAAAACACAAATTCCCACCCCTATTAAAATAAAATAACTCTAAAAAAAATCAATGACATGGGCAGAATAAGATTACAGCTTTAATAATATTACTTTGACTGGGGATTTCAAAAAACAATGTTACTTGGTTGAAAAGCCTTAAGACGGTCGGATGACATTGGAAGAAATTGACATGACTGACTGAGTCTCTTTTGGACCAACATGGAAGAGAAAAAACTTATTTGTATTTGATTGCAACCCCTCGATGGTCTTTCTTTCCTTAGGTAGACCTAGTCAACAGGATGCGTTAATTAAAGTTAATAGAATTATACTATTGGGTTTGAGTGACTATTCAACTCTCTAAAAAAAAATGAGAGTAATATTTTTCATCTCACTATATAATATATGACATATTTATTATCAATGGATAATAAATAATCATCTAATAAATAATTATTTAATAGTAATAAATATACATAATCTTACATAATAAAAACAAAGTGAGATAATAATATAGTATATAAAATTTTTAAAAAATATAAGTTATTGATTTAAGGTTCCTATAATTATTTATTCTATCCATACTCCTAGGTGGTATTCTATGATATTAGTCATTTTATAGTATGTTGATAAGTAAAATAATTAAAACACTACGTATTTTATATTTAATAGATGCTATCTATTTCACTTGAACGACAATGTTATTTTTCATATCAGGTTCTATCGTCTCCAATAGTATTTTTTGATGTGACACATTATAAATAATTTTATGTGCTAGTTACTTAAATTATTATGGAAAATACAGCTTGGTCTACAAAAATATTTTATAAAATTGAATTTATAAATTGATGTAATTCTATATGGTACGCTGGATGGATATAATACTTTTAAGAGCATCCTTATCCGGTGCCCCAAAACACGCACCGAATTCCCTATAATTTGAGAGAATATTTAGGAATTTCATCCCAAACTACCCTCTTCCCATTCCCCATTTTGGGATTTAGGGATGAGGTTACTACAGTAAGTTTTCAAATATGGAGATCTACTGTTTGTCCCCAAACCATTATTTTATATTGATAAAATTGTTTGTAGTTAAGTTTATAAAAGGAGGTGAGAGAAAAATGTAATAAAGAAAAAATAAAGAAATGTTATTTTAATAGAATAGAGAAAATATAAGGAATGAGATGTATGAGGTTTTTGAAAGATAAGTAAAATTTAGGAAAAAATTTTAGAGAATGTACTTTTTAACTAAATTATAAGGAATTTTATGGGGAATAGGATGTGAATGCTCTAACAATATTAGTCAATCCCATAGAAAGTTATAGCTAATTATTTGGTAGCTAGGATTTATATTAATGTTGTAACTATAGATCACTGTTTTTCTTAATCTTCCATGCAACTATTATTGAACTACAATACATTTGTAGGATCAAGCTTTATTTTATTTTATATACATATATATATACATATATATATGTATACATATAATATACATATATATATACATATAATATATATATATACATATATATATGTATATTATATGTATATATATATATATATATATATATATATATATATATATATATATAGTAGGATCAAAGTGGGGTCAATGGGATGGGGACCAAAAATGTAGGAAAAGAAAATGTTCATGATTCGCCCCGAGTTTTGGTCTGACCCTCCAGTTTGCAAAGCTTCTACTCGCTTGTGTGGGTTTAGGTAGTTTGACAAGTTTGGAATAAAATTCTTTTAATGCTACATAATTAATTTGCACAAAGAGTTATTTCCTTAAAAAAGGGGATTATTGATATTCAAATAATTCTATTTAAAAGTAATGCAAATTGAAACGATACCTAAGGCAAATCATGAAACTTTAAACAAATGATCAATGACGATTGCAATTTTGGCATGTAATAGTTTGAAAATAATTATTTTTGGTTTCGGACTATGACAATTTCCTCTTGCCTAAAATATACGTTCATAGCAACAAATTACATGCAAGCATGCAACTGTTCACCACAAGATAATTAAATAATCATAAGAACAACGAGTGGAAACATGCTCACTAAATTTAGTGTAGTTTATAACTATGTATATATATAATATTAATATACCTTTCTTACCCACATCACTACAAAAAAATGAGTTTTTGTGACCAATTTATTGCAACGAAAATAGTATTCGCAACTAATTTGTCCATTTTTCTTGTAGTGCATATAGCTCATTTCCATTTTTCCCAACAAAACATGCAAGCATTATTAATGTATCAGACACCTTAGTAGAAATAGAGGTACAACAATGGGTTCTCTTCGTCATGTGGTTGAAGATTGCTTCAGTCTTGTGAAGCTCTATAGCGATGGCTCCGTTTCCTGCTCAACCAACATAGACTCTAACATCACCATCATCAATGATGGCTCGGTTCACTGGAAAGACTATCTTTAATTTCGACAAACACCACAACCTTCATCTACGCATGTACAAGCCTACAGTTACACTAGTACTGCCTTCATTTGCCACGCTTCCTGTCCTATACTACTTTCTTGGCGGCGGCTTCTGCATCGGTTCGTGTGTTGATGCCATCTTCCACAACATATGTCACAGCCTTGCATCTACACTCAGGGTCCTTGTTGTTGCACCAAACTTTAGACTAGCTAGCACCAGAGCATAGACTTCCTGCCGCCATTGATGATGCAATATGCTCTCTAAGATGGCTACAAAATCTAGCCATGCGTAGCCATGGGAATGACAAGGAAAATCAAAAGTGTTTAGGTGATGGGATATTAGTAGACTTTGATAAGGTATTTGTGTTGGGTGACTCGTCTGGTGGGAACATAGCGCATCATATAGCAATTAGGTTTGGGGGCAAGGGTTCGGTCGAGTTGCAGCCACTTCAGGTGCGGCGTTATGTGGTACTGTCTCCATTTTTTGGCGGAAGCGTGAGGACTAGGTCTGAGGAAGAGAGGCCATGTGAAGCATTCTGTAGTTTGGATATGTATGATAGGTATGGCGCGTGATATATATATATATATATAAATATATATATTTATATGAAAGCATGATATATAGGAGTATAGAGACATGATCACTACTGGACATCCTCATTAGATCACCGAGCTGCCATGTTTTAGTGAGAATTGGCCTTGGTTATTAGTGAAAACAGTTCATATTAAGTGAATCTTATTAGTTGATCATGGTGAAGATCATAGCTAGATCTTAATGACATATGCCAACAAACAAAAACATGGTAATATATATATATATATATATATATATATATATATATATATTTGTTATAAACATTTGTATAACCACACACAGTCACTAATTAAGACCATTGAACTATCAACTAAGACTAATTTTTAGCCACTAATTAAGACCATTGAGCCATTAATTAAGACCTATCTTTAGCCATCAATGGTGACTTAAGTTACAACTACCCCTTTGTACTCCTATATATATGGATATCATTCCCTTGTATATGCATCAAGTTTTGTATTGAAGAATAACTCTTTCTCTTGCAATATTCTCTTTTCTCTTGCAATATCATTTCTCTTTTAGTTTCATAACACGTTATCAGCACGAAAGTTCTGACGATTTTGAAGCTAGTAGTCTTCTACTTCAAGTAAGTTTTTCAATATATTACTTTTAGTTCCCAAAATGAATATGAAATGTTATATTACTTGATGAAACTCTATATTTATTCTCATGATTTTTTGAATATATTTCTTATTTACAAATATAAGCATACTTATGTTCCTGATTTATATATGTAGAAAATGTCAAATCTTACCAAATTGGAATTTGTTGCTCTTGACATTTCTGAAAAAAATTATTTATCTTGGATCCTTGATGCTGAGATCCATCTGGAAGCGATGAACCTGAGAGATACAATTAAAGAAGGAAATCAAGGGTCCCGGCAAGACCGCGCTAAGGCAATAATTTTCCTTCAACACCATCTTTATGAAGAAAAAACTGAATATCTCACGGTGAAAGATCCCCTTATTTTGTGGAATGATTTAAGGGAGAGATATGAGCACCAGAAAACTGTAATCCTCACAAATGTTCGTCATGATTGGATGCACCTGAGGTTGCAAGATTTCAAGAGTGTTGGTGAGTATAACTCTACACTCTTTAAAATTAGCTCACTATTAAAATTATGTGATGAAAAAGTCACTGATGATGACTTGTTAGAGAAGACATATACTACTTTTCATGCATCGAATGTGCTCTTGCAGCAGCAGTATCGAGAGCGAAAGTTCAAAAAATATTCTGAACTTATATTTTGTCTTCTAGTAGCTGAGCAAAATAATGAGTTTTTGTTAAGAAATCATCAGTCACGTCATACTGGTTCTATATCATTTCCTGAAGTGAATGGTTCTAGATTTACACCATTCCCAGAAGCGAATGGTGCATCTTTTCAAAGAAACCGAGAGCGTGGACGTGGTAAAAAAAATTATAAAAGTGAAGGTCCTAAAAGCGACTACACTAAAAGGGATAATAGTAGATATACACTGTACCACCAGAAGCGGTTCAACTCAGAGAAGGGTAAAGATCATCAAAACAAATTTTTAAAGAAAGATGAAGATGGAAGCCATAGATGTGGTATGACTGGACATTGGTCTCGTACTTGTTGTACAGAAAGCACTTAGTTGACCTATACCAAACTTCTATAAAAGAAAAAACAAAAAAGTTTGAAATAATTTTGCTGAACTATCAGATACTTTAACTTCTATAGATGGAGAAGATATTACAAGTCTTGATGTTTCTGATTTCTTTGAAAATTCTAGTGGTAGAATTGATCATTTGATTGGTGATGGAAGTGTTCCTTTTTAATTAATGTATTTTTTTTTATCTTATTGTAATTTTTTTTTATATTTTGCAATGTTTTGTAGTAATAAAAGTTTTATATATTTTGTAGAATCATGAGTCTTACTGATGAACTTTTTATCTCTGAGATGAATAATAGAGATGTATGTCTGGCTGACAGTGCTACAACTCACACAATTCTTAAGGATAAAAAATATTTTCAAAATCTAACATTGAGTAAAACCTATGTTCATATCATATTTGGTTCATCGAATCTAATTGAAGGCTCCAGAAGAGCTTATATTGTGTTGCCTAATGGCACCAAATTTTGTATTGATGATGCTCTATTTTCTTCACAATCTAGAAGAAATTTATTGAGTTTTAAATATATACGTCGTAATGGTTGTCATATTGAAACCACCAACGAAGACAATAAAGAGCATCTTCTCATTACTAAAATAATTTCGAGTTAGAAGCTCGTATTAGAAAAACTGACTGCTCTCTCATCTGGATTGTATTATACAGAAATGAGAACAATCGAATCACATGTAGTAATGCACCAGAAGTGCATTGACCCCAAAGTATTTATGACTTGGCATGATCGCCTTGGACATCCGGGATCAATAATGATGAGATGAATAATTGATAATTCGTATGAGCATCCCCTAAAGAATCAGAATGTTATCTTACCTAATGAATATCCATGCTCTGCATGTTCTAAGGGTAAATTGATTATCAAACTATCTATCTCAAAGGTTGTTTTTGAATCTCCGTCATTTTTACAAAGGATTCATGGGGATATATGTGGGTCTATTCAACCATCAAGTGAACCATTCAGATACTTTATGGTTTTAATTGATGCATCAAGTCGATGGTCACATATTTGTCTACTTTCCACTAGAAATATTGCATTTGCTAAACTTCTTGCCCAAATAATTAAACTACGAACACAATTTCCTGACTATCTAATTAAAACTATTCGATTAGATAATGCAGGTGAATTTACATCCCAAACTTTTGATAACTATTGCATGTCAATAGGAATAGAAGTTGAACATCCAGTTACACACACACTTAAAATGGTTTAGTTGAATCATTGATTAAAAAGCTTCAGCTAATCGCTAGACCTTTGCTTTTGAAATCAAAACTTCATATTTCTGTCTGGGGACATGCTATACTTCATGCAGCATCGTTGATTCGAGTTAGGCCATCAGCATATCACAAATATTCTCCATTATAGCTTGCATTTGGTCAACAACCAAATATTACTCATCTTCGTATTTTTGGATGTATGGTATATGTTCTAATTGCACCTCCACAACGTACAAAGATGGGTCCTCAACGTAGACTTGAGATATATGTTGGGTTTGATTCTCCATCTATTATCAGATACCTTGAGCCTCTTACAGGGGATATGTTTAAGGCACGTTTTGAGGATTGTCATTTTGACGAATCCATTTTTCCAACATTGGGTAATGAGAAGTCGGTGCCTGAAGTACGACAGGAAATTACTTGGAAAAATAAAGCCATTTCCCAATTTGATCCTCGTACAAATGAATGTAAACTAGAGGTTCAAAAAATTATTCATTTACAAAGTGTTGCAAATCAATTACCGGATGTATTTACTGACACTAAAGGTGTGGTAAAATCATATATTCCTGCTGTTAATGTTCCAGCAAGGATTGCAGTCCCTGAAGGATAAGTTGTCAAAACAGCAAAAGGTGAGTCTAAGATACGCCTGAAGCGTGGACGGCCTATTGATGCAAAGGACAAAATTCCTCGAAAGAGAAAAATACAAAATGAATTTGGTACTCCTGAAGAGTCCATACCCACAACACAGGCCATAAGAGTAATTGATACTCCTGAAGAGACTAAATCTCCTGAAAAAGAACCTCCTGAAGAGGTATTTAATGAAATGTCTTCCCTTGAAGAGGGACAGGTACTTGAAAATAACGAGATCTCGATACATTTCATGAGTACTGGAGAAATTTTGGATAGAAATAAAACTGTTGTCGACAACATATGTTCATATAAAATGGCCCTTGACATTACCAGAAGTAATGAAGAAATTGAGCCAAGAACTGTCAAAGAATGTCGACGTAGAAATAACTGGCCAAAATGGAAATCAGCTATTGAAGCTGAATTAAACTCGCTAGCAAAGCAAGAGGTTTTTGGACCAATTGTACAAACACCAAAAGGTGTAATGCCTGTTGGATATAAATGAGTATTTATACGTAAGCGTAATGAGAACAATGAAATTGTGTGATATAAAGCAGGACTTGTTGCACAAGGTTTCTTGCAGAAACCAGGGATTGATTATGAGGAAACATACTCTCCTGTTATGGATGCAATCATATTCAGATTTTTGATTAGTTTGGTAGTTACAAAAAGATTGGATATGCAGTTAATGTATGTAGTCACTGCATATTTATATGGATCATTGGATCATAACATATATATGAAAATCCCTGAATGATATAAAATGCCTGAACCTTCTAGTCTGAGTACATTCAGAAATATGTATTCTATTAAACTTCAAAGATCTGTATATAAGTTAAAACAATCCGGACGCATGTGGTATAAACGCCTTAGCGAATATTTATTGAAAGAAAGATTTAAAAATAATCCAATATGCCCATGTGTTTTTATTATGAAATCAGATTCCGTATTTGTTATTATTGCAGTTTATGTTGATGATCTAAATCTTGTTGGAACTCCTGAAGAGATCAGAAGAATTGCTACATATTTAAAGAATGAATTTGAAATGAAAGATCTTGGCAAAACGAAATTTTATCTCGGCCTGCAGCTCGAGCATTTGCAAAATGGAATTCTCATTCATCAGTCAAATTATACAGAGAAAGTCTTGAAGCACTTTTACATGGACAAAGCTTATCCCCTGAGTACTCCAATGGTTGTTCGATCACTTGATGTGCAGAAAGATCCATTTCGTCCTTGTGAAGACGATGAAAAAATTCTTGGTCCTGAAATACCTTATCTCAGTGCAATTGGAGCCCTGATGTATCTTGCAAATTGCACTCGGCCTGATATTGCATTTTCAGTTAATTTACTTGCAAGATATAGTTCCGCACCAACTCGAAGACATTGGAATGGCATTAAACATGTCTTTCGATACCTCCGAGGTACGATTGATATGAGATTATTTTATCAACATGGATCAAGTCCACAATTAGTTGGATATGCGGATGCAGGTTATCTTTCAGATCTACACAGAGATAGATCTCAAACTGGATATGTATTTACTTATGGAAATTCTCTTTATCATGGAGATCTGTCAAGCAAACACTATCTGCTACTCTTCAAATCACTCAGAGATCATTGCAATTCATGAGGCAAGTCGAGAATGTATTTGGCTAAGATCAGTGATTCAACATATTCAAGAAAAGTGTGGTCTTCCAGTGATTAATGATAGTCCAACAATTTTATACGAAAATAATGCTGCTTGTATTACTCAAATTAGAGGAGGATATATCAAAGGTGATAGAACCAAACATATTTCACCTAAATTCTTTTATACCCATGAACTTCAGGAGAAATGTGAAATTAATGTCAAGCAGATACGATCAAGTGATAATCTGGCAGATTTATTCACTAAAGCATTACCAACTGCAACATTTAAGAAGCTTGTGCAGAACATTGGAATGCGAAGACTTGAAGACCTATTATCATGCACTTTTCAGGGGGAGTAAATGTCTTGAAGACTTATGTTGATTGTACTCTTTTTCTTTCGTTAAGGTTTTATCCTACTGGATTTTCCTTTACAAGGTTTTAATGAGGCAATCTTAAAGCACTTGGCAGTACACATGAATGTTGTACTCTTTTCTTTCGCCATTGGTTTTTTTCTCACTAGGTTTTTCCTTGGCAAGATCTTAACGATGCATATTCTTTATGTATGATCATCCAAAGGGGGAGTGTTATAAACATTTGTATAACCACACATAGCCACTAATTAAGACCATTGAACCATCAACTAAGACCAATCTTTAGCCACTAATTAAGACCATTAAGCCATTAATTAATACCTATCTTTAGCCATCAATTGTGACTTAAGTTACACCTACCCCTTTGTACTCATATATATATGGGTATCATTCCCTTGTATATGCATCAAGTTTTACATTGAAGAACAACTCTTTCTCTTGCAATATTCTATTTTCTCTTGCAATATCATTTCTCTTTTAGTTTCATAACAATGTTCTTGTTTTGTCATTTTTCAGAATTGTTAGTTTTCTCAAATTACTAAAACATGATATGGAAATATTTTTATCATTACATTAATTTGTAAACATGTATATGATCGTGAGCATCTGCCGGCCAAACATTTAGTAAACGGCCTGGCCTATAGATGGAGAATATATACACCTATATATGTGTTCGTGTGTGGTTTAGCACATGTGTTAGGAACTCTTATGTATATAATAACATTATCATATCGAGAACAAGTGGGTGATAATTGTAAGGGGAAAAAAACTATTAGCACTCAATTAAATATCAATTTTGGCCTTTATATTTTGCAAGTTGTAGTTGAACTTATCTCACAATAATGAAGACAAAATTAAATGTGTATGCGAGACCTATTCGATCGTTTTGGTCAACTTCATGTTAATCTATAAATGTTTTTTTATATAAAAATTATATTTTCAAATCGGTATATATAGAGCACGTACACCTAGTTAGTAAATTGTTTACGTATCATAATTTGATTTAAAAAATATATTTTTGAATTTGAATCTTATAAATAAAATTTTATCATTTAAATGATATGTAAATGATGTGTTGTATATATCGACTCGAGAATAAAATAACTATTTTCATATATATTACTTTTTGGATCCTCCTATTGAAAACAGGTTTTGGAGATTCTCTTCCACTCGAAGGAACTATAGACCACCCCTTGGTGGACCCCTTGGGACCCTCTAGTCCCAACCTAGCAGAAGTGACCCTCGATCCGATTTTGGTGGTTGTAGGGGGCGACGAAATTTTGAAAGATAGGGTGGAGAACTATGCAAAAAGGTTGGAAGAGCTAGGAAAGAGGATTGAGTACGTAGAGTTTGAAGTAAAGCAACATGGTTTCTTCTCTGAACATCCATCATCACAAGTACTGGCTGAGAGAGTCATAAAGATTATCAAAGGTTTCATTGCTGAAAGCGTCGTTGAGTATGATCACATGGCCGGATGATCAACTCGAATCTTAATTGTCATGCATCATGTATATGTTAAATAACGTTATATGCTAGGCGATGATTTTAAATGACTGAAACATATCAATCTAGCAAGCTATTGGCTTATGTCGATGTCTAATAGACAGATCATCAGTCCGGTGGCTATCCTTTTGTTTTTGGCCTTATATGTGATCTATGGTCATGGTGCGTTTGGAATCTCTTTGCCCTATATATTCTTTATGATTACAAATAGGTATGCATGAAACTATGGCCACCGCAAGAAAAACAAATATTTATGATGAAAAAGATTATTTGCTGTAAGAATAAACTTATTTAACAAAAAAAATAGTTATTTTACGATAATTAACTACAAATTCACTACAAGAAAAATAAATTAATTGCGAATTGTCTTTTCGTTACAATAAATTAATCACAAAAATCTATTTTTCTTGTAGTGAAATAATTTTTATTGTTTAACGTACAATTTTTTTTATAACCTATTAATTAATGAGAAAGAAAAATTAATATATGTATATATATATTATATATATTAATAGCTCAAGTATCTAAATTTTAAATTTCATGCCTATAAGTCATTTAAGGTGTCTTTTGTATAAATATCATGAGAAATGCTTGGTATCTTGATAATAGGCCGCCAACATTTCTTCCGATACTTTTTCTTATTTTTTTTATTTAATGATTAAATAAATATTTTTTTTATAGATATAGTGAATTTTATTTTTTTATAATATTTAAAAATACATAAAATTATAAAAAAAATACGATAAGAAAAATAGACTTTTGCGACCAATTTATAGCAACAAAAAGACTATTAGCAATCAAAATTGGTTGCTAATAGTATTTTCGTTGCTATAAATTGGTCTCAAAAGTCCATTTTTCTTATAGTGAAAATATACTTGTCGGTACCAAGTCGGTGGCTGTTGAGCCACTTGATCTATTAATATTACATCTTTTTGTTTTGTTTTACAAGAACCATTAATATTGTTCTTGTCCAGTCAATTGCGCTAGGACTGCAACACATTATCTACGACCATTGGCCAGTAGTATCCGTCGTTAACATAGATCACCAATATCATACTTATCAGTACTATCACCCATCATTGTAAATGTCATGGCCACCATCGAGTTATATATATATATATATATATATAGAATTAGACATTTTTTAACATATGCATGATATAATATAATCATCCATGTGAGGGGATGGGCCCCGGGCCCAACCCAGAACCTCAAAGTAATCCCAAGCCAGGGAGAATAAGGGAGCCCATGACAGTCTAGGGTGGGGGCCCAACCAACAGGATGCTGAGGGACCGAGGAAGGAAGGACGAGGCCCATCCCAACAACTCCCCCTGCCCCATGAAAGGGGCCCCTAGGTCATGGCCCATAGTTGGCCGAGAGACCCGTTACAAGCCCAGGCCACTCAAGGCCATTGTAAGAGTTGGAACCGAACAAGGTCACATCGAGCATGAAACATTGCGGTGCGCTGTAGGTTAGATCTGCCCAGCCATGGGCATCCCAGCTAGGGACATGTCGCATTTAAAGTATAACAAAATATACCAGCACGCAACGTTGCACGTCTAACACCACACGATCATGGTATGGCACTACACCGTAGGATCAGGGGTGTGATAGATTTGACTCAAACACAACTTAGCATCCCACGATCCCCCTTGGTGCTAGAGCCCAAGCTAGATATAAATACTCCGACCCATTCCACAAGAAATGATTGGATGCTTTTTTATTATTCACATACTTAAAATTCTCAACTAACTTTTATATCAAAGGACTCACAGGATCAACCCGAGTCCACTCTTTGTTCATCTTGCAGGTTTTGCAGCATGGGCCCCTTGAAATTGCTCAAGCCATGAAACACGACATCAACAATCTAAGTAATGAAAATTCCAAATGATATATAGATCGGTATATTAATATCAATTTAGAATTATGAGAATGCTTCTAATGAAAACACAGACTCAACGATGAAAAGTCAAGGACCAAACTAGCTAGCTAACACCGATCGTCGTATGTGATCCACAGGTTTTGATGTTATACCATCTTTCCATTTCGTTTTAATTTTTTAATTTCTGGAGGAGGGGTGGGGGGCTTGTTCATTTCATACATCATTGAATGGTTCCCCGCTGTTCTGTCCCACTTGTTTTATTAAAGTCAGGTACTGCAATAATCGATGTTGATGCAAGGATGCTGCTGCATGTCTGGTTTTGCCAACTTAATTAATAATTTTCATATGTTTTGCTGATATATATTATGAGTAATGCTATATATAGTCATAGAATGTGCAAATGACGCGCAATCAGTTTGAAAAAGAATAGGGTATATGATTAAAAAGTTAGTTTTTTTTTTCATGTGGATTTCGTATTAATTCAATTTTTTTAAAAAGACTGCGCGGTGCTTGCACAACCACGACTGCAAATATCATTTCTCTTTAAAAAAATCATTTGCTTGGTTTAAAAGAAAAGAAAAAGAACAAAGATCAAAAATTAAAACATCGTATGAGAAGTTTGGTTCACGTAAGAAAGGACAAACTAGCGAAATTAACCTTGGCTTTAATTTTGACACGGCTTAGGCTGAAGTAGTGGCAGTACTTCTGTTACAGATTCAAACATATAATAATTGAAGTACTAGTCATCCACTCAACATGGAGATCAGATCCCATCTTTACTTTTCTTTGTTGGGGTACTGAAACTAATCTTTCTCAGCATGATAAGCTTAGTTTACTTTACTGGAGTGCTAGGTAACAACCCATCTAGCTCTTTTCTTAATTTATACAGCCTTTATAATTAAATTACTTTGGTTCTTTTTCGGTTTGTTTCGATTGATTTTCTTGCTTGTATATGTTTCAGGCAACATTATGTCGGGGCTAGTCTACCTCTCACCCACGTAAGTATGCTCATCTAGATCTAGTTTTGATTTATTTTCTTGTTAATACTTTGTTTTTTACTCTTTCTAATTAATGGCACTTATCAATTAATTGTTCGTAGACCAACATTTTGGAGAATTGTGAAGCGTAGATCAACCGAGGAATTTGAGAGCCTTCCATACATTTGCAAGTTGTTGAATGCATATTTTTGGGTTTACTATGGACTTATCAAACCTGATAGCTTGCTCGTTGCCACAGTTAATATGTTCGGTGCTGTTGTAGAGATCATTTTTCTTTTCATATTTCTGCTTTATGCCCCTCCTAGAATGAAGGTATGCTTTTTGTTTCTCTCAGCTTTCTGCAAAATGAGTTTAAGTTTCCATTGAAGTATATCATCACATCATTGTTGCTGTATATGTATTTCAGGCTAGAACCGCCATACTTGTTGCAATTCTTGATGTGGGGTTTCCGGCAGCAGCAGTTTTGTTGACACAATTCTTGCTACATGGTGATGCGCGGATTGATGTTGCAGGTTTACTGTGTGTAGGCTTCAGCATGATTGCATATGCTTCACCTCTCTCGGCTATGGTAAGATTATGATCAGGATCATTATATATATAGATCTATCAATGAAAAACTAAAGGCGATTATAATTCATACTTATCATGTAATCTAATTATGTCAAAGCTGTTAAAACTTTCTGTAGAAAACAGTGGTGACCACGAAGAGTGTGGAGTACATGCCTTTTCTTCTCTCATTCATCCTTTTCTTGAACGGAGGAGTTTGGACTTTCTATGCCTTTCTCACAAAAGACTGGTTTGTAGGAGTAAGTAATCCTTGGATGAAAAATAAAATGATCAGCTAATAAATAATTATGCCATGCAAGTTGCTAGATCAGTTCTCATATTCATATATATTCCCCCATGATTGAAAGGTATGGTTTAATCTTGTAGACGCCAAATGGAACTGGATTTCTACTTGGAACAGCTCAGCTGATTCTCTATGCAGTTTATTGGAAACCTAAGCCATCCAAGCAGCAAGCCTTGAACGACGGGGATTTAGAGGATAATGACAGGCAACGGGAGCCGCTCATCATCCCGGCGGCCGGCTCCCAATCCGTTAATGCAGAGGCCGAAACGTGACCTGATAGAATTAAGTTACCCAAGTTGATATATTCCACGGGTGCATGAGGAGTAGCCGAAGAAAACTTGGAGAAGGATTTTGCTACTGCTGCAAAAGAGCAGATCGAAGGCCAGCCGGAAGAGATAGCTAGCAATTTCAGGAGAGATTTGAGTTTATTTAGAGGTTGCTTATAATTAGGAGTACTAGTACTCCTCCTCATCATCATGTAATTTTGTGAGATCGATTTGTACGTCGACCTTAAGTTAAAATTCAATAAATTAACAAGTTTTTGTAGGCATGAAGTCGTGTAGCTAGGAGCGGATCATCAATATGATATATAGCTTGTTTCGGTGAAAAATAGGTAAAAAAAAAATGTTGGTTTTCCTAGCTAGAGGAAATAAGGAGCTGGCTCGATCTTTTTACCTTGAACGTGGTCTTGCTACTTTTTCTTTCACATGATGATCAAACCCTAATCATTATAATTTTTACCAACTCGATTGATCCAATTAAAAATCATGCAGGACATGATTTAGGACTATTATATATGTAGATAATTGGAAGCTGATAATGGTAAATTATCAGCTGTACTCTTTGCTGTCAATTAATTATATTTATTTGAGTTTAGAAGACATGGGAAATTATTTACTTTCTGTGGTTGTTGTTGACGCTGTTGACCTACGAGCAGCCTACGACTGGTAGACGGATCATAGAGACAACCTTCAATTTCTCGGCCACTCAATACAAATATCCACATTATTTATTCTCTATATTTATATATATATATATATATATATATATATATTAATGGAATAATGCTATACACTACACCACCATTTTATTTACATTGATCTACTATATATGATGTGGCATATTATCACCATTTGATGATAAAGAAGAATTTAATAAATGACCATTCAATAGTGATAAATGTGTAACATCTTACTTAATAGGATGCAAATAAGATGATAATATAATCTATAAATTTTTCCATATTAATATATATAAAAGGAAATGTTTTTTTTAATTAAAACAAAAAAACAAAAACTCATGTACATAGATCGAAAATTAAGGAATTATATTGAAAGGAGCTGATATATATGGAAGATCATCTATATATGTTGTGGAAGGATAAGAATTAATGATAATTTATTATATATTTACAATTTTTTTATAATTATTTGGGATCATAATAGAGACACGTTCTCATGTCTTTGCATATAGACCGATCCAGATTCGTTAATAGTATTTTAATTATTATTTGGAGAAGTAATATTTGTAATAGACTTAATCTCTTTATAAAAAGTAAATAAATATGAGATTTATATAAAAATTTAATTTTTTAATAAATAATAAATCTCGTTCTTTTTTAAAATAATTATGTAAAATTTACTCACTCGACGATTATATTTAATATTACTATTTTTTATTTATATATACAATATTGTAGCTCCAGTAATATCGCCTTTGTTGACTCTTGCTAGCTAGTAAAATTTAGTTAATTTCTCGTATATTTTTATTGTTCATTGAATCTGAGATCTGATCTCGATTAGTACGTCTTGTAACTCTTATTTAACTTATTTTATTTTAATAAATATAATATCTTATAATTGGCGATAAATAAAAAATTAAGGAAAAAAAAGGGGGCGGGGACAGATGGGGGCGGCATGACATGTCAGTGTACATGGGTAACTATGTGAAATTCACACGAAAGTACTGAGTGGCGGAGCCACGTTGGGGCTGGGGGCTTTGGCCATACGGTTATAAAAAAAAATCGATAAACCGGTAAATCGGATCGGATTGAACCAAACCGGTGATATCGATCTGGTCTCAAGATTAGTTCGGTCCGGTATCGGTTTTAGTTTTTTTAAAACCGGTCAAAATCGGTCCGGTTTCAATTTTTCTTTTTCTAAAACCGGACCGATTTATATATATATATATATTAATTGTTTATATTGTATATAATATTTATATATAATATATAACTATATATAAAATAGTTTTGTATTATATGATAAATTACTAATTAATATAGCATTAAATTTTAAAATCTTATATCATTTTGTTTATTGTATTAATAGTTATACTAATATTATATAGTACATATTAATAGTTATACTAATAATATATTATAATATATTATAATATATTATCACTATAGTATTATATACTATAATATACTATATTATATATATTATATAATATATAATATAATACATTAAAACCGGTAAAACCGGACCGGAAACCGGTAAAACCGGAGTACCGGTTTACGAGGATAACCGGTGCGTGATTGGTTTTGAAAAATGCAAAACCGGTACATACCGGTTCGGTCCTAAATTTTGTCCCAAACCGGACCGGTTACACCCCTACTTGGCCCCCCTACAATTTGACAAAAAAAAAAAAATATATATGTTAATTTTTTTTATTTAATAAATAATATTCATTTATTATGTGTTGGCCCCCCTCTAAAAATTATTTTGGCTCCTCCATAAAATTTAATCTGATATAAAAATGAAATAAATAAAACACATCTTATATAAAATAAAATACATAATTTTAATTATAAATAAAAAAATTCTAATTATAACTAGTAGTATTTCTAACCTTATTCTATTGTCTATATTGAAAGAGAAATAGTTAAAAATTTTGATTTAGATTCAATACTTGATGATTTTTTTTGTTTAATATATTTGTATAAATGTTTTTATATTATTTCAATGATATATTGTTATTGACATATCAAATATTTTTTTAATACATAAGTTATATTAAACATATTTTATTTATGTTATAAATTTTTCTATCAAATTATTATATATCATGAAAAAAATTATATAAAAATAAAATAAAAAATATTTTATATATATTGTTATAATTATATTTGTCCCCTAAAATAAAATCCTGACTCCGCCACTGAAAGTACTGTATATGGTAGACATGGCTTTCTTGAATGTGTCATACTCAATGGACGTACGAAAGATAACTGATATGTCCTGTCTGCATGAATGTATGGTTAATATGTTTGATGGGTCATGATTCCGCTATACCGTATTATCGTCAGTGAAATCATGTAAATTTTAACTTGACTACTGTCACATTAAGGTTACGTACAAGTTTTAGACGTGTGAGTGTCACGTAAGTCTTTTGGAAAATATAAGAAAAAAATGATTTTTTTAAAAAATTATTTTACGGTCGGGCCTAATTAATTTGTACAAAGAGCGCAAATCTTGTATACAAGGTTATGAAATCATTTTTCCAAGTAATTTTCATTCCTTTTACCTTTTGACTCCACATAAATAATATCAAACACATAGCTTAGTGCATATAAAGCGAGAGATATATACATATAAAATGATTAACTAAGATATTTATAATTAGTTTAATGAATTTTTTTAATAATATTAAATATTTAATAAATATTATAAATTTCTCTCGGCATCAATCCCTCTTACTTTAATTTTTAAAATTCGAAAAAACAACTTATAAGAAAAATATAAATCTCAATAATATTTTACTTTAAAGATGAACTCGAAATGAGAGGCAAAATAAGTACGTCATAAAAAAGAGTCTTGAAGATAAGCTCGATGATGATATTGATAGCAATAAAGTAATAATGACAAAAGCAATACAGCAATTAAAAGCCAAATCACCTTTGAACTCCCAAAAGACCATTATTTATACAAAATCATAGTCCAATGAAGTTTTACAAGGAGAATAGGCTTAATATATATTTAGCTTGGTTCTGCTTATTAATTTCTATACTCTATGTCAATTATAATTTAAAAAAATAATATTTATAATGATAAGATGTGCAGGTGCCACGTAATTTCTTTAAAAAGAATGAATAAATACAGAATCTATAAAAAAATAAATATTTTTTAAAAATAGATCTCATTATTTTTTAAAATGATTACGTGATGTTTGTACATTCCACAATTTTAACGATACTCTATTAATTTTAGTTTATATGACATAATAAATATGATGAGAACATAATATATCGTGCTCTTAAGACTACCTAATAACTGACTAATCTAATAGATTTTTTCTTTCTTAGATCACAATTAGTGAGTAACTGGACGACTTATAATATCTTGAAAATAAAAATAAAAAAAAGGAAGAAAAGCTATAATTTGGATTTTGGTGGATTCAACAACTATGATGCTATACCAGAAATAGAATTTTTTATTTATTTTTTAAATGATGTTATAAGAGCACAAGCAAAAAACTCAACAGTTGGGAAATTGAAAAATTCTGGAAAAAAAAGAGTTTAAAGTCTTATGGGTATATATAGTATGGTAAGTTTATATAGGATGGTCACCTGCAACAACATTCATTGGAAGAGCAGTCCCATTTCACCTAACTTTGCTGCACATCTTCAGCTACAATTCTTTGGCATGTTTGTTGTATTCATTTTCTCATAAAAAAAAATTAATAATAATAATAATAATAAGGTCAACATTGGGAAGATAAAAAACAAAAGGTCTAAAATGTTTGGGTTGTGCAGACTTGTTCAAATAATTCTAGGCCTGCTGGCCCATCCAGGCTTTAAATGTTCTGGGCTACCACATGTCCGGCAGTAACTCAAGTGGTAATTCTACTATCGTTGCATACCACATCTCATGTATTTTAAGCCAGATGCTCTATAAGTAGCCATGGTGTGTATCTGTTGTGAATTTGGAAAAATATTGGGCTTGATATAGGGGCTAATGTCATGTTACGGGTTTGAAATGAGAGAGAGAGAGAGCTGAGGGCAGAGAAAGGGAGAGATCAGAAGGGCTTTAGGAAAATAAAGGGAGAGAGCAAAAGGGGAAGATTATTTCCTCAAATCGATTCCACCTCGAATAAAAAGTAGATCACCTAGGTGTCCGTATTTTTATTAGAAGGTGTAAAATAACACTTCATGCCGCATCCGGCCGGTTTGAATGTTTGCTCTTTGTTTTTTATTCACTACTTTACTTTTTATTAAATTTTAGCGGGATACTTAGACAATTTTTTAAAAATCTGAAGTCCTATATTATATATGATATCTAACTAATTGATTGTACAAAGAGTGTAAATTAAAAGAGAGAAGTTTAATGTTCAAATTGTTGATTTTGATATTTGAAGTGCAAAATACATGCAATTTTGGTGTTCATTAAAAACATGATGAAATAGAACGGTTTTGGAGTAAGGTCAACCTTTAACACATACATGAGATGTTGTTGTTGTTGTTTTTCTTTTTTTTTTTTAATGTGATAACAAATCAGAATTCATTCATAATAAATATTATAGACATTTATCAAGTCATACAACTTGAGAAATAAAGTTTGGAATACAATCTCACTACATCATTAAACTCTCAACTTTACAAGCATATTTAGCATGCCAATGTGCTACCTCATTGCCTGGTCAACAGACATTTTGAATGGAACATTCTTCAAAGAATAGCAAACCCTTTATGGTTTCCAATAGGAGATTTCCTAACAAAGCATCAGATTCGATTTCTGCTTACATTCCTTTACCATCAAAATACAATCACTTTCAACTATTAATTTACTTATACCCATATTAGTACAAAGTTGAAGGCCACGGAAAATAGTAAGCAATTTAATAGATTCAGGATCAACCACTTCAGTTTCAATCTTACTGGCTACCATAAATATATCACATCTCTCATCTCTAAGAATAACACAAACTCATGCTCTATGAATGTCACTAAACATAGCACCATCCACATTTAACTTCAGATATCTTGGAGGAGAAGGCTTAATATCAGTCTTCCTTATTCGTTATTCGAGTTTGGCAAAGCCTTAATATCGTCAAACATTTTTTGTAAAGACAATGGATGCTTAATAACATTCCTAGGCTCCATACACTCTTTATCATGAACCATTTTATTCATTCTAAACTAAAAACCCCAAGCAATTAAGAAAAAGACTGCCAAGTCATCCATCCTGCTACCTACTTTCACTTTCATTGCAGCATCCATAGACAGTTTTGACTCCATATTTCCCATCATAGACAGATATATCCTCCAATACTCCTTCATTATAGAACAATACAAGAGGGGATATGGTACAGTGGCAAATCTTCTAATCCTACTTTACAAAAACAGCAAACCTCCTTAGTGGGTATTTTCTTCTTGCTTAAATTGTATTGGGTAGGTAGACACTCTTTGCAAGGTCTCTATGCAAATACTTTCACTTTGTTGAGAATCTTCCATTTCCATATGCTCTTCTATAAAACTTGTTGTCTACTTGCATCAAAACTTTCTCCTGAGAATCTGTTGGACTTTTCTCTAATCATTATATACGCACTGTGTTAAGGATGCTTTGCCTTAATCTAAGGCTTCCCATATGTGACATAACTTACCCTTAATTATAGGAGATTCTTTTGTATATACTTTCCATTTATTTGTCCTCTAATTGATATGTAATTATTTCAAACAATTTGTAATTCAATATAAATGAAAAATACTCACTACTTTACAAGTGTGGTGGTTTCACCAAATCTTCTCATGGTATCATGAGCCAAACTGGATTAGCTTCCTTTATCCGATCCCTTCATTCTCCCTCCCTATAGCTACCGAACCTCCCTCACCCTTCTCCCTTTCAACACCTTAATTCACATGGTCACCATCAAACTCTCTTCCACCAACTATCTCCTATGTAAGAGCCAACTCATTCCCCTTCTTGAGAGCCAAGATTTATTAGGCTATGTTGATGGAATCACTATGCCGCCACCTAGGTTTGAACCTGCCGACTCTCACACCAAATGACAAACACTTGGTGTGGAAAGCTGCTGATCAACGCCTTCTCAACCTTGTTCTTTCCTCCTTTACCAAGGAGGCCATGGCATAGGTTGTTGGCCTCTCCTCTGCACGCGACGTCTGGCTTACCTTAGAGAATACTTTTAGCCACTGTTCGAAGGCCTATGAAATTTGCCTCAAAGACCATCTCTAGCTAATGAAGTGCAGTACCAAACTTGTTACTGCCTACGCTCAAGCTTTCAAGGCCCTCTGTGACCAACTCCATGCAATTGGTCAGACTATTGATGGCACCGATAAGGTGCATTGGTTCCTCTCCGAATTATGAAAATTTTCATCTCTTTGGTTGCCGTGTTTATCCTTATTTACATTATTATTTGCCTAACAATTTTCTCCTCGCAGTATTCCCTACATTTTTGGGTTACAGTCCCTCTTATAAAGGGTTTCGTTGCCTTGATTCCATCAACTCTCGGCTCTATATCACCCTACATGCTCAATTTGAAGAAAATCATTTCCCTTTCATCAATACCTCTCAAGCTCAGCCCCTTTCCTCTCTACAATTTTCTAACTTTCTGGAACCTAGTCTTCTCCATACAAACCCCCCTCCCTCTTCCCTCGCACACCATTCTCCGCACATTACTCAATCCGGATCTACCCTATGTGCTATCTGTATTGACTAAGTGGATGAGTTTTTGCAGGCTACTGATTCTTTTGCAGGTCCCTCTTCGCCACACCCGGCTTCTAGCTCACCCTCTACTGAGACACGGATCGTCCCTTCTGCTCCTGCTCTTGCATTTCCACTGGGCTCTCACCCTATGCTCACACAAGCTAAAGCTAGTATTTTCAAAACTCACCATCAGGCCAACCTTGGTGTCTTGGGATCCTTTGGACTTCTTTCTGCTCTTCTTGTCTTTCCTGAGCCTAAAGGATTTAAATCTGCTACTAAGAATCCTGCTTGGCTTTGTCGCCATGGATGAAGAAGTTCAAGTCTTGCAAAATAATTGCATCTGGATTTTGGTCCCTCGACCTACAAATACCAACATTGTGGGCTCCAAATGGGTGTTTCGGACCAATATCTACCTGATGGATCTATCGAGCATCTCAAAACCTGCTTTTTTGCTAAGGGCTATACATAGGCACCTAGTCTTGAGTACACTGACACTTTTAGTCTTGTTATCAAGGCTACCATTGTCCGTGTTGTGCTTTCTATTTCTGTGACCAACAAATGGCCTCTTCGTCAACTTGACGTCAAGAATGCGTTCCTCAATGGTACTCTCACTGAAAATGTTTATATGGAACAGCCTCCTGGGTATATTGATCCTCGCTTTCCTAATCATGTATGTTAGTTGAAGAAAGCCCTTTATGGTCTCAAGCAAGCTCCTCATACCTAGTTCCAGCATTTCAGCTCTTTTCTCATTCAACTTGGTTTCTCTTGCAGCCATGTTGACACTTCTCTATTTGTCTTTCATAAAAAATCTGACATTATCTATTTGCTTCTTTATGTTGACAATATTATTGTTATTGGCAACAACTCATATTATCTTAACAGCTTTACTTGTAAGCTTAATTCTGAGTTTGCCACTAAAGATTTAGGTTCTCTCAGCTACTTTATTGGCCTTGAAGCTTCACCAACTACAGATGGCCTTTTTATCAGTTAGCTGACATATGCAAGGGATATTCTTACTTGAGCTCAATTACTTGATAGCAAACTTGTCCATATTTCCGTGGTTGTTTCTCAGCACCTGTCTACTGATGGTCCTCTGTTTTCGGATCCCACTCTTTATAGGTCTCTCGTTGGTGCACTCCAATATTTGACCATCACGTGCCTCGGCATTGCTCATGTTGTCAACTCTGTTAGCCAATTTCTGCATGCTCCAACTGAATATCATTTTCTTGCTATTAAGTATATTTTTCACTATGTCAAAGGCACCCTCCAGTTTAGCCTTACATTTCGCCTATCTGCTACTCGTGCTCTAGTTGCTTACCCTGATGTTGATTAGGTAGGCTGCTATTCTATTTATCTTGGCAACAATTTGGTTTTTTTGAGTGCTAAGAAGCAACGTACCTACTATATCCCGTTTCGGCTGTGAATCTAAGTATCATGCCCTTGTGCACACTGCCGCTAAAATTCTTTAGCTTACACGTCTCCTTTGTGACCTCCAAGTTCTCATTCCACAGCGACCTCTTTTCTTATGCGATAATGAAAGTGCCATTTTTTTAACTCCAACCACGTTTCTCACAAGCGGGCCAAGCATGTTGAATTAGACTATTATTTCTTTCGAGAACTTGTTGTCACTAGCAAACTGCACATGCAGTATGTGCCATCTCACCTACAGGTTGCCGATATCTTCACCAAAAGTGTTCCCCTCTTTTCCAAGCTTCATGTTTGTTCCAATCTGATGCTCAGCTTGTGGGGGGGTGTTGAGGATACTTTGCCTTAATCTAAGGCTTGCCATATGTGACATAACTAACTCTTAATTCTAGGAGATTCTTTTGTATATACTTTCCATTTATTTGCCCTCTAATTGATATATAATTATTTCATACAATTTGTATTTCAAGATAAATGGAAAATACTCACTATTTTACAAGTGTGGTACCAAACCTTCTCACATTGCACACATTGAATACCAAAGGACTAAAATCTTTGGATTGTGCAGGCTTGTTCAATAATTCTAGGCCTACTGGCCCATCCAGGCATAATGTTTTGGGCTACCACACATCCGGCTGTAACTCAAGTGAATGCTACCATTGTTACATACTCCATCCTTAATCTTCTCTCCCTTTTATTTTGAAAAATTATACTCATCATTCTCACATCACGTGTCACATATATGTTTTTTAATTTTTAATATTTTTTATTACTAAATATGTGGTGTATGGTTAATGGGTAAAAGAACTCAATTAGTTTAGGAAGAATAAAACTAAAAAGAATTTTTAAAAAATAAAAATAAAATAAAAATAAGTGTGGTATGTGGGGATGATGAGTAGCAAAACTCTTTTATTTTTAAATTTAGTAAGTACATTATGTGCCATTGCAATCTGAGCCCAAGACTCCTATAAATAAGAGGGTTAGCTTTGCCTGATTATCTTTTAATATCAAAAAAAATAAATTTCTGAGTAATTTTCAATAATCATTCTCGTATTATATATTAATACCTCAAATGATATCAAATGATTGAAAAATTATTAATCTATCATTTACTTATCTTCTAATAATTTATTATCACACAAGGGAATATACCGTGCCACCACCAAGAATACCATGCCTCAGGAGAGAGAAGTTTGATCAGCCCCTCCACCCCTTCCCCCCCTCTCCTTCAAGTTAAAGCTCTCACGTTCTCTTACCCCTTGGTCACTCTTCCTCTTGTCTCAAGCCCAACAGATCTAAGATAGGGATATATTGGACATGATTGAAGATCTCTGTTGACCGGTTTCTCTATAAGTAAGCTAGCTGTATATTTGTTGCTTCTAATAGAAAAAATATTTTAGGGGTTGATGGTTTGAATCTCATGTATTTTAAGCCGATTGCTCTGTAAGTAGCCATGTTGTGTATCTGATATATTTGTTGTGAATATAGGGAAATATTGGGCTTGATATAGGGGCTGACAGTGTTGCGGGTTTGAGATGAGAGAGAGAGAGAGAGAATGAGAGACTGACAAAAAGAGAGAGGAGAGCTGGGGAAGAAAGGGAGAGAGGGGCTTCAAAAGAAAGGGAGAGAGCTAAAGGTTGAGATTATTTCCTCAAATCGTTTCCACCGTGAATAAACGTAGACCACCTACGTGTTCATTTTTTATTAGAGGGTGTAAAATAACAAGTCACACCGCATTTTGTTTGAAAGTTCTCTTTATTTTTTATTCACTATTTTACTTTTTATTTTTTTTATTAACTTTTAGAGGATACTTAGACAATTTTCTAAAAAATCTTGATATATATATAATTAATTCATATAAAAAAAATATTTGTGATAAATTATTTGATACGAGAATGAGTATTTGTAATTAAAACAAACTTATTTTAACAGAAAATAGTCATTTTTTTTAAGAAATAGCTGGCAACAAAAAAAAAAAAAACTTTCTTGTAGTGTGTGTATATATATTGTATATATCATTTCTATCTAGTTGATTGTACAAAGAGTGTAAATTAGAAGCTGAGAGAAGTTTGATCTAATTCAGATTCTTGATTTTGATAATTTTAAGTGCAAAATACATGTAATTTTTGTGTTCATTAAACACATGATGATGAAATAGGAGAGAATACACAAAACGGTTTTGTAGTAAGGTCAACCCCTAACACAAAAGTTTGTATTTTATATGAACTAATGAAATTAGACGTGGCTGTCATCAATTTCCTTTACTGCCCAAAAGATATGGGGCGGGCATCGTGATATCAAGCTAAATAGATTTTGGTTTGTTTTATATTGTAAAATATAGGAAATAAGATTAGCAAAATAAGCAAGTGAAGCACATGATCATTATTTAATATTTTACTTAATTGGGTCCTCGATCGATTTCCCGATCTACGATCTTATATCCAATATTATACGATCTATTTTTTCTTCAAGTGAACAATTATACGCAATTGGTGTGACATTTCAACCATTTAATTTGGATTTCATTCACATGTTTAATATATATAACTCTAATAGTATGGTTCTTTGTCATATATATAAAATAATATTATAAAGAGAACTTTAATAAAGTTATAAATATAAGTCTGACGTGAATACAGTACTCGATCTTGCTTACTATAATTAATACTAGTTATGTTTATAAAAAATGTTAACATGCGTTCGGCATGTTAATAAATAAAGTTACAAATATGAAATATAGAATATATTATTACCCTAAATTAAGTGGAGAATTCAAATTAATTTGAAGTGAAATTAACTACTATATATAGTACTACTAATTCATTTGCTAAAGGTGTCTATGCATGATGGAGTACGTACGCATGGATGATGATGATTCTAATTTATCAGTGCCATTCAACAAAAAGATTGCTTTCAATTAAGCAAAAGTCATAGCTAGATCAATTGGCGCTTAATTATAAATTATTTCCCAGATCATGATCCACGAATTTTAATTAAAAATTGAGTGTGCATGCCAGGCTAGGGCACAAAAAGTGTAACATTTTGCTATTTTAAACCAGATTATGAATCACATGGCATTATAAACACAACTAGGACAGTGAATTGACTTTAATTATTGGAAATATCGGAGCAATATTACTTTTTATCATAAGTTTTATCATTTTCGATCACTCCTTATTGACATGTTTTAACCAAACAGTCATATATATACATAAATATATATATATATATATAATGTGTGTGTGTGTGTGTGTTTGGATGTGGTCTCCAAATCTTTCGTACTGAGTTTTAATGTCTTATATATATAATATCTATTATAAGGTAATGGTTAATTGGGTAGCTATGGGCACTATTTTTATTTCAGATTGAAAATTAGATGAACCCCGGCAAGCAAGCTGCTCGCATCTCACCTGCCTCTTGCCCATCTTCGCATGCAACTTGCAATTTATAATTAAATATGATAATATATTAATATGCTGATCATAATCATCATCATCATTATATGATTAGTTAACAAGAGCTAGCGATCGATCGAGCGTCATAATTATGAAGTAAGAGGTGTCTTAAATTAGTACGTACGAAAACAACGATAACCAGCTTGATGCACGTTGAATGACTCAAACCATTGATCAGGAAGGTACTTCAAATTGAAATCCCAAATTAAAGAAAAGCGGCTTCGAAACTTTGCTCAAACCATACGCAAACGTCGTCCCTCTAGCTAGCCAGCCAGTACTTCCCATTTCTTCCGTTTTTTTCTTTCAGAATTCTTCTTTTCTTTTCTTTTCTCTTTCTGTGTAAACATGGCTACCCTAAGTTTCTTTGTTGGAGTTATAGGTAATAAAGACTTTCATTCTCCACGACATACATGCATGTGTTTTTAGCGGTTCTGGGCATGTTTAATTCATGGTAATTCTCGATTCAGGCTGCAAACATGGAGGCATTTATTATCTAACAATAATCTTTTTGATCACTTGGTTTTTACAGGCAACATCATCTCAGTGCTACTCTTTCTTTCTCCCTTGTAAGTTTATTATATATAAGTTAGCTCATCCAAATTACATACATCTATTTAATTAATTTCCATATCAAATGATCAGAGAATTATTACTTAATAATATTGTAATTCTTTGCAGAGGAACATTTTGCCGAATTGTTAAGCATCGAACAACAGAAGAGTTTGAGAGCTTTCCTTACATTTGCACATTACTGAGTTCATCATTATGGACTTACTATGGAGTTACGAAGCCGGGAAGCCAGCTTGTGGCTACTATCAACAGTTTTGGTGTTGTTGTGGAGATTATTTTCATTTCCTTGTTCCTTGTATTTGCAACTCCAAGGGTTAGGGTAAGTCGTTGCCCCCCACAATTATCGTTCTAACGAACGCGTCTGTTATCATCATCATCCCCGTACTTAGAGCTATAATTATTAATGTTCTTTTAATCAGGCGAAGACTGCAGCATTAGTTGCAGTTTTGAATGTGGGATTCCTCGCAGGAGTGATGTTGATTACTGGTTTTTTGTTGCACGGAGATACAAAGATCGATGTCATAGGATTCTTGTCTGCAGGCTTGAATATAGTCATGTACGGTTCACCTCTGGCAGCCATGGTAAGAGCTTAATTAATTAGCTCGAGCGAGCAATATCTATCAACTGCGTAGAAGCCATTAATGGTGATCGAGCAGCTGCTTCTAGTCTTCTTGATCTTCTTCTTTGTCCTTTTTAGCTTAATTTGTGTCAAAGGGATTTCGTGGAGTTGGATTGATTTTCATTTAATTAATATATATCATGTGGGCAACCCTAAAATGACGGAAGGATTAGCCCTCCATAACCAAAATAAATGCTTTAATTTCCTGTAATTCTTTATTTAATTTTTTGCATGCATTGAAATGTGTAGAAAAGGGTGGTGTCAACGAAAAGCGTGGAGTACATGCCTTTCCTTCTCTCCTTTTTCGTTTTCTTGAATGGAGGGATTTGGACTTTCTATGCCGTCCTAGTGAAGGATGTCTTTCTCGGAGTAAGTTCTCCTAGCCTCGCTAGCTCATGCTCAATTATTCACACCATGATCTTCTGTATTATCTTTTAAATTAAATTATACTAAATAATTATACTGTATTGTAAAAACTTTCAAATATAACTATTCGTATATATATATATATATATATATAGACAGATGATGATCAGGATTTATCTACACGTGATTAATTAGGAAATTCTAATTTCAAACCAAGCATGAATTTGAAAATGAATCTCAGAGTCTTTAGGCTTAATCCATGCCACGGCCATGCATCTCCCAATTATATATTGCTAGCTCCATCACTAGATCAGCGGATACCCACATGCTACGCAAGCATCTATAGCAAAATTTATTAAATATAATATTACTCTATTTAACTAAGTCAGCATATCTTAAGCCATTATACATTGAATAGATGCTTTAAAAGAGTATGCATTTACATTGTGAAAAGTGTCTCCTCCCTATTTTCTCTCTAGAAACTTAAGGTGGTGAAAAGCAATTATAACTAACTGCGCGGGAACGAGTGGGTGAGGCAACCATGGAAGAGAATTCAGGTGGTGGGATGAAGAGACTGGAAGCTTAGTGGAAGAAGCTGAGGTTATCAGAACAGAGAATTGTAGTGGATATTGGGGAGGAGACGAAGGAGGAAGTTTGCGAGCAAGGAGAACGTAGTGCCATCAGAAAGATCTGTATGGAGAGGTCGATAGGAAGAGAGATTATCTCGGCTACGATGGGGAAAATCTAGTGAATCAGTAAGCCAGCTGAGTTTAGAGAGGTCGGTGATAATAAATTTGTTATTACTTTTCGATCTCTGAAAGATAAATTACGGGTTATGGATGGCAAACCATGGTTGCTTGACAACCATTTGTTTGCACTCTGGGCATTTGATGCTTTTGCACAATCAAATGAGTGGTGTTTCGATTATGAGCAGTTTTGGATTCAGATCTATAACTTACCTATGGTCTGTATGACAAAGGAGAAAGGAAGGATGATAGGTGAGTCATTAGTAAGATTGATTGAAGTGGATGTCCCAATGGATGGGATAGGTTGGGAAAAGTTCTTGAGAGTTAGGGTGGAGATCCCATTGTTGAAGGCTGTGGTTAGAGGTAAATGGATCAAGGTGAGTGGTCAGAATGTGTGGGTAAGTCTCAAATAAGAGAAACTGCGTAAATTGTGCTTCCATTGTAGATGGTTGATCCATGGGGAGAAAGGGTGCAAGAATGGAGTAAAGGGACCACATAGTGGGAGGGGTATTCAGGAACAATTTGGCTTGTGGTTTAGAGCTAAGGTGGGATCTAAAAAGAAAGTATTCAGGGGAGTTGAGGAGGAGAGGCTTGGGGGAAAGAATGATAATCTTGGAGGGGTTAGTAAGGGAGATGAGAGCAAACATTCTGCTGTTGCTGGGGATTGGAGAGTGTCAAAAGGGATTGAGGAAGGTGTGGCAGAAACAAATGGGGGTGGGGAGAGTAAGATTGAAGAGGCTAGGGATGAGGGGGTCAGTGAGATGGTGGTTAAGGTGTGGGAGATTGGAGAGGGGCCAAAGGAAAAATTGAAAAGTAGGGAGGGAAGGAAGGAATGGAAAAATAAGGGAGAGGGGTGATGGTAGAAGAGATTGTGAGGAAGGCCAAAAACAGTAAGATGGAGAGGGAGGAGCTATTGGTGGTACAAGCTATGGGTAATGAAGGGGAGGAGGGAGATAAAAAGCAGGAGCCAATGAAGACCTGGAAAAGGAGAGCAAGGGGGTGGCAAAACAGAAAGGGAGAGAGGTGAGTTTAGAGAGAAAAAAGAGGTGGGTTGGGAGAGAAGAGGAAGAGAATGGAGATAGGGTTGAGATTACAAAGAAGTTGAGGAAGGAATCTAGGGGTAGCAGTTCACTTTTATTAGCAGGTGCTGTGAGGCAGCCCTGCTAGAATCAATGAGAGTCCTGAGTTGGAACTGCCGAAGGCTTGGCAACCATCAGACAATTCAAGTCCTTTGCAAACTTGCAAAGGAAAATATGTCATATTTTGTTTTCATTATGGAGACAAAATTGAGATCGAAGAAAATAGAAGTGGTGCAAAAGAAGCTAGGATTTGAGGGATGTTTGGTTGTGGAGCCGAAAGGGTTTGAGTGGAGGTTTGGTGATACCATGGAAAGATGTGGATAGGGTCAAGTTATGGAACTATTCTCAATGGCATATCAGCTTGTGGGTGCAAGACAGATGGGGGAGTCCTAAGTGGCTCTTTTCTAGCTTCTATGGGAACCCAGAATCTACTAAGAGGAAGGTATCCTGGGAGCTTTTACAAGTTATTAAGCCTCCTCCTGAGGTAGGCTGGTGTGTAATTGGTGACTTCAATGAAATTCTGTCTTAAGGGAAGAAATGGAGGGGAGGGAAAGAAGGGAGGGAGAGATGAAGGATTTTAGAAATGCTTTAATAAATGGGGGATTGAGTGATCTTGGATGGAGGGGCATTAAATACACATGGAGTTATGGCCATGAAGATGATTCTTTTGTTAAGGACAGGTTGGATCGAGCAGCTACAAACCAAGTCTGAATGAGGGTTTTTATTGAGGTTGGAGTGTAGACAATAATAGCTTGGTGCTCTGACCATCTCCCTATCCTGCTCACCTGCTTAAGGGAATGGGCTACTAATGAGAGAAGAAAGCAACTATTTCGTTATGAAATGAGTTAGGATAAGGATGGGGAGTGTGGGGCAATAGTGAACGAGGTGTGGAGGAGGAATGATGGGGAGAAAGGAAATCTGTTCAGTGTCCAGAGAAAACCTTAATGCTTCTAGACAGGCTCTCAGATTGTGGTCCAAAGGGAAGGACTTGAAGAGAGGAGCAGAGATTAACATGCTCTTAGACAAGCTCAAAGAACTAAAAGAAGAGGAAGGGCCTGAACATATTACTGGGATAAAGAGGGTTAGTGGGGAGTTGGACAAGTTGCTAGAGCAAGAAAACATATGGTGGAAGCAAAGAGCTAAGGCTCACTGGTTACAACAAGAGGATCATAATACAAAATTTTTTTATGCATGTGCAAGTCAAAGAAAAAGAAAGAATATGATCTTTGAGGTTATCAATTCACAATGGTGTATTCTGAGGGAACCACCAGAAGTTAAGAGGGTTTTTGAAGAGTATTTCTCTGAAGTCTACACCTCGAGTAGCCCCTATGCTGCTGATATTGAACTATGTGTTGCTGATATAGAGCCTAAGATCAATTGTGAGATAAGGAGGGGTCTTGAAGGGACTTTTAGAGTGGATAAGGTGGAGAGGGCTCTTAAATAAATGTCTCCATGGAAATCTTCTGGGCCTGATGGCTTTGGGGCTGAGTTTTATCAGAAACACTGGGGCATATTAGGCAGGGATGTGTGTGATGCTGAGCTAGAGTTTCTCAATGGGGGGCCTATGGTTGAAGACTTAAATCTCACTCTCATAGCACTAGTTCCTAAGGTGAAAAAGCCTAAGACAGTGATGGAGTTTAGGCCAATTAGCTTATGTAATGTCTTGTACAAGCTAATCTCAAAGGTCCTTGTTAATAGAGTAAAAAAGGTGCTGAGTTTTGCTATTTCTCATAATCAAAGTGCCTTTATCTCAGACAGGCTCATTACGGATAACATTATGATAGCTTTTGAGTTTCTCCACTCGATGCAATTGAAGCAAAAAGATAAAACAGGTAGTATAGCCATAAAAATTGACATGTCAAAGGCATACGATATAGTTGAATGACCTTTTTCGAAAGCCATGTTGATTAGATTGGGGTTTGGGGAAAAGTTAACTAGGTTACTAATGGTTTGTATTCAAACAGTTAGCTACTCAGTGGTAGTAAATGACAAGCCTGAGAAGAGAATTATACCATCTAGGGGTTAAGGCAGCGAGACCCACTATCCCCCTATTTGTTTCTGGTTTTTGCTAAGGGATTAAGCCAAATGTTCTTAAAAGTTGGAAGAGAATGTGTTATGAGAGGAGTAGCAGCTATGAGGGGAGGGTTGAGGGTCAATCATATGGTTTTTGCAAATGATTGTGTGATCTTTGGAAGGGCAACTAATGATGAATGGAGAAGAATTTATTCTATCCTAGAATGCTATGAAAAGGCCTTGGGCAGAAGCTAAACAAGCATAAGACATCCATTTTCTTTAGTACAAACACTAAAAAAGTGTGAAGGGGGGAATCTTTAAGGATGCTGGGTCCTTTATCTATGCTAAATATGAAAAATATCTTGGATTGCCAGCAATTGTAGGTAGATCAAAGTATAATGCTGTGAGGGTTCTTAAGGAAAGGATATGGAATAGGATCCAAAACTGGAAAAATGGCTTCCTCTCTAAAGCTAAAAAGGAAGTACTGATTAAGGCTACTCTACAAGCCATTCCCACATACATTATGAGTGTATTTAACCTGCCTCAAAGATTGTGTGCTGAAATTGAATAGCTATTTGCAAAATTCTGATGGTCTCAATACAAAAAAGACAATGAGATCCATTGGTGGAAGTGGAGTAGAATGGGGTTGAGTAAAACAAGTGAGGGATTGGGTTTTAGACAACTTGAAAAATTCAATATGGCTATGCTAGCTAAGCAATGGTGGAGAATGCTGAAAGACCCTAACTCTCTTGTTGCTAGAATTTTTCAAGAAAAGTATTTAAGAAACTCTCAACTGCTTGATACCTCTTTGGGCAAGTCCCCCTCTTTTATTTGGAGGAGTGTATGGTTAGCTTTGGGGGTGATAAGGAGAGGAATGATTTGGAGGGTGGGAAATGGGAAAGATATTAAAATCTGGGGACAAAAATGGTTTCCTAAAACTGTGACAAGGTATGTACGGACTCAAGTGAAAGTGCTAAATGAAGATGCTCGAGTGTGTGAGTTGATTAATGAGGCTATAAAAGAATGGAAGCTGGAACTTGTGAGGCAGATTTTCGATGAAGAGGAAGCTAACTTTATCTTTTCTTTACCTATCAGTCTAGTAGGAGCAGCTAACAGATTGATCTAGGAGCCTACATAAAATGTTAAGTATTCAATGAGGAGTGCCTACCATATGGAGTACAAGGCGAGGCAAAGGGAGGGAGAGATATATGGGGATGAGAGAGATGAGGTAATAGGGAAGCAAATATGGAGATTGGGTGTTCCAGGGGCTGTAAAACATTTTCTGTAGAATCTAGCCAACAACATTCTCCCTACAAAGTTGAACTTATGGCAGAGAAGGGTGATAAAGAAAGCAAATAGTCCTATCTATTTGATAGAAGAGGAATCTGTGATGCATGCTCTTTGGTGATGCCCAACAGCTTCTGATGTGTGGGCAAAGGTGGAGAGGTTACTGCTGTAAAGTGTGCAAAAAGGAAATATAGTAGCCATGCTTTCATTGCAGAATGTACTGCACTATAGGAAGCAATGATTCTGTGTGAAGAATTGGGGCTAAGGGATGTTATGTTTGAAGGGGATGCAAAGGGTGTAATCGATGCTATTATGAAGGAAGACAAAGATGACTACAGATTTGGTCATGTGGTGGAAGGATTGCAGCAGAAACTGAGTAACTATAATAGCTGGGAGGTGGGTTTTACTCATCAAAAGGGTAATGAGGTAGCTCATCAACTAGCTAAAATGGTTTTGTTTTGTGATGATGACATGTATTGGGTAAAAGAGGGTCCAAATTTGATTACTAATCAGTTGATTATAGACAAAATGTATATTGTTACTAAAAAAAAAAGAGTATGCATTTTGACTTTTAAAATTCAACACAGTTAGTACAATACTATACGTTAGGAATGATAGGAGAATAAGTAAAACAAAAATGATCAAATCATTCATACACAATACACATGATTTACTTGATTCGGTAACATGTATAATTCATGGAATTACAGAAGATTTTATTTTAAGTGATAGTCTAATACACAGTGCGGCAATACAATGGCCATAAAAGAGCTAAAAACGGGTCCAAAATTTTTCCTACACAAAAAACCCCAGCACAATGTATGGGTGACTTGGGCTTAGATCAAATTGCATTTGATAGATGCTCCATTCCGGACAACTATTGTACTATATATGCGTGACATTCTTAGATTTGTGAACTGTGTATCTGAAGAGACAGGAACATGTTTGCATTATATTTTTGTTATTCATTTTGTGATCATAAATGTAAAACTATGATGAAAGAGTGTGTTTGAAACAAGTTGATCATGGAGGGAGTTGTTGTAGGTACCAAATGGGGCTGGATTTATTATGGGAATAGGCCAGTTGGTTTTATATGCAATATACAGGAATCCCAAGTCATCATCCAAGAAAATGTTTGTGGATTTGGAGGATCATGAGTCCCAGCACGAACAACTTCTTCCCTCTAGCAGTACTTCTGTGCAGGAAAGTATTTCAGCACACAGCCAGAGGTCTAATGGCAATCGTGATGAGAAAGAGGAAGATATGTAGGTAGCTGGCAGCCACTGATAAATATCAAAAGGATTAATATAGGAATTTCATTTGAAAACCTTTGCACCAGACATCATTCATATGACATAATTTGATTTATAAGATTCAAATATTAAAATTTATCTTTTAAATCAAATTATACTACGTGAATGATATGTGATGTAAATAAATTTAAATATAATTATTTATTTCATTTATTTCTTTACTTATCTCAATCATGTGTGAAATTGCAAATTTTTATATGTTTTATATAAAAAAGGAAAGGGTGGTACTCTTTTTTATGTTGGGCATTAGAGAGGAAAGTGATTAGTTAAAGGAGTAATAAAATATTATTAGAATATTATTTTTTTATATTATTATTGTTTTGAGAATTGAAAATTTTGAATTTTTTATTATATTTTATATTAAAATTTGATAAAATTGTAATAATAAAATAAGATGAAATAGTTTCACTGTTCAAATGGGCATTAGGCTTCAATTTTTGTGCTTAAATTATCATAAACCAGAAGGTATTTCACATGGACCTTCCGTCTTTACATAAATAAATTTCCTACAATTGCTGGATCGGAAGATTAGACTTATCTAACCCAAATATTTGGGTTGTGACATGTGGATTATAGCTTTTGGGTTTTGCAAACAATGAGGTTCGGCCGAAGGTTGTCACTTGTCGCCTAATTGCTCTGAAACTACAGCACCCTGGCCCAAATTACAACAACAAAAACATTAAAACAAACTTATGGGAAATGAGAGATGAGATAAGGTGAAAAATTTATTAATAATAATAAAATTATTTGAGTTAAGATATTTTATAAGGTTTTGAAAAACGAAAGGAAAAAAAATTGAATAAAAATATTATAGAGTTAAAATATTATTATAATCAAAACTGCTAGGTAGAGTTGCCATATACAAGTGGCGTGTAAACGAATTACGGAAGGAATAAAAAATAAATAAAAACGACAAAAACATACATCTCTCTTTCTCTTTCTTCTTTCTTGCCTCTCTCTGTTTTTTTTTTCTAATCTCTTTCTCGCCTCTGGGTTCTTCTTTCTCGCCATCTTCTTCCCCCATCTTATATCTCTCGAATTTGTCTCCACTGTCCTTCACTGGTTCACCCCATATCGTCTTCATTTTGCCAAAACCACCCAACACCGACAAACTCTCTTTGATTTATTCCTCTTGCCCTCTCTCTCTCTCTCTCTCTCTCTCTCTCTCTCACACACACACACACACATATTTTGGTCTTCTTAGATGTTTTTTTCAGTCCCGTCCCTCTAGTGCCTGTTAGATTTTCTTTTTGGTGGAAAAATGGCAAGTTGGTTTTAAGATGTCCCACCATCCCATAGCATTCAATCAAAGGTTTTTTTCATCTTTTTTTTTCCAGCTTTTTCTCTTAAGTTTGAGTTGGCCATGGCTTTTGCTCCTTAAGCGCTTATTAAATGGCAACTGAAAAAATTGATCGAGAGAGAACGAAAGAGAGAGGAGGGAAAAAAAATATAAAATGGTGCCAATTGCACACCATTTGCATCTGGAACTTGCAACATGCATTTTCCTATAATTTTTATTAGAAAGCTCGCAGCGCCCTGACCCACCAAGTTTCCCACTACTAGCAACAATTGGTTAGAGGGCTCTTCCCTCCCTCTGTAATAAAGGGGTGTAAGTTTAAGGGTGTAAAAAACAAATTGAGGAAATCGGACCAGACCTAACCGAATCAATCAAACCGATCCGATTTTGGACTGGTCCATTCTGAAATCGATTTTCGTAATGACAAAATTTTTCAGACCTGGTCCAGTTCTGGTTTTAGGCTTTTTAGGCCCGAACCGGACCAGTTTTATATAATATATATTTTAATTTTTTTAATATTATATATAATATTTATATATATAAGATAAATTAATTTAAAAATAAAACTAAAATTAATAAATCACATCAATATTTTTTTATCACTTAAAATCAATTTAAAATTGAAAAAAAAATTCTAAATATCAAAATATTTGAATTTATATAATAATAAATAAGATCACTAAATATTATATATGAAAGTAGTAAGTGAGCTTCCCATCAACATTGCTATATATGATCATCATCTGATGTTATCAATCGTGTATGCATGCATGTATGTATATATATATGTTTTTTTATAAACATATTTTTTTCTTTTACAAATTTGTATTTTATTAAAATTGAAAAACTAGACCGAAATTGGTAAAACCAGATCTACCGATTTAGGAGAGTAACCGGTGCATAATCAGTTTTTGAAAATACAAAATCAGTACATACAAGTTTGATCCTAAATTTTGTTCAAAATTGGGCTGGATTGGACCGATTATCATTGTTTTTAATTTCGTACCGTACCGACCGGTACATGCCATACCGGCCACTGGTCTCGTACAGAAACTATACATGTTTCGTACCGGTCCAAATACCGACTGTACCGGCCAATATTTCAGCTTGTACAGGGCTACGTACCGGCCGGTATTTCAGCCTTTATTATTATTATTTTTTCATTTCTTCAAACTATAAGCTCATTTTTTTACCTCCAATTCAGACCAATCTATTTATAATTTATATATATTTATGTATAATTTATTCATATATAGATTATTATTTTCGAATATAATTAATATATATTTATATATATAATTTATTCATATATCAATTATCTCAAAACGGTACCAGTATCGAAATATTTCGTTCCAGTGCCTTGACCAGTACGGCATCCGGTACGGTATTAAAAACATTGCTGGTTACACCCCTAGGTTTAAGTAATTTGGTCCAGATCGAAAAATCCAACCGGATTGAACCAAACTAATAAATATATCGATCCGATCCATATCATATATAGCTTATAATCTTGGTTTTCGATCCAATCTAGTGGTGTATTTTTTTTTACCAGATCGGACCGATAGAAGCATATATAACATAGTTTTTTAAAATATATTATTTTATATAGTAGTTATCTAAGTTAATTATATAATTTTTATCTAACTTATAATCATTGACTATATGTTTTTGGAGTTTAGATGATATTGTATTTTTAAATTTCATTTTTTCTATTTTTTTATCTTGCTAATTCTCGTCGATAGATATATCCCCCTATCATATGGATAATCTTTTCAACTTTTTTTTATGTTATTTTCAAGTAAAAAATGTGTAAATAAAGATAAATAATTGATATTTAAAAGTGTAAATATTGTGAACTTTTGTGTATTGTTGGATCGAAAATAGTCAAAATACATATTAAAAATTATTTTGAGTTTTATTATTAATCTATTTTATATTAATCTAGACGGATAGCTAACGGTCTGATCAGTCTATAAGAGTAATTGATTAAAAAACCAAAAAAAAAGTAGAATAAAATTTTTGAACCGTAACCTTCTCGAAACCAATGCTGCATTAAAAATGATGGATGTTTGTTAAAATTCCGCACCTAGAGCATCTCCATCCGGTTTTACATCCTCATCCCTATAATTTAACTCAAATACTCATTTTCTCAAATTTATCCTTAAAATTTGTTTATCTTTTAAAAACCTCCTACATCTCATTCTCCATCCCTATCTCTATTTTTTTAAATAATATTTCTCTATTCTTTTTTTATTACTTTTTTCTCTCTCTTCCATTTACAATCTTAACTACTAACTCTTTTGTTTTATTATCTTTTTTTTCAAATATCACTTTCTACTAAATATTTATTGGAGATTTTGATTATCCAATACAGTATTTGTTTTTAAAATTGAAATTCGTATTATAAAAATATATATTTTTTATTAATTAGTGCATTTTCTAACGTGATGACAAATTTTAAAAGAAGAGTACTTAATATCTCTAATGAAAAACTGAAAGTCACGTATTGATGATAAAATCTCTTAATTGGATGAAACGGTAATATTTTCTGTCTTTTCTCCAACGGTAATATTTTCTGTCTTTTCTCCAACAGTTATATTTTTTGTTTTTTCTCCAACGGTAATTTTTTTTGTCTTTTTTCCAACAGTAACTTTTTTTGTCTTCTCTCAAACGGTAACATTTTTGTCCAATGTGTAACGATAACTATTTCCTCTATAAATACGCAAACTCAAGCCTCATTTCCTCTATAGAACCAAACTTCTATTGTATCATTTGATCTCCTACTCCTTTCATCAAATGGCTCGTACTTTCTTTCACAAATTATTGATATACGTATTCTCTGAAGATGATAGCGATGTTCAAAACACCAAGGCGGATGGACAGTCATCCAGGCGACGTGACAATAGCCAACGTCGTAAGTTTATTCGGCGTGATCATATTCAGGGACACGAGCACCTATTTCGTAATTACTTCGCTAAAAATCCAGTATATCCATCGAATCTATTTCAAAGGAGATTTCGGATGAGTCGTCCCCTATTTCTTCGTATTCTAAATGAAGTAGAGTCTTACGAGCCGTACTTCGTCCAGAGAAGAGATAATGCTGGCCGACTCGGTTTATCTTCCATGCAAAAAATCACCGCAGCACTTAGAATGCTGGCGTATGGGGTTACTGGAGATTTTATGGATGAATACATACGTATTGGTGAAAGCACCGCAATGGAGAGCCTCAAAAAATTTACTGAGACAGTAGTAAGTGTTTTTTCTAAAGAATATCTAAGGTCTCCAACTGCTAATGATATTGCCGAATTGCTTGCGGTTGGTGAACAACGAGGATTCCCAGGAATGTTGGGAAGCATTGATTTCATGCATTGGAAGTGGAAAAATTGTCCCGCAGCTTGGAAATGTATGTACTCCGGCCACATCCGTGAACCAACTATTATTTTAGAAGCAGTTGCTTCATATGATCTCTGGATATGGCATGCATTTCTTGGTATGCCCGGTTCACATAACGATATTAACGTGCTAGAGAGATCTTTTATTTTTACGAAACTTGCCCAAGGGCATGCTCCTCCAGTCAATTACACTATCAATAGCAACGACTATACTATGGGCTATTACCTTGCGGACGGTATTTATCCCAAGTGGCGAACTTTTGTCAAGACGATTCTAGCACCACGTGGGAATAAGAAGAAAAATTTTGTGAAAGCACAAGAATCCGCAAAAAAAAAGATGTCGAGCGTGCATTTGGGGTACTCCAACAACGATTTGCTATCATTCATGGACCTTCCCGAATGTTCAAAGTAAAGGAACTAACGAATATAATGAAAACATGTGTTATTCTACATAACATGATCATTGAAGACGAGCGTGATGATAGTGAGAGTCTGAACATTCAGTATGATCAACTTGATGATGATCTCCCCGAATTGTCGCACAATCATACAACTGAGCTTACGAACTTCATCCAGCGTCATCATGATATTAGAGATAGCTCGGCACATCATCAGCTTCAAGAAGATCTAATTGAACATCAATGGCTTTGTTATTCACAACATTAGTCTGGGTTGCTTTAGATTTTATTATTTCCTTAATGTAATTGGTGACCTATGTTTGAGTTAATCTTATTTGCATTTGTATTTCGTTAATGTTATCAATTTCCAACAAGGGTATTAATGGTAAGTAAGTTTGTTTCTGAAATTGTAATTGAGTCATTATAATTGCACAACCCTATCATTTGACACTATCATCAAATACACAAAAAATTAATTACACATAATTTTTACACATATAATTGTTACAAATATAAAATAAGAAATCATATAAAAAAATAATCAATCCAAATCGTCCGACCGACTGCGTCTCTCCATGACCTCCCTCTGGAGTTGCTGGAAAAACTGCTGCTGCAATTATGGCATTACACTCACATCCATCATCATAATGCGCTGATCTGATTCCTTTTTCGTGAGCTCTACTTTCTTAGCCTCCAACCGCAGTCGTTCGTCCTCTTGACGTAATTTTCTGGCCTCCGTCTCCCTGTCATAGGCCATCTTCTTGGCTTTAAGACGAAAAAACTCTTTCTCCTGAGCACGTGACTCCTCCAACAGAGTATACTTCATCTTCCTGAGTTGGAAGTTCTCCTCTGCATGCTGGCCTTGTGCCTTTCGTTTTCCTTTCTCAGCTTTCTGTCCAATTGGTCGGTCGGGCTTGATAACTTCATTCTCCATCACATGATCCGCCTTGACGTCAAAAACTGAATCAATTGTTGCTCCAGAACATCGAGTTGGGGTTGGGGATGGGGACATCGTCTTCCTCCGCTTTGGATCCTCCTTTGTGGCGCGCCATATCCACTTAGGTTGGTCCTTCAACAGGTGCCAACAATGCTCGAACTGAAATTAGCATTTCTCTAGGGATTGGTACATAAGTTTGGCCTTCTCAAACTTGCATGGGAAAAAAATACAAATTATTAAACCAATGTACCAAACCACCGAAATTTTAAAATAAAATAAGTAAGGATAAGGAAAATTCTACCTTATCATGTTCGGTCATGCCACTTTGATTTAACCCTTCAACTTGGGCTAGTTTCACATAAAATTTGTTTGTGGCCTTTTGGATAACTGACCACCGATGAATTAAAGACTTTATTGTCCGGTCATTTGTGGTTTCCTTAAATTGCTAGAAGTAGTCAGCAATTTTTTCCCAAAATTGGGAGTGTTTTTGATCTGTTCCCTGGACGGCATCAAGGTTACAATTTAGCCATGCAGAGACAAGTAACTTGTCTTCTTCGAGGGTGAAATTTGCACCCCTCACTGATTTCTTAATGCCGATAGGCTCATTAGGGGGTAGGGGTGGAGAGTCATCAAGGGTCACACCATAAGTGAGGTCGAGTTGAGGATCCTGACTTAGGAGGTTGGTGAAGAACATATGTCCAGGGCCTGGTGAATCCATCTCTAAAAACAAGTTGAAAATGTTAGAAATAAAGCAATAAAAGTTTGGGGTGTTAGTCCAGGTGGATGGCTCAGAAACCGGTTGGTATGATCTTGGAAACTTGACCACCCACTGATGGCTACTATAACCGGTTGCCAATACTTATTGGCTGTCCTGATTACCTAGCCATTGTGGTTTCCAAATAATTTTCCGTATCCCCTCAACGATTGTCATCATCACAGCCTTGTGGTTCAGTTTACACATAATTTAACTTATTTAATCCATAATACCAAACAATATGTAAAAGCCAATAATGCTAAATACAAGCATCCCCATCCGGTTTAATAATACCATCGAATATATAAATAATTAAAAAGGTTCAGAATTGTGTAAATATTGACATCATGTGTAAGCAAGGAGCCCAACATCGAATGGCTGCAAAATCTCACCCGAACCCCAATTGCCTTTTGTGGAAAGTACCACAAACTGCAATATGGCGATTTGGGTGAAAATTACCCCGCCATATTGATGGGGCCCCATACACACTTCTGACTTAACCCGCACAATAACACCATCATCACAGCCTAATATAAACCCCCTCCCCTGAGAGCAACTCAACACTGCAAATTTAGCAAAAACAGTGTCTAATTATCCTTTGGAAAGAGCAATGAAAGTGCATATAGCTAAAATAAAATAAGTATGCAGGTGGCCAATGATACTAATAAAAAAAAAGGTTGAAATAACATATAATCAAGAGAGGCAATCGGAGTACAAAGAAGAGTGTGGAAAATAATATTTAGAGTAAATATACAAAATAGCCAGCTAGTATGAATTCCTCTCCCCAATGCACAAACAGACAAAATGTGAGAACATCAAGAATGAATATAGAAGACAAAAAAACACACAAGAGAATCATATATTGGGTAATTTTTTAAATAAATTACTTATTTAAAAAACCATTCTTGCATTTCCAACAAGGGTTAATAAAAGTATTTCATGAAATATGAAAAATAAAACCACGGTAGTGATAATATTCATTGATTGGAATAAAAAAGATAAAGCATCAAATGGAAAGATAAGATTTTCCAGTAGACTTATAAGCAGATCAAGAAAGGGTTAAAGAATACAAATCCAGGATAAGTGAAAAGGATATGCAAAGCTAGCTGTTTAATGACAAATCTTGAGTTTACTTGAAGCCAAACTTTGGAAATTATGATAAGACTAACGACATTATCAAGAGTTGTCTAATACATGGTCCATATCCTGTTATTTTATTTTATTTTGTTACATTTGCATATCAAATAGCATTAACTCCTAAGTAAGATTGTAGCTTCTATCCAATCTATTGTTTATCAACCTTAAAGATTATCTATCTAGATGTTTCTTTCAGCTTTAATTACTCATATAGACTGAAAGATGAGCTACTTCTTTTCTAGCTTATTTTGCCACAAAAAATATATTGGCAAATAATGTAGCTTATTTCTTATATATTGACATCTAGCAAACTGGTGTTTCTCAATAATGACAAATACACCAGCAATTAGCAAACCATACCTCATAGCAAAGAACCAGAATCCATAATCAATAAAGACAAATAGGTATAATGCTCAACCATTCTGCCAACCAACATGCAAAAACCAACCACTCACCCGAATGCCATATCTGAGGGCCACTTGCAATCACCCCAATAACATATTCAAAGCCACCCACCAAAGCAAATAAAAGCAGAGGCATAGAGCCCACAAGCCATGAAAGTCCAACACAATCAATGCACAAACATCATGGCCTAGCTGCCAAATCACTAGAGATCCAAAAGAAAAAAGATAAAGCAGAGCTCAACCATGATGAGGGAACAAAGAAACAACTGCTACACAAGTGCCACGAATAACTAGCCAACATATTAATATCCATGAATGTGCATACAAACTAATGGGCAAAAGCATTTGTATCATGGTGCCAATGAACTGTCAACACCCTTTGCATTCCCATTGTGGAGCAAACTCAATTTTAGTTCAACAACGATTTGCAGTGGTAGTGTTGCTTAGGCTCTGAACATTCAGTATTTTCCATACAAATAATTTCCTAGCTCAACCAAACTACAACCCTCACCCGAACCATGTCTGAATAATCTAAATTTTATCAACATGCCAATACACTTCAAATAATGTAGAGTTGATTAACAAAATAACAACACCCCATCAGCTCAATGCAAACATCCATAAAATTAGATCATCCGTGACAAGAAATCGGTTGAAATTGATATCCAACAACCATAAAATCAAATCAATGTAAACCAGCAGAAAATCAAACTCAAACCATGATGTTTAAAGCCCCAAATCAAACACATGGCATGCATGTGATCAGTTCATCCTCCACCGAACCAGATCCTCCATTCATGGCCAACCACTCCACGGAAAACACAGAGCAACCCGCATGAAGTGGTGCAAAAATGTGTAGGAAAAAATATCACAGTGGGTCTCTCAAATATGTAGGTTTTTTTTAGAAGGAGATAAAAACAGAGAGTGACCGAAAAATATAGAGAAACCATATGGGTTTTCTGAGAGGGAGGCGATTCGTTCATAGAGAGTCCAGATCCAAAAAATCCAAATGCTCAATCCATAGAGAGAATGGGGGAATCCAGCCATAAAATGAAATCGAGGAGATAACTTACAAAAATTGCCGATGGAGAGGATGCACAGGTTGGTGGCTGCGTTCAAGGGAGGGGCTTCAATGGACGAGGTCACCCAACTGTCGAGGGAGAAGGAGACGCGGGACTGCGAACGCACGGGAATGAAAAGTGCATTTGGGGATGTACAGTTCAATCTCAAATATGGGGAAAGACTGTAGCGCCCGTAAACCTCATCCCCATTTTAGAGATTGGGATGGAGATAACAAGTTGACTGAAACCGAATAAATTTCTCCAAATTATAAGGTTTATTTGGGGTTACTGATTGGGATGGGATGCTCTTACATACATACATACATACATACATATATATATATATATGTATGTANCTTGGGGGTTGTGGGGTTGGTTTCTGACGCTAAAGATGGTGAAATGAACAGGAGGAGGCATATGATCGTTGGGGTAAGTATGAAACTTTCGGCGAAGAAGAAGAAGCCCATCTTCTCTCTCTTTCCTTCTTTCTAGCTCTTTCGTGCTGTGTCTTCTCGATCTGTCTGTATTTCTATCGAACAGGAAATGTAATTGAATGGTAACTGGGCCATACATGGATACGGCCTCCATTAATATCTACTTCTTTCCCAAAGGGCGGCACCACCGACTAGAAAACTACCCCTCCATTTCCCCATTTCAGCTGAAAATATTTCAATTTAATCATCCTTCAAAACATTATTATTTTTTTCCCTAATCCGCGCGCGGCCTCCTCCTGTTCATTTCACCATCTTTAGCGTCAGAAACCAACCCCACAACCCCCAAGCGCTCAGCCTATGAAGTTATTCAGGACTACAACTTCCCTGTTGGCATCCTCCCCAAAGGTGTGCGAGGCTATAATCTTGATCCCTCCACGGGAAAATTTTCTGCCTACCTGGGCGGTAGCTGCAGCTTCTCGCTCGAAGGGTCGTACCAGTTGAAGTACAAATCCACTATCAGAGGTTCTATTTCGCAAGGCAAGCTCTCGAGCTTGGAGGGCGTTAGTGTGAAGCTCTTCTTCTTCTGGGTTGACATTGTTGAGGTACAGAGGAAAGGGGATAGTCTCGGATTCTCGGTCGGGATAGCTGGTGCGGATTTTCCTATTGATAACTTTGAGGAGTGCCCTCAGTGTGGTTGCGGATTGAATTGCAATGATGGGCAACTAAAGGAGGTCAGATCAATCCCGATTGTTTCTTCTTATGCCAAATGAAATAATTGCTTGAGGTCAGCCGAGAGTGGAGAAGAGCCATGACAATAATTGGTTGGGAGACATTTAAAATGCAGTTCGATTGGATCTGCAACTGCAGAGTCGTGCAGTTTTTCTCTTTCTATGCTTATAGAGATGTGAATGAAATTCTACTGGGCTTGCTTCTAATGGTTGAGCAATTACATAAAATGATTGGATTGGTGTTTCTTTGATAGTTAGGACGCATCAAAACAAAAACCTCCGGTCAGTTTTCCTCAATCCAACCATTCGGCTTTAATTAGGAGGTGAGATTGAATTGTGAAAATGGGCAAGCAAAGAACTTTAGAACTCATTTCTTTTATAAGTAGAACAAATGCACTCATTTCAGTTGTTTTAACTGGATAACTGAATGAAAGAAGTGTGTGCTTGAAGTTGGAATCTGTGATATTGTCAGCTCAATATTATTTTTGCTCATTCTAAATTTTACCGGTTTAATTTTCTGATTTTTGTTGATGACCTGATGGTTGGCTTTAGTAAATAAAAGCATTGGAAATCATTTTCTTCTGAACACAAACAAATTGCATAGACTAAATAAAAGTGGAAGTCTTTCTTTCCTTTCACCTCTTTTTCCCTAAATTTGTATGCGAAAATCGGGAACAAAAAGGGGATGGTGATTGGTACAAAATTTTCTGGTTAGGTCAAATTCTTGAATATGATCCCTTCCATTCATCCCAATTTACTTTGGTTTCTTTCATCTAGGAGCTCTGTTAGGATTCTGGTTGGTAGAATTTAACTTGCAGATAATGGTTCACTGGTATGCTACATTTGAAGCACCGAGTCTTGTATTTGTCTATTTAGCAAACAAAACAGAAACAGCTTAAACTTTTCTTTTTGGTTTTCGAGAATTTTCTTAATTATTTTTACCATAAATTGACTGAATTGATCTTGCATGTGTTTTTCAGCTTGGTTACACATATAAAGGTCGAGTTAATATGCATTCAGAGGGTTTTATACTTGGGTTTTAGCCATTATCTTCATTGTCTGTATGGTTCACAAGGTCCACTGTCATGGCTAGGTTCTTAGTACAGAGCATTAATCTATGACTTGTACAGAGTGCAGATTCCGTGAGTTTCTGGGGTTGGGTTCCGATGGCTCCAATAGTTGCATGTTTTATGGTTCTATATAGGTTTCATTATAATATATGGCTTTCCAAGTAATCAGTTTTAGTAGCAGGTTCGGCTTTCTGGTTATGGTAAATAAAGGTCACTCACAGCTCAGACCAATTTTTATTGAGCATGCTCATGAATGAACAGGGACCAGGGACGAGATTTTTGCCCCATTCATTGCACCCGAACCTGTATGATTAGATTAGCCTCCACCTTAGTTGCATCCAAGGGCGGCCTGATGTTAGCTATGTTGATTTGTCTTTAGGTACTAGGGGCTGAACACCTTTTTATCTTCCACCCAGTTTTCTTATTTGGATTGAACATGTTATTTAGATCATTAAAGCACTCCAAAAGCTTCTACTGTTTTTTTGAAAAATTAGTAGTTGCAGAAAGAGGTGGCTTTTCTTTCGAATGGTTGTAATCTCTGGGTTTATCACAATTCCACTCATTGAAATATTGGCATCAACCACCAAGCTTACTTGAATGAACTGTAACTGCTAATGTTATTGATGTGTTATATAATGTAAGATTGAAGCTTGCTTATTTTGCAGGGACCATATAATTGAATTTTAGTAATATTGAAAACAAAAAAAACTGGACTTTATCAATCCGGGTTGTAAGGAAAGGATTTTATTATGCCGAGGAATCACAAAATACACTTTGGGGCAAAAATTACCATTCATCATGGCCATACTGTGTTCATAATAAGCATATTCATAGGGTTATACAGCGGAAACTCTAATTTTTATTTTTCTACAATATTCACTCAAGTGAAGTGTCAAGCGCACGTCAAACGAACTCTTTCTTTAGTGTTTGCTCTAGTGCTGAGCCAAGCAATTGTTGAGGACACTCTCTGCTTAGGCTTCGCTTAAGTCCACTGTCGAGTGAGACTCAAGTGAACTTTCTGTCTGACACTTCCTGAGTCAAACATAGTGCCAAAAATTTTTTGCATGGGGCATTGCCCCTAGACCCCCACGAGGCTTGGCCATGCTTGCTTCAACAAAAAGTCTATCAGCCTAAGCCTGCACTCCATAGGACCATAGAACAAGTCTCATTGAAAATCTACTAAAAAACTGTAACAAATCAGTATTGGGTCGGCCCGTCAAGTCAGGCCGCCACAACAATAAAACAGGCTCCACAAATCCAATAAATGATTCGTTTGACAAAAATAATTAGATCAATGATATAAATCTTACTTCTAGAAAATAAGAATAAAATAGTAACGACACTTGTTTTTACTAGCTAGTTGTCTAGATTTTGCTCAATTTTGATGAGTTTCTTCCCCCCACCCCCCAGTTTTTGAAATACTAGAATGCAGTTTTCTGGAATTGAAAAGAAAGATAATCAAATATAGTACTTTCTAACTTCTTGTATAATTTTATTTCATCAACACAGAGGCTGACACGCGAAGTTTCCCCCCAATAACTTCACAACAAAAATGCCTGATGGGTTTTGTCGCTAACATTGGCCTGCCTTTGTTCCTAGTTTCAAACCATCAGGACCGTTTCAAGATTTCTTTTATGTCTCTCTTTAGTAGACAATGGTAAGGTAACTCATCGTGAAAATGATAAAAAATAATAATAATAATAATAATAATTTATCACTTTAGGAATATAATACTACCCACTTTGAATGCTAAACTCCTTTGCTTAGAAAAATAAATAAATAAATAAATAATAAACCCCATTAAGAACTTTACCATCTAGAAATTAGATATACAAGTCCCCAAAAAAGAAAAAAAAAAAAAGAATTGAAATTACATTAACTTTGCAATGAAGATTGGGTAAGATGTCATGGATGAGCTGGTATGCTTTCAGTCAATTGAATTCCATCCCAGCTTATACGTTCATTTGGATTAAGGCAAACTGGTACATTTGGAGCTCCCCGCATTTTTGCCATGTTGAAGTCAAAATAGACTCCCAAGTTCCCAACACTACAAGTTTTTTGCACAGATTCAACGTCAAATCCTGTCCATTGAAAAGAAACTCACCAAGAAGTGGGGCATGTTGGTAAACCCATTTAAAGGCATTGTAAGAGTCACCCTGCACTATAATTACCTTAGGATTTTCTTTCCTTAAATCTTCAATGGCTTGTTTCAGTTGATTATTGTGATATGTTAAAACATTGTTCAATCACTTCAAGCAGTAAAATTGCCTCTCTTTTTTTTTTGTATAGATAAAAGAGATTTATTGATTCACGTAAATAGGCAAAATCCAAGTACACAAAAAGTATACAAAAAAGAGCCTAATTACAAACTATATGCCACGTATAGTAGTATAAAACTCATTAAAACTCGTTTAATTCAATACAATAGATGAGGCTCACAATAACAATGTATGAAAAAAAAATCCCTAAAACCAATCGGAGAGCGTTCCTTATTCTCAAAACAACGCCCATTTCTTTCATTCCATGTGCACTACATTAGACATAACGGTACTATCTTCAAGCAGTGAAATTCATCATAAGCAGCTGGGTTGCTGGTTTGGAATGTTGCAAGATAGATTGGGAAACAGCTTACTGGGAAAATTTCCTGGAAAACCACTCGAACAACACCATAACCAATGACTTTCTGCTTCCAATATCATAAAATTAGAACTAATAACCATTTGTTACATAGCAAAGCCTTACTAAAATGAGACTCACCATGGTCATTGAAACGAATCTCATTGAAATGGGTACATTGAGTGGGTACATTGAGAGAGTAACTAGGGATGAAATATTCTGCTTTGCAAAAGCATATGTGGGCAAGGCAGTGAAACCAGCCACAGCAAGGTACAGTACTCTGCGACCACGAAGGAAGGTCACATCCTCACTCAAATAGGGATGAAGAAAGGGTATTCCAGCTGCCAATGCTGATTAATTATAAAATGCAATAAATGTTAGTATGATCGGAGTTTAACAATAAATTAAACCCGTTATTAAGGTAGTTCTAAAAATTAAATTCAAGCCATATAATGCAAGATCTCGTTCCATACAAATAATAAATAAATCAAGGAATCAAATTAATTAACTTGCATGGTTTGTCCAAACTCATCAAATGTACAAACACAATGAATAGTCGTACGTTAGCCAGAAAATAACGAAGGGGGAAAAACAGCAATCAGCAAGGAGTAAGCAATAAGCATGTCTCTTGAATTGTCTGCACAATAAGCGAGAGCACGTTCAAAAAAACAAAAAACAAAAAAAATATTGGGAAGGGAAAATTGAAATGCTCTATGACACACTCAAACTTGATTTCTATGTTTGGTTGGTTAATTGATCTTTTAACTCATTTCAAACTACACATTAAAGAGACTCACTACTTTTTTAACTTCTTATAAAAAAGTTAAAACTCATCTCAACTTACTTCTTACATTTACACACATACATCAACTTATTTACATTCAAACACATTTTAATGGGACTCACAAAATACTAATAGTCTTAGATTAACTGAGACCATCTCATCGTTCAAACACAACATCTTATTGAAATACTAATCATTTTTTTCAATATATAGGTATAAGTAATTAGGTTATGTACTACATATTTAATAATAAAAGATGTAATGCTCGTACTATATATTTAATAATAAAAGATGTAATACTTATATTATTAACCAATATATATGTATGTATGTATACAGATTTATCAATATATGAATGAGTTTTAATCGAATTGAGTTAACGAGTCAACTCGAACATAAACAAACAGGCCTTATGTGTCGTTAGAACCAAAAATGATGGATATATGTTTATTGTAGAGTTAACAAACAATTTAAATATGAGAAATGATATTTATAATCATAGAGTACGTAAGTGTTATGTAGTCATTCTGAAAAAAGTTAGTAACATATGACTCGCATGACAAAATTAATTTTTTAATATTGGATCCCACTTTTTAAAAAAAGAATGTGCTACACTTACCCAACTCATTACTGTATTTACTATATAAGGATAAAAGCAACGTAATATCGGGAGAACTGAAAATTATATAAATCGGTAGTCACATAAGGCACCTTTTTTTCTCTCTCGATTTTCTTTTGTTTGCACTTGCTCTCATTGTTTCAAATTTCGTACCGTACCAACAGGTACGATCGGAATATGCCGTATCGACCACTAGTCTGGTACAAAAATTTCATTTGTTTCATACCGGTTCAAATACCAGCCGTACCGGCCGATATTTCGGCTTGTACCGGCCCATACCAACCGGTATTTCGGTCTTCACTTTTTTTTTTTTTTCATTTCTCTAAACTACAAGCTCATTTTTTGACTCACAATTCATACCAAGTTATTTATAATTTATATATATATGTATTTATGTATAATTTATTCATATATAGACTATTATTTTAGAATATAATTAATAGATATATTTATATATGTATAATTTATTTATATATTGACTATCCCGAAACGGTACCGGTACGGAAATATTTCATTCCAGTACCTTGACCGGTATGTCATCCGGTACGGCATTCAAAACATTGAGATTCTCGATTTTCATATGTTGCTATGTAACCAAGACAACATAACACAACGACAACTTTGAAATCACAGGCAACATAAAAAGTAGAGGCAGCGCTTGAAATCAAGAATTGTGGAAACAAACTTATCTTATGGTCAGTTGAAACGGTGATCTAATGGTCACATAACGAAAAGATGCGACACTGAAACGTTTTGTGCAAATGTATAAAAGGAACGTCGTTATTTATTATTTTCTAATGCATTGTTAACTGGTTTTGTTTCGCCCAATTGTAAAAGGTGAAATTCCTCTCTATTAAATTTAAATGTGTCATATTTTATATAAATATATAAAATATATGAAAGATAAAAAATCATCTAATAAAAATACATATATACATCGAGATTTGGTTAGGTACTGCCTTTACGTAAATGCAAACATGCAACAACAGAGAAAAAATAAAATAAAATAAAATAAAATCTCTCGATTTAAACAAAGAAGTGAATTGCAAAGATACTTTGAACTAGGTTGTATATGGTTTGTTCTCTAAATAGGAGAACAAGGTTCAAACTCCCCACCCCTTTATAAAAATAAAATTCAAAAATTCAAAAATAAATACAGAGAGATGAAACAATGTTCTATATTAAGTTTGCAATTATAAAAAAAGATTATATATGTTTTTTGTAAGTCATCTGAAAGAGAATCGAAAAGCGGGGATGCCACATTAAAACGAAATAATAACAAGCATATTTTGCATTGTTTTTAACATATATTATTCATTTTCAATGGAAAATTATAACAAAAAGATTCCTATAAGTGGGTGCTTGAGGCCTTTGTAGGTTTCACTTTATTCAAATCTAATTCAGCTAAACACTTAGCGTCTCATTTGGTTATACAGATAAGATGAAATGAGATAAAAATTAAAAATTAAATAAAATATTATTATGATATAATTTTTTAATATTATTTTTATTTTGATACTTTAAAAAGTTAAATTATTTATTATATTTTATGTGAAAGTTTTTAAAAAAATTATAATAATCATATGAGATATCTCATCAACCAATCTAAATCAGAGGAGACCCTATTTTGAACTACAGTAACCAAGTCAATTTTACATTTATATATATATATATATATATTCTATAATAATAAGTGGCTATTTAACTTTTACAGTAACTTTTCTTAATTTTCCGTTAACTTTTGTTTTCCCATTAATTTGCTATCTATTGTTGGCCTTAATTATTTTATTTGTAATAGATCAAGGTTGTTTGTTGCATTGGGAGAAGAGAATGATAGATGCATGAACATGATTAAAGTTGAGAAAAAATATCTCTTCAATGGAAACTTTTTCTGTTTAATGGCCAATGGGTAATAAAAAAAAATCTTTAGGGATCTCATGAACAAGTTCTCCTGTACATCAAGTCTGCATGCTTTGTGAATAGACAGATCTTTCTTTCTAATCACTATTTTCTTCAATTAAATATGCTACTACTCTTTCAAAATTATAATTTTAAGATGAAAGTATTTGTTAGGTAGGTAGGTCATATGTGTACTATATGCAATTTTTTCTTTCAAAGCTAATCAACGTGCATTATGAATGCATGATGCAGAAAAGAGGCAGACAATAAAATGGACAAGAGTGAAAGCTGACCCACTTTCTCTATACTACTTATCAATAATAGTCATGAAACTGACAATAATTTATCTCATAATTAAGCAAACACTTCCACTAATTAAAGAATTAATTTGAATGAAAAACTTATTAAAGAATTAATCACATTTTTTATGTTCGTAATATGGTGTACAGTTGTGATCTCTTAAAAATATATTAGCTTGGAATAATTAAAATAGTCTTGTAGGTAAGAGAAATAATATATAGTCTATTCAACTTTTAATCAAATAGAATAGTTATAATATATGCAGCAAAACTCATTTGATTTATTGAAGTTGACTAGACTAACTTATATATGCAGCAAATTTTGTTGAGAACTTCGTGAAATATTATTAGTTTTATTGGATTCCATGGTTTTGTGATTTCTCCATAAATTTATACACATAATTAATGTTAGAACTAATTAGTTTTGGCATTCAATAAAAATCAATATGTAATTCATGTATGTGCATGACACCCTTTCATGGTGTGTAAGTGATCAACATATATAAACCACAAATATTGGTAATATGTAGATGTAACTTTTTATTCTCCTATGTTTCTTGTCTTTCACATGGAGGAAAAAATAGAGAGAAACTGATATAAATGTCGAAAAAATTCAACTAGACATATGTATTTTATCCTTAAACTTGAAAATAAGTTTTTACAAAAATAATTTTACTCAACCATTCCACCAAGATGCTGAAATTTCATAAAATCTTAAAAATATAGTGTCAATTATTAGAAGATTTAGCTAGCAACCTTCTAATACAAGTATTTTTGTATAGTTGGTATTTACTATTTAATATTAGTAGATCATCTAAGATATATATTTGTGTTTTATTTTGTTTATGGATTTTTTTATTTTTGTTCCTTATATATATAAATATATATATTTATTTTTACCAGTCATATATGTACATTTGTTTTTTATTTTCTCAATTCAAAATTACATTTTCATTTATAATTTACTATCATTTTAATCAAGCTTAAATTCATAATTAATTCTCACAGTCTATCTACTTTTTGTTGTATTATTTAATTCTATGATGGATAAAACTTTGAATACAGTTTATTCGTATTAACATATATATTATATGTCTCTCAAATCATTTTTTATTTGTAGAAGTTGGCTTTCTGGGTCTTAATTTGTAAACGTAATGATTAAGAGAAGTTGATGTGTTTTTGATTTTAAAGTCAGTGGATATCTCTCTTTTATATATTTTATTTAGAAATAACAAAGAATGGTGGAGGATAATTTGATCTCACCATCCATAATTTGTATTGATTTACCATATTTTGAATTTTTTGTATTTATATTCTTATTGATCCTATACAAGCATTAAATTCGTATCATATAGGAGCATTTGTTAGATTTGAAAAAGGAAAAATCTAGTTGTAAGTACAATTTTGCACTAATATGTATATTAATCTAATGTGATTGGTCAAAAAGTAGATTTTATTAAAAACAGTACTAATTTAAATTTTGAATATGAAAGAATCAGTATTGGTACGCAGATTAGTATGCGACTTTATTTGTATGTAGTAAAACTCTTTGAAGAATATTGTAACGTAGACTTCACAAATAAGTAATTTAATTTAATGCATTAATTAATTTTTTATAAAAAAAAATTATATTATTTTTATTAAAAATATTATCTTATCCAACTAAATAAACGTTATTTACACGTCGTTCCGACATAGGATGCTTTCGGTGTCCTCAAGCATTGAAGTTCCATGAATGCTTGACAGTGTGTTAAATGTTTCATGACTCGTTGACGAGTTAGGCATATATATCAACGTTTGCAGCACGTCAACTATAAAACAAAACGAATGGTACAAGCGATTCGACGTCACTTTAGCAGTATTTTGCGAGTGTTACAGTTGATGTTATAAGCGAATCAATATTTATCACTTCAATCATAAAAATGCTGAATAGATAAAAATAAAAGAATGTAATTAAGCTTATTGTATTGTAGAGGATATATTATCCCTAAGGCTGAGGAGAAAAATATAATTTATAATAAAGTTAAAAATTATATTTTTCATATATCAAATGCTCTTGATGCGTTAAACCCACACGTATCTTCCTCGGAGTTGGCTTTTGTTCTTTGTTTTTGACCTTTTTTGTGGTTTTTTTTTGTTAATCGGTTCGTACCATGTAGCCTAGTTTATCTGTTATCCTTATCCAAACATATAGCGATTAGCCTTTTTCATCTTCCAATTTTTATTTTTTATTTTTTTTATTTTTACTCGTCTTCCATTTGAGAGCCCTCTCTGTCTTATTCCTTTCCGACGGAATCAGCCTTCCTGTCTAAATTGTTATCTGAAAATATAGCTTTTGGATTCATTTCGGTTAAATCCAGCACACACCCTTCTCATTTATTCCCTCTTTCTCTATTTTCCCCCCATCTCTTGCGAAGTTTTCCATTTGATAACTTCCTCTCATTCCAACTTGTAAATTTTTCGTTCTGATTCTTCTTCTTCTATCTAGAAAGTTGATATTTTGTTTGATTTCTTTCAGTTTGTCATATACCCATTTCCTCTCTGCCCTCATTCTGCTTTCTATCTCTCGTGGCAATTATCGAGTTTACACATTCTTCTCCGTCTCCAGAAAAGTTAAGTTTTTGATATATTATCCCAGATTTGATAGCTACCTTTTTCCCTCTAGCCTCTTTTTGGGTGTGATTTGGTAGAGAAGGTGATGATGATGACAATGGAGGGGATGATGGGTAAGGGGGGACTGGATGATATAATAAGGAGGCTTCTGGAAGGGAAAGGAGGGAAGCAGGTGCAGCTATCTGAAGGGGAGATCCGTCAACTCTGCGTCGACGCCAGACAAATCTTCCTCTCTCAGCCCAATCTCCTTGAGATTCGTGCTCCCGTTCGCATATGCGGTCAGCTCTCTCTCTCTCTCAGATGATGGGGATGATGATTTTGAATTATGTAATAAACAAATATTGATAGAGAAGAAAATTCTGTAAACTCAATCAACAGAGTCTTGTGTCATCTATTGCAATATATACATATAGAATTACATGTGTCTGGTAAAGGAATATACAGCTTTAGGGAACTAGGCTATACATGGAAAGAATACGATCAGAGAATGGTCTGTTGCGTGAATCACGTGGCCTTGTCTTGTGGACATTCAGTTATAGCATTGATTTCCTTATTATCCCCTCTCAAGTTGAGCCGGAGTGAGCGGACGCACAGCTTGGTACGTAGATCTTGAAACTTGGCAGTAGGCAGGGGCTTGGTGAGTACATCCGCCAGTTGTGATTCACTTGGTAGAAAATGAACAGATAATGAACGCCTTTGAACTTGCTCCCGGACAAAGTGGTAATCGATCTCAACATGCTTAGTTCGAGCATGAAGGACAGGATTTGCAGACAAGTGCGTAGCCCCTAGATTGTCACACCATAGGCGCGGGCATTGAGCGCAAGAAATACCAAGTTCACGCAAAAGAGTTTTAATCCATAACAATTCAGAGGTAGCATTTGCAATGGCCTTATACTCCGCTTTTATACTTGAACGAGCCACAGTGGGTTGTTTTTTTGAACTCCAGGAAACCAAGGACTGACCAAAAAATACACAATAACCCCCTGTTGATTTTCGATCATCAGGGCTCCCCGCCCAATCAGCATCTGAAAATACTGATAAAACAAAGGTCTTACTTGGGCGTAGTAAGAGTCCAAAATCAGTGGTATCACGCAGGTAGCGCAAAATGCGTTTGACTGCAGCCCAATGCTTATCTGTCGGCTTGTGCATAAATTGGCACACTTTGTTTACAGAAAATGCAATATCAGGTTGAGTAAGAGAAAGGTATTGGAGAGCACCCACCACACTTCGATACAAACTCGGGTCCGAGAAATTAGCACCATCAAAAAGCGACAACTGAGTGCTTGATGACATAGGAGAATGCATGGCTTTTGCATTGGCCATATTAGTACGATCAAGAAGATCTATAATGTATCGCTTTTGGCTAAGGAGTAGCCCTTCAGGAGTGGAAATAGCTTCAACGCCAAGGAAGAAATGAAGAGGACCAAGGTCCTTGACCGCAAACTCCAAACTAAGAGACTTGATGAGTGATGTCACGGCGGAAGGTGACGAGCCAGTAATGAGGATGTCATCGACATACACAAGGACAAAGAGTTGAGTGCCATGAGAGTTGAAAATAAACAATGAGGTGTCGGACTTGGAATTGTAAAATCCATAGTCAAGAAGCTTGGCACTTAAACGGGCATACCACGCACGAGGGGCTTGCTTTAACCCATAAAGAGCCTTGTTGAGACGACAAACATGATGAGGAAGAGCCTTGTCAACATAACCAGTTGGTTGAACCATGAAAACCTCCTCCTCAAGAAAACCATGGAGGAAGGCATTAGAGATATCAATTTGCCGTATAGGCCATTGCTGTGAAATGGCAAAAGTGAGTACCAAGCGAATAGTAGTAGGCTTGATCACGGGACTAAAAGTATCACCATAGTCAATGCCAGGTTGTTGGTGGTACCCTTTAGCAACAAGGCGAGCCTTGTGGCGAACCGGCTTGCCCTTGGAATCCCTCTTGACACAATACACCCACTTGTTTCCAATTAAGTTCATTCCTTCTTGAAAAGGGACTAGTTGCCATGTATCATTTTTCATCAAGGCCGAGTACTCGTCATCCATGGCTTGTCTCCATGGTGCAAAAATGACAGCACGTGAGTAACACCCCGGATCATCAGGAATGTGATCAGTATTTGCCATAAAAGCATGTGGTTCTGAATAAGGAAGGGTACCATCAAAAAATTTTTTGGGTTTGAAAATTTTATTTTGTGCACGGGTGCGCATTGGATGAACTCTTGCAGGAGAAGCAGCTGTAGCGGCATGAGAGGAAGGTCCTTGATCCAGGGAAGATTCCACGGAAGGAGAGAGATTGTGGGAGTTGGAGTTGGAGTTGGAATTTGATTGAGATGGAGTAGGTACGGAGTGATTATGGGAAGAAAGTATGGAATTAGAGTCGGTCAAAGATGCACTCGATGATGGAGATTGAGTTGTGGAAGGAGTGACCGAGATATCAGGAGTGGATAGAGGTGATTGTGCTGAAAAAGGAAGGGAGACTGAATGAATTGATGGGCGTGAATCACGTGGCTGGTCGTGAGGATTGATGGCATGAATCAAGTCGTTGAGATTGTGTTTCGATGAGGAAGGAACATTCGGTGGAGGCAATGATGGTGGAGTGAAGTGCGGGCTAGGTGGCACAATTGGAGATGTTGAGACATTCCGTTGTGAAGACGTGATTTGTGGCATGGATTTTTGTCTTGGGTTTGGAAGGATTGCATTGGATTTTAAAGGTGCTTGACCCGTGGAATGAGGAGGCCTGGACTCGTGTCTTGAGTTTGGAAATATTGCATGAGATTTTAATGAAGTTTGACCCGTGGAATGAGGATGCCTGGACTCGTGTCTTGAGTTTGGAAATATTGCATGAGATTTTAATGAAGTTTGACCCATAGAATGAGTAAGATTAGCATCATGACCAGCTGGAGACAAATATGAGAAAGGAAATTCGGTCTCATCGAATAGTACATGCCGAGAAATAAAAATTCGCCCCGAGTGTATATCCAAACATTGATAACCACGATGATGACTACTAAAACCAAGGAAGACACATTTTTTAGACCGAAAATCAATTTTGTGATGATTATATGGTCTAAGATATGGCCAACAAGCACAACCAAAGATGCGGAAAATGGAATAATCTGGTTTTTGATTGAACAATTTTTCAAATGGAGAAATAGTGTGTAGGGGAGATGTAGGCAAGCGGTTTATAATAAAAGTGGCCATTGAAAATGCTTCATCCCAATAAGAGTGAGGTACCAAAGATTTAGACAAGAGAGCTAGACCACTCTCAACAATATGCCTATGTTTACGTTCCACAGTCCCATTTTGTTGGGAGGTATGAGGACATGTGAGACGATGTGTGATGCCTTGTTGGTCAAAGAAGGGATGAAGAGAACGAAATTCACCCCCCCAATCGGTTTGAACACACTTTATTTTACGATCCAATAATCGTTCAATTCGTTTTTGGAATGAAATGAAAATAGAATAAACTGACGATTTAGTAGGCATTGGAAAGATCCACGTGAATTTGCTAAAATGGTCAACAAAAGAAACATAATATTTATTTCCTTTTTCCGACATTACAGAAGAAGGGCCCCATACATCTGAAAAAATTAAATCTAAGGGACCCTTGGAAACATGATTGGACGGAAAAAAAGGAAGGCGATGGCTCTTGCCCTGCTGACAGGAGTTGCAAACCACTGGTGTTTTATGAGAAGAAACTGGAAGAGACGCCCTGGAAGCCAAATGCTTGACAGTTTTGAATGAAGCATGACCAAGACGAGAATGCCAAACATCTAACGGGACACGTTGACAGGAAAAAGCTTGAAAAGATTTGGTAGGTCGCAAAGGATAAAGACCACCCTCAGTTTTGCCGCTGAACAGGAGCTTCTGCGTGCATTCGTCCTTCACAGAAAAATACCCGGCATGAAATTCAATAAAAACATTGTTATCAGCAGTGAATTGACTTACTGAAACCAAGTTTTTTTTAATGTGAGGAACATGTAAAATTGAATTTAATTTAAAAGTAGTATTAGGGAAAGAAAGTTTAGAAGAACCAATATGGCGAATTGGCAAACCTGTTCCATCCCCAACTTGGATGGTGTCGGTCCCTTGGAAAGGTTCTGCACCAAGATTCAGGTTTTGGAACTCATTGGTGAGATGATTTGTTGAACCTGTGTCAGTGTACCAAGTGAGATCATTTGATGGCTGAGGTTGTGTATGAGCCATATAGGCTTGCATGGTTGGCTGCGTACCCTGATAAGAAAGGTCGAGCCTATGGTAACACTGGACTGCATTGTGGCCATTCTTGCCACATACTTGACAAACCATTCGTGATCCTCCAGAATGATGTCCTTGGGAGCCCCTTCCACGACCATGATTGCCCCGGCCTCGATTGTTGGAAAAGGAGCGTTGGGCATTTCTACCTCCACGGCCACGAGTTTGAGTATGGCGAGTTGCCATATTGGCTGATCCAATAGAGATGTCAAGAGCAGTATTTTGCTGCTCAAGTCGCAATTCAAAACTCAGTAAATGAGCAAATGCATCTTCAAGAGAGACTTGATCAACCCGAGTTGAGAGGGAGGTGACTATGGAGTTGTATGTAGAATCTAGGCCTGCAAGTAGATACGTCAAAAATTCTGAGTCCCGAAGGGGCTCTCCCACTGCAGCCAATGTATCGGCAGATGATTTCACTTTCTGATAATACTCAGAAATGGACATATTACCCTTTTTGAGGGTTGATAGTTCAATGCGAATCCCTACCACGCGTGCTCGGGCATGGTTAGAGAACATCCGCTCAAGGGCATTCCACACATCTTTGGAAGTTTCAAGTCCCACCATGTGGGTGATAACTGATTCAGAGAGAGAGGACATTAGAGCACTGAGTATGACTTGATCCTGATTGTACCAATGAGAGTACTCAGGATTTGGAGCAGTTTGAATTTTTTCATCCTCTTTGGACGTAATATGAAGAATTGGAGGGGGACATGGAATTGTGCCATCCACATATCCAATCAATTGTTGGCCTCGAAGGTACGGTAGGATTTGGGCTCGCCAAAGGAGATAATTATCCTTTGTCAGTTTTATAGTGACAAGATTTTGTAGGCTAAGTGGGGTTGAGAAGGAAGCCATTGGAGAGAAAAAAAAAAAAAAAAAAAAAAAAAAAAAAAAATCCTTAGACGTCTGTCTTTTAATTGGCTCTTGATACCATAAACAAATATTGATAGAGAAGAAAATTCTGTAAACTCAATCAACAGAGTCTTGTGTCATCTATTGCAATATATACATATAGAATTACATGTGTCTGGTAAAGGAATACACAGCTTTAGGGAACTAGGCTATACATGGAAAGAATACAATCAGAGAATGGTCTGTTGCGTGAATCACGTGGCCTTGTCTTGTGGACATTCAGTTATAGCATTGATTTCCTTATTATGTAATTACAAGAAGTTATGTATACTGTGCCTGTTCGTGGATGAATACAAATTATCTTGGACATACTTGAAAAGAGATTATCGATGAAAGTTTCGGTTATAAATTATAGGTTTCTGGTAATTAAGTTGGTTGTATAAATTGTCTTGAAGAATCTTATATGGGCTTTTATTTCGTACACTTTGTTAATGTCAAGGTGCGGCAATTTTCGGCCTTTCTGTTGAACTAAAGGATGCGGGGCTTTATAATTTCTCTATCTTAAGGCATTGTGGATGAATGAGTTAAAAGGTTGGTAGCTTAAAATGAATGTTAAGCTTTCCGAGGGGAGAGAAATTGTATTGCGTTTGTTTCTACTATGAGGATTAGCATATCGGTACGCTGTTTGTGTCCAATTTAATCATGGACATTGGTTTTTATGCTATTTGAATTGTTGCCACTTGCTGTAGATTATGATCTTGAACCCAAAGGAGAACCCATACTACGAATTAAGTATGGGATTTCTTCCTTGTTATCCTTGGTTCTAATAATGCAGGTCTCTTACAGGTGACATACATGGACAATTCCGAGATCTACTGCGGGTTTTTGAAAACGGTGGCTACCCTCCTGCTGCAAACTACCTCTTTCTCGGTGATTATGTAGATCGAGGCAAGCAAAGTTTGGAGACGATATGTCTGCTTCTAGCCTACAAAATTAGATATCCTGAAAATTTCTTCCTGTTGAGAGGAAACCATGAAGACGCAAAGATCAATCGGATTTATGGATTTTATGACGAGTGTAAAAGGAGGTTCAACGTTAGGTTATGGAAAATATTTACCGACTGCTTTAATTGTTTGCCTGTGGCTGCACTCATTGATGGGAAGATACTTTGTATGCATGGAGGACTCTCTCAGGAGTTGCAAAATTTGGATCAAATAAAGGAACTTCCCCGGCCTACTGATGTACCGGATAGTGGTCTCCTCTGCGATCTGCTTTGGTCTGATCCTGATCCTAATGTTGAGGGCTGGGCAGAGAGTGATCGAGGTGTCTCATGTACTTTTGGACCTGATAGGGTTGCCGCGTTTTTGGATGAGAATGACCTTGATCTCATTTGCCGAGGTCATCAGGTAAAACAATTTTATCTTGAGCAAGCCCTGATGTACAGGCAATAAAGCCTTCCTTATTTCCGTGCCTTTTCTTTTTAGCTTCTTGAAGGAATCCTTCAAGTTTGTATCCACTGGGTTTTAGGCTACCTCTAAATAGAATAATGGCAGTTATGATTCCGAAACTGCCATCCTCACAGAAACCTTCAGAGCATTTGTAACCTGGAAAATTGTTGAATTTATTAACCATGTTAATGCCTAGAACCTCGATTATTTTTCTAGCATTGAAGCAAATTTTTCCATGTTTTTTTCTTTCTACTAAAGTGAGATCCATTTCTATAATAAGAATTTTGCCAAAAGTAATCATTTTAGCTGGGATTCCGATGGTCCTAGGATTATCAAACAAATGTGACAGAATGAATTGCATTCTATGGCTGGTATTCATTACCACTAAGGCTCCAAGCATCCTTTTGCAGCATGCATCCTGGCCATTTCAGCGAAATAACTGCTAGGAGCTAGATCTTCTTTCAACCAGTCCATGTTTAGACTTTTTTGAACTCGTTGCAGGTGGTGGAGGATGGATATGAATTTTTCGCTAAAAGAAGATTAGTCACAATATTTTCAGCTCCAAACTATGGTGGAGAGTTTGACAATGTCGGTGCTCTATTAAGCGTTGATGAATCTTTGGTGTGTTCTTTTGAAATATTAAAACCACTGGATAGTAAAGCATCAGCAAGCGGGTCTAAGTCTAATAAATACATCCCTGATGAAACTTAAAAAGGTATGTGCTCAGCTATATTGATTCTTTTTTTCTTGTTTGTTGATGCCTTGAGACTTATGGTTCTTAACGAGCGATAAATTTGATGTTAGTGTTTTATTATTTTATTTATTTTTTGCTCTTTTTCTTGTTTACCATGACTTAACTTTGTTATCTACCTGAAGTTTTGGCTTCTTTTTCCCATCTTTGTTTGACAGCCCCAGTAGGCTGGAATCATTTGATTGTTTAGAGATTCCTTCTGTTCAAATAGGAGATAAAACTAAAGATACAGCAAGTTCAGTTCATGTTAGGGTTTGAATTATGGTTAGTCGATAGGCTTTGCAAAAGAGAAGCCTTAACCTTCATGCTATTGGAGGTTGCCAATGATGATATGATTGAATTGTAAATTATTTTAAGAACTGTAAATTGAGAACTCTCTTCAGTGCAGATGCAGATATTTTTGCTTTGAACACTCATTGTTATACTTAAAAGAGTATTTGCACTCAAGTATGCAAATACTTGAATGAATTCTGGTTGAGCATCTTTATACATGTAGTAGATGTAATTTGTTTTTATCACCACCTCTTAAAATGGCCGATTACATGAATGAATCCTAATTGAACTTTTCTTTTGGATTCTGGCATTGAACATATGGATATTGTGCTCCTTCGGCGACGACAGAAAGCAGTTTGATGAACAGTTTGTATAATAACAAACAGGCTACATCACAACATATTAGAAATTGCCTTGACATAAGATGTTTTGATCGTTTTTTACATTATATTGACAAATGGAATTATCGAAATACCTTACGTTTATACCAAATAGAACCATCTATTCATTCGAAATGTAGAGCACCCTTATCATTGGCCTCATTGAGCAATCAATGCCATTGAGAGGCCTGCATGATTGATACACATTAGCTTGCAAAAAGGAGACATGGGTTGGCAGGCGGGGAGAGAGGCTGTTGAGGATCCGTGAACCATGTATGACTCTTTTTCTTAATTTTTTATATTTAAGGCGAGGAACTCTCTTACCAAATTTAATAGAAGATTTGAATAGTGAGTTGAGATGAGATTACGTGAAAGTCGAATAAAATATTGTTAGAATATTATTTTTATTTTAAAATTTGAAAAGATTGAATTGTTTATTACATCTTGTTTAAAAATTTAAAAAAATTATAATAATTAGATTAAATGTTTTTAAAATCTAAACAAGGCCATGTCAGACTTGCAGTAGGCCTGGTGGAATATACTTTGGCGGCCAATACTGGGCTTCTGTACCATCCAACACAAAAGGATTTTCCGTGTTGAAGACAAAAACAGGAAGGGAGTACGAAAAAGAAAAAAAAAATGAAAACAAGAGCTGGGGATATTTGACATCTAGACAACAAGAAGCAAACTTGAAAAAAAAAATACAAATCATTTTTCACAAAAAGGGTTGTTGAGGATTTTTCAGATCTAGGCTAAACAACCTTCATGAACCAAAATTTACTTTTTCTGAATAACAGAACAAAAATATCAAGAGGCATTCATTTATGGGTATTATAACAAAAGTTGAGACATGATTTGACAAGCAACTATTTATGTTCACCTACAACGAGAGTCATCTTCCAATTCCCCTTCTGTTTCCTTGATTACTGGCATCCCTCTTGGCTTCCAGTTTCCTTGCGTTCCGTTGAATAACTGCAAGCTTTTGGCGATGGCTATGACTCTTCCTTTTGCTGCATGATCAAAAACAATCATAAGAAAAAAGAGACTCCTCTAACAGAATGAACCACTAATGATAAGTCCTTTCCAGAATTTCATAATTGGGAGGATTACTGTTTTCTATACAAAAGAAATAACCATTTAAAATGTTCATATATGCTACAATTCAGTGTCATCTCATAGCTAATAAACCGAAGGAAAGAACTGTTAATCTCATCTCCGTGTACTTTTATAATCAAGAAGAGCATAATAAAAAGAAAAATAAATAGGACAAGAGCAGGAGTTAATCTGACGAACAAAAAAAGGGGGAAGCAACCGGTAACCTCAAAAAGCTCGGCACGCTGTAAAGAAATTATAATGGAAAATTGATCTCAGATATACAGCTGAAAGAGTGGTCTGACCTTATAAACAGTAATCCTGCTGTCAGAGCCATCCCTCCCACTGCCCAAGAAACCCTTTCCCTAAATGGCATCTCTCTCACCCATTGCTGGAAATCTTCGAAAACCCCAGAATTAGCAGTTCCCTTGGGCACCTTAGAATGCGAAGCACTCCATGAATCAGCAATGGAATCTAGACTTGCTTTTCCTCCATAGCAAGATGTGTCCTCCATGCTCATGTACATTTCATCAGATGGGTTAACAGAAAAACCTGCAGCAAGGCAAAGCTCAGTGCCATTTGATACCCATTCAGAAGCCCTGCCACAGATGAAGTCTTTTAGCCCACATGGTGCTAGAACCTGGCAGGTAAACTTTAATCAGAACTGGTATATTTTTGGGCATTCATGAGAAGAAGATTTCGAATGGCAAAACTTAACACCAAAAGAAATTTTAAATGGCACTTTTTAATGTTCAAATGCTCCCCTAACAAATCAGCCACTCCTCACAAACAATATATGGGATGGCTTTGGCACAATAAATCGTAAATACAAGCTAAAAGCTATCAACTCCTATTTTGAGCATTATTACAGTAAGCATTCTTCACACCATCAAACAGTATCATTTCAAGCAAATAACCTGCCATAAGTTCTCAGATTGCTATATAGTGCAGAGGCAGACCCACATAGGCCCTTTGGGGGCATGCCCGCCTAAGTTTTTTCAAATTCCTATATCCGTATTATGTACAAGTGCCCCTGAAATTATTTTTTGCATCTCCAAGATAATTGCTTTTGAGTTTTGACCCATTGAAAAACCAAAAAAAATTAAGTTTTGAGTTTTATGCGATTAGGCTTCTTAACGTGGATTTTGTGCGATTAAAAAAACAATATGGGCTCTCCAAAGTTCTCTCATATAAAAGCCCAAGTGTGTACATCTGTGCAAAACTGTAACAGCCCAATAAAGGCCCAAATCACATCTGAGCTTATACTCCAATAGGACTAGTCAAAGTTACAATTGGAACCCCTAGAAATCATTATAAAGGGTTTCAACTTTTTTTATTGGCACTGGGTGTCCGGGAACCGCATCCCGACTAATCCCAGAAGTGCACAGGCCCTTGGTAAGGACTTTCCTGTAAATGTACCTCGGGTCATTCAAGGAGAAAATCTCCCAATCTGATGACCCCTAGAAATTGTTTGCACCCAGTGGTCTTGGAGGAAGCATACCACCAAAACCAAGGCCTTTAATTTATCCCTCCCAAACAATGCAGGATCTCATTCACCACCTTTCTATGCATAATCACACAATATGGGATATTACAATACACTTGTAACTACGCAAGGAAGGCTCAAGCCACATTTGAGCCCATACTCCAACATGACTAGTCAAGGTTATAATTGGAGCCTTGAAATCGTTATAAAAGGCTTGAACTTTTCCCTCATAAGTAATGTGAGATCTCAATTCACAATCTTCCCATACACAATCCGGGGTGTTAATGAAACCAACACTACAAAAAAACACTATACAACTCCCTTATATCCTACTAACATTCTCTTCTCTTGCTTTATAAGTAGGGTTTGTTAGTAATAGATCTATTCGAAGTTCTAACACCTGCAATACTTTTTTCAATAAGAAACACCTGCAATACTTCATGAAACAAGCCGAACAACTTGATATGGAAAACTTAGAAAAATCTGTGTTCAAAAGGCAAAAATGTAATTCAAAATTAGAAAACTTTCATATTGAGAGAAATATTCTTTTCTGGTATGAGTTCATAAATATGTGACTTTTTTATATGGTCGTGACTTTTGCATATGGATGAAAGACTAGTCTTTTTTCTTTAAAAAAAAGCATTTATACATATAGATAAAGAATCTATGTGTCAAGCAAAATCCCTTATCCACCATAAACCTTTTTCTGCATGCATATTCACCAACTGACTCTACTATCCTGATCTTTCGACAAGCTTTTCAGTGGAGAAGTTTTATAAGAGTTATCCACACACCTGTGTCTTTACATCCATAGAGAAGTAAGCATTGGAGCAAGCCTCATAGACTCTCGCACAAAAAGAGCTGCATATCAGAGGAGGTCCTGGCTGAACACCAACACGTGGATGACATATGGAACACTCCAACAGTTCCCATAAGTGCATGCACTCTGAGCTGCCTTCTCCTGTTGAAGCCAAACTCCTGACAGATAGCAATGCAGGATACGTCTGGGCTACATCACAGCAAGTCTTTCTGCGGAAAACCCTACAAAGTGTCAAATCTTTGGCACCCTTGCTTACCATTTTTGGAGGTTTTCCTTCGGATGAGAAAGGTGGAAAGCGACCACCTTGGGAGACACACACTCCATCAGGTTTACCTACATTGGAATAGATTCCATGAATTCTCATCCTTTAATTCAATAGAGGAACTTTTAATATCAGAAAATTTCTACTCTTTTCTTTTACTTCTTGTTATTTATTCCCTTTTGCATGGATACTATTACAAATCTTTAAACTTCAGAATTGCAAAACTTAGTAATATGTTGGAAGAACAGACTCAAAATCAATTAAACCCCCCCATTCACTAAAAGAATTTAGCGAGGACCCCATTTCACCAGAGCTGTTAGTTCAATGAAAAAGATCAACAAACCAATGCTTCGAACTTCAAGAATGAAAATCCATCGCTAATAAAGACAGCCTTCATAAAACTAATGCCACAGACAACAAGCTCGTTGCTAATTTCACAATAAGAATAAATTACTTATAACTTACCCAAATTCAAGATACGTGAAACAAAAAAAGGGAAAAAGTACTCAGAGAGAAAACAAAGACAGATAGATTGGCATACCCAGAACTGTACATTTTGATATCCAAATGGATATCAAGAAAAGGGTTTCAGTAAGAGCCACTAAGCTAAAAATATGTAAAACTAAAGAACCCTAACAAAAGAAAGAGAAGATTACCAAAGGAAAAGGGCAGGAAAATATTGAAAAAGAGCAGCCAAATCAGAAACCCAGAATCCAATTTCCTCGTTCCGTCCATCTTGGACTGAACCGTGGGACTACAGAGCAATAATAAGCTGGCTTACTACGGAGGAAACGGAATCGCCCAAATACACAGTATGGTTCGGTTTTGGCAGTCCGACTCCTCCGAGCGCTCAATAATTTTTTATCAGAAAGTTAAATACCCGATTAAAATTGGGGAGCGCCTGGACCATTACATGGGCATGGCTATTAGCCAGTGCAATCATTGTTTCTTCATGTTCTTATTAGTTATTACTCCCCTCTCCCGAGTACATTGTATGGGCCGATTGGCCATTGGCTTCTATCAACTTTTTTTTTTTTTTTTAACATTCTATCAACTTTTATGTACAAAGAAAAATGATTTTTACGATTTTAAAATGTTTAAATTTTAAGGAGATATGTTATTTATTATTTTTACACCATATATTAATATATGATTTATTTTTAAAAAAAATATATATATACATTAATATGTATGTATTTAAATAAATTAATAAAAATGATAAATCACATGTTAGTGTATGATGTATATAATGATAAGTAGAACTTTTTCTTTTCTAAAAAATAATTAGATGACAGTTAAGACAAAAAGACCTAGCTTTTCTCATTTGCCTTTTTACCGGGATATCTCCTATCCACACTACATTAAAGGATCAGATATGGAATACGGACTGGGATCCCAACAAAAGCCCCTATCCCTGACAGAATGCATGGATGATAGTCGCATTGACCAACCTGTCTCATAAGACATGACCCAAGGAATCACGCCGCATTAAAGATATTGACATGCTTCCCGATATGGAGGATGAGTGCCCCTAACACAAGATATGGAAGACCATCTCAACAGAAGGTATAAAAGCCAAATCCCATGTTACAGTTTCCTCTCATGTATTCTCACATACAAAAATTCTTTATAAGGATGAAAGGACTGACTTAGGCATTAGAGGTACCACCCCCGAGCCCTTACATCTCTTGTATTGTAGGAATATCGAACTCAATAACCAGTATGCGAGACACATAATTAACAGATACAAAAATTGCATTGAGAGTATCTCAACAATAGCCACGGTTTGCAGTGGAAGATGGAAAACGAGAATAACCAAAATAAGAACAAGAAGAATGCAACTATGGGCTCTCAATAAGAGAGAAGAATTTAAGGAAGTATTGATTTATTTTCATGATGTGTTTGTAATCTAGTGTTCTTTATAAAATAGTCTGTTGTGGTTATTGATCTAGTTCAAACTGTAGGATGGGTGTTTTTAAAAAATACTCGACCTTGTTTGCTTTCGCGACTGAAAATCAAAATTTTGAAAACTCAAAGTTTTAAAAGGTTTACAAAAACAAACACATATTTTGATGTACCAGTTTTTATCTCAAAAGTTCTCAAGTTTCTTCTCAAGTTTTCATCTTCTCGGATCTCACCTTATTTCAATATTGTTCGCTCCAATAATATATTTTAAATAAATAGTATATTGACATGAATACACATTGCAAAAAAAGTAAAAGTTGTACCTAACGTGCAACAAAATATTTGATTAAAAGAAAAAATATTTACACAAGGTAAATAAATAAATGAAGCAGCAAAAAATAAAATAAAAATTTGCACCATTGGTCAATAAATAAACAAAGGAAGCAGAAAATAAATAAACAAAAAAAATTGACCAAATGGTAAAAAAAAGAGTCAAAATACAGAAAGCATAAAAATGATGACAACTTTCATGCTATAAAATAGCGCCGTGACCAACAGTTAAACAAATAAAATGATTATGCTAAAGCTACCGCCGCTAGTTTAGAAAACTTTTATTTTTTTTATTTTTTTTCAAATCATCTTTTAATACTTTTAAATATTTAAAAAAATATAAAAAATTTATAATAATATTAAATAATTTTTTTTAGAGATGAGATAAGATAAAATATAATGAGATGAGATAAGATATATGTTTCTTTATAGAAATGAGATGAGATTAATTTAACTTTATTATAGTTAATAATATGATGAAAATCACAAATACTTGTAGTACTTTTTATAATATTTTATTTGTAAAAATGCTTAGACCACCGCTGGTTTTTTTTTCTCTATTAATGATGAAGAAAAAATTATTTAATATTTGTTGACCAGTGTCTGCCAAAGATGACAGTTATCTTTCGTTAATTTGAGAAAGAAAAAATTGTTTGGATCGGAGTGGTAATGGTAGATGAGTGAGATGACGGAACAGAAGCCATGGCTAATACATGCTCTAATCATAGCCATTAACACTTGATGCTCCACACACATACAGAGCTAGCGAGAGAGGTTTCTCTTTCTTATTACAGAAAACACAAACTCAAAACATACCAAACTACAAACAGAACAGCTAGAACAGAACCGAGAAACTTCATATACAGATAGAACAGCCACCACACAACTACAACCTCTACAAGAACACAGCTCTCAACGGTCGATGATACACAAGATCTACCTACATAAACAACCATGCATCGCGGCATCAGCCGCATACCCCTCCATTTAGCTATTACACCATATATATCATATCTAAGTACATAAGAGATCAAAGTCCCAACAATTTTTTCCTGACATGGGACGAGGAAAGACACTCATATCTCACACATCATAAGGAGGAGGACTTCTGGTTCGAGCTTTACTCGCCTTCTCGTAGACATCCGAGGTCGACCTTCTTCGAAATCGAAACGAGTCTCTACCTCCTAAATAAACACCAATCAGTGACTTGTTACAAAATGAAATAAACACATACAAAAGCAAACTTTAAAATAAAAATAATTTCATGTATATACATATATTATTTATTGGAGTTATTAAGACATCAAAGACTCGCACAAAGACCCACTGAAATGAAATCAGTGTGTCGTGACAAATGCACTCCACACGGTGTTAGTACGTTTAGCATTTCTGATAAAATAAACCCCAACTTGGCAATAGTGACTTGCATCAACCCTGGTTAAATAACACAACCCATGGAAAATGCATTATTGGACGTTGACGTGGACATTTATGTCATTTTACCAACCAGCGAAGAAACTTCTCAAAACCAACATTATTATACCAAACATTACTACACCATGACACACCTAAAGTTGCTAACTATCTATTCATCCATTTGCAAGTAGACACTCCCCAAAAATGACAAAATTACCCTGTTGGATATTTCTAGACCATCCTGCCGTGATTATCTCCGCTTATTTAATTCGAAGAGATCTTGTCAAGGGTCATATTTGTCATTTAACGATGATAGGAGAACAAAAAATACTGGTAGTCTGAAGGCTGAAGCAATTCCTTACCCGAAAAAGGCGATACCGGAGGGGTAGATCCTGCTGGCGAGACCGGAGGCGAACCGTTTTGGTACCCGGGTGGGTTTATTATCATGATGCTGCGCGTAACTCTTATCGCCTCATCCGACGAATCCTCACCGTATGACCTCGCATTTCCTCCATGGGATTCTGAGCAACACCAACCAAGAAAAACGAAATTAACATAAATATCAATGCGTCAGATACTCAACGCGGTCGGAGTGAAGAACATCAACTTTTGGTTATGATACGCCTCGTTTTCATTAAGCATATGTACGTTTCGGCATGCTTTAAAACTAGCCGGGCTCATGATCCCGAAAGATAGATACGCTTCTAAAATTCTAAAAGTAGCACTTCAAAGAATTGTTGGATGAGAGCGATTCATCAAAACAGTTCTAATTTTGGCAAAGTCAAATTCAAAGCAGAGAAGTTCCTGATAATTGATTAGAAGTTTATTCATTTCGATGAATTTGGTTTAGTTCGTTATTAGGACGGGAGGAAGATAACGATATAGCCTCCACTAAATTACGCCGCCGGCTAAGAATAGCAAAACTCTGCATACCCTTGCCGGATCCAGATTGGAAGGAGAAAGCAGAGTTCTTCCGGAGCTTCCCGAGGCCTTTATCCGGCCGCGGACCGGCGATGGTGTCGTCCCACAGCTGGTCGAGTAGGCCCATAGCGCACGCAAGCCAACAGCCGCTCTGTTATAAGTAAAAGACTCCGATGCTCGGAATAGAGGAAATTCAGCTAGATAGAGGGTGATATTTAAGGAAGGTAGGCGTTATAGGTCGAGCAAGTATGAGAAAAAGAATGCGATCGGAACCGTCGATTATGATCTGGTGGAAATAATGGCGTGGCAAGTAGATCGATGAACACGTACTGAGAGATAAGATCGAGTTGACAGGTGGCCCCCGAAGAGTCGGAAAACTTTATGTAGAAGACTCAGAAGAGAACGGATGTCACGTGATGAGTCTGTTTTAACATGGAAAGTCGAGAATGCCACTATCATTATCATAATCACAAGAAAATGATCTCAAAGTTGCAAGAAATTACAAAGAGGGACCGGGCTTTTATTATAAGCTCCCCGCCAGTTCTGTTAGAGATACGTCGAATCTGTCGTCGCGATAAACAGATCAAATGTCGTGACATCTTATTGAATTTTTAGCTAGTGCTGTTAAACGAAATGTCGTTGTCATAATTAATAACATAATTATTTTTCCTTTTTATTAGTTGAGAAAACAATGGAATTTCCTTACTTTTGGTACTCAGAAAATGTCTCAATTCTTTGACGCTATGGATATTATGGTAATTATAAAGTTATGTTCTAATTTTCTGTGAATGTGAAAAGACAATCCATTTTCCCCCTAACTTATACCACTAACTTTATTTTCTTGGATGTGGCAACGTAATAAAGTGTCACGTAACTTACTAAAAAAACACATATTCAAAACACAATGTAGAAAACTAGAATCTTAAGTTCCTTATACCCTTTTATCTTTGTGTTTTAAATTTAAAAATATATATCATACTTACTTATTTTAAAGGATTGCATGACGTTTACGTACTCAACGACTACAAATATCATTTATTTGAAAAAATTAAATAAATACAGGACATACATTAAAAAAAAAACTAATTTCTTAATAATGGATCTTACATTTTTTTTAAATGATTGTGTGACACTTGCACACTTTATAATTGTATTTAGCATTACTCATTCCCTATTTTGATACGAGTTTTGCTACTCATTATCCACGCACCACACTTTATTTTATTTTATTTATTTTTATTTTTGTTTTTATTTGTTTTATTCTTCTCAAACTAATTAAATTATTTTATTTTTCATCCATATACTGATAGAAAATAACTTTAAAAAGTTATAGGATCTTTTACCTCCAGCCATTTGTGCTTGAGAACTCAAAAGAAAGTAGAGACTTTGTAGGGAAAGGACTTCTAGCCTTTGCCTTAGAACTTTTGGGATGGTTCTAATGGAAAACACAAGCCCATTTATATAGGCAAGACTAGGGACCCTCATTTATTACTCCTACAACCTTTAGACTTCCCTCATTATTTCATCCATAAAAAAATAGCAAGGGTCACCACTTTATTTATGAAGGGCAATTACCTATGCTTGATAGATGAAGTGTATCATCTTAGATGAAATGAACCACCTTATGGAAGACAAAAGTTTTTTAGGAAAACTAAAGGTCTAACATTCTCCCACTTGGTTCACTTAATAGGTAAAACTGAAATGGCCAAAATAATGCCCTTAATTTTGTCAAGGTATCCTATATACGAACCATGGTGGTATTGCCCCTTATAGTGAACATTTCCCTTCCATGTGTCACAATACATAGTATCCCTTAAAATACTTTATGAACAACTATTAAAAGTCATTCGGGTCCAACTTAATCACCCAATGGATATGATGATTCGTTACTTTATGCGCAAAACTGAAACAGAATTCAACTTTATTCTTTGTGAAATATACAGTAACATGAGAGATTACACTTTAGTTAGGCCTATACGATCCACATGACCCTGAAACTGTTTTACCGGTAAACCTTTGGTCATTGGATCAGCAACATCAAATCTGTACTGGTGTGCTCAATATACACCACATTATATTTGATGCTCTCTCTCACACTTAAATACTTTATGTCGATATGCTTGCTTCTGCTTCCGCTCTTATTGTTCTTTAAGAAGAACACTGCAGCGGTGTTATCACAAAGAATCTTTATTGGTCTTTGAATGGAATCGACAATTTTAAGACCAGAGATAAAATTCTTCAACCATATGGCTTGTGTCGTTGCTTCATAGCACGCAATAAATTCTGCCTCCATAGTAGACGTAGCAACTATAGATTGCTTCGTACTCTTCTAAGATATAGCTCCTTCAGCAAGAAGAAAAATATATCCAGAAGTAGACTTTCTGGTGTTTACACAACCGGCAAAATCTGAATCTGAATAGCCAACCACTTGCAAATTTTCTGTATGCCTATAGGTTAGCATGTAATTCTTGGTTCCTTGCAAATATCGCATCACCTTCTTTGCAGCTATCCAATGTTGAAGTCCTGGGTTACTTTGATAGCGACCCAATAATCCAACTGCTAGACATATGTCTGGACGGGTACAAACTTGAGCATACATCAAGCTACCCACTGCAGATGCATAAGGCACACTTTTCATCTGCTCTTGTTCCAATGCATTTTCAGGTGATTGTCCTTTATGAAATTTATCACCTTTGATTATGGGAGCTACAGAGGCTTTACAATCTTTCATACCGAATCTCTGTAAAACTTTTTCAATGTAGGCCTTTTGAGACAGTCCTAAGACTCTTTGTTTCCTGTCTCTGTGAATCTCTATGCCAATGACATAAGAGGCTTCACCCATATCCTTCATTTCAAAGTTTTGGGAAAGAAATTGTTTATTCTTATGTAACAATCCCAAATCACTGCTTGCAAGAAGAATATCATCTACATATAGGACTAAGAAAATATATTTGCTCCCACTGACTTTAAGGTATATACATTGATCAAAAAGATTCTCGATAAAACCGTATGAGATAATAATCTTGTGAAATTTTAAATACCATTGACGGGAAGTTTGTTTTAGTCCATAAAGAAACTTCTTCAATTTACATACTTTATGACAGTCGTCATTGAAACCCTCAGGTTGTTTCATGTATACTACTTCATCAAGATCCCCATTAAGAAACGTTTTCACATCCATTTGATGTAACTCTAAATTAAAATGAGTTACTAAAGCCATGATTATCCTCAACGAATCCTTCTTAGAGACCGAAGAGAAGGTTTCATGATAATCAATGCCTTCCTTCTGAGTGAATCCTTTAGCGACAAGTCTAGCCTTATATCGTTCGACATTACCAGAAGAATCTCGTTTGGTTTTATAAACCCATTTGCAGCCAACTGTTGTCGCCCCTTCTGGTAATTCGACGAGATCCCAGACTTGGTTCTTATAAATGGATTTTAACTCATTTTTCATGGCATCCAACCAAAATGTAGATTTATCTCCACTCATGGCTTGTGAAAACGTAATTGGATCTTCCGAAAGTCCAATGTCAAAATCAGACTCAGTTAGGTATACAATGTAATCATCTGGAATAGCAGGCCTACGTACTCTTGAGGATCTTCTTAGAGCCATTACTTCATCATTTGGAGATGACTCAATTGGCTCAGACTGTAAATGCGAAATAACTTCAGATTGAACCTCATTTACAGGGACATGCTGTACTTGAATTGGTGTCATTATATGATCTTGCGATCTATTTTGCCTTAAGACAACCATTCTTTCTCCAAAAGAATGCAAAGTAGCATGTTCAAGTGTTTCCTCAAAAGTGACCTCTTGAGGATTCACACTCCCACTAGGTTCAACATCTTCAAGAAATTTTGCATTTTTAGATTCGACAATTCGAGGGCTATTATTGGGACAATAAAATCTATATCCTTTGGAGTTATTTGAATACCCAATAAAGAAACCGCTAGTTGTCCTTGGATCTAACTTCTTTATGTTAGGATTATAAATCCTAACTTCAGTAGGACAACCCCATATGTGTATATGATTTAAACTAGGTTTCCACCCTTTCCACAACTCGAAAGGTGTCTTAGAGACAGATTTGGATGGAACCCTATTCAATATATACACTGCAGTTTTAAGAGCTTCACTCTACAAGGAAAGTTGCATATTAGATTTACTAATCATGCTCCTTACCATATCCATTAGCGTACGATTCCTTCTTTCTGCAATACCATTTTGTGATGGTGTGCCAGGCATTGAATATTGGGCAACAATGCCTTCTTCTTGAAGGAAATTTGCAAATGGACCCTTAATTTGTCCATGTTCTGTGTATCTACCATAATATTCCCCTCCTCTATCAGATCTTAATCTTGATTTTCTTTTCACTTTGATTCTCTACTTCTGCTTTATAGGCTTTGAAAACATCTAGTGCTTGAGCATTCTCATTCAGAAGATAAAGATACATATACCTAGAATAGTCGTCAATAAATGAGATAAAATATCTCTGACCATTCAGCAAGGGGTTGAAAATGGTCCACAGATATCTGTGTGTATAATCTCAAGAACATTTGAACTCATTCTTGAACCTTTAGAATTATTGATGGTCTGCTTACCCTTTATGCAGTCCACACAATTCTTGAAGTCAGTAAAATCAAGATCCTGTAGGACCCCTTCTTTTACTAACCGTCTAATCCTCTCTATAGAGATGTGTCCCAATCTCTTATGCCATAGTAGAGAAGATTTTTCATTCAAAAGGTTTCTCTTAATGCCAACTGAATGCAGGGAGAGATAATTCTCTTCAAAATCGGGATGAATATCTAATTTAAATAAGTTATCAACTAAAGTTCCAGAACCAACAGGAATTTTATTCTTAAAAACAGTCATAACATTCTCAAAAAGGAAACTGTATCCTTTGATAACAAGTTTGGAAACAGAAATTAAATTTCTACAAAATTCTGGAATATAAAAAACATTATTTAAATCCAAAACATGTTCCGATTTGAGAATTACTCTAAAAACTCCAACTGTAACAACTTGTGAACGCCCTTTATTTCCGGTGAAAACCCAAAGTTCACTTGTTGTTGGTTTCTTTCTTGTGAGAAAATTCTGCAATGTATTCATAATATGAATTGAAGAACCAGAGTCAATCCACCATGAATTTTTAGTCGCATCAATGAAAAAAGATTCATGATACACAAGAGATATAGAGCTACCTTTCTTCTCAAGCCACTCTTTATACTTGATGCAGCTCTTCTTAACATGTCCCTCTTTCTTGCAAAAGAAACAGGTCACCTTTTTGCCATTAAATCTATTGGATTTTGATGGCACATTATGCTTCCTTTTCTTTTGAGGTCCACTTTGGCCCTTCTCGGTCTTAACTTTATCATTCACGACCATATTTGCACTTTCAGGTCGATCATGTTTCATCCTTTCTTCTTCTTGCACACACATGGTCAGAAGATCCGTAACTGACCAGTTTTCCTTATGTGTGTTATAAGAGATCTTGAAAGGTCCATACTCAGATGGCAGTGAGTCAAGGATGAAATGGACCAAGAATGGCTCAGATATCTCTTTCTTTAAGCCCTTAAGTTGAGAAACAATGTCTCTCATTTCTGTAATGTATGCACGCATACCCTTAGAACTGTCAAAGGCTTTAGTAGTGAATTGTCTGATAAGAGTGCTAGCTAAAGCCTTGTCAGAGCGAACAAACTGTTCCTCAATTGCCTGCATTAATTCCTTAATTGTAGCGCAATCACCAATAGAACCTCTAATGCTCTTACTCATGCGAGACTTTATGAACATTAGACTTAGGTGATTAGATCGCTCCCACCATTGGCGATTTTCAATAACTTCCTGTGCATCCGTATCCGTGGCAGCAGGTGGTTGCTCCACACGGAGTGCATAGTCAAGGTCCATATACCCCAAGGTAAATTGAACCGAATCTTTCCAGTCAGAAAAATTAGTGCCATCAAGCATTGGAATAAAATAAACACCATCAGCTAAGGATTGTGGTACAACAGCTGCAAAACCAATAAAAACTTTAATGCTATGAATTCAAGTAAATTTTAACCTTCCTGTGGGAAAAGGTTGCATAACAGTATAAATTTACTTATCTTTATTTATAAGACAAATTATTCCAAATATTAACAAATAAAACTATCTACACCTGTAGGCAGAAGATAAATTTTACTGTCAATACCGAAAATCATTTTCTTATACTAATTAAATCACAAAAATTAAAGATTTCCCTGTAGGGATAAATACTTAAATCCTATGATTTAATTACAATGAGATTCCATTTTTTTTAAGTGTATTCTTTTAAATAATAAGGATGCTGTGGCATTACCTTCATTATTAAAAGAAATACAACTGGACATCTCCTTAAAAAAAAACTGTAAATTAGCCCAAAGGCCCATCAATATGAATAAAACTAAAAATTGAAATCATGACCCGGCTTTTTCTCCTCATGACATAGATTATAAAAAATATTGATCATGCCAATAAAATAAAACAAGGAACATAACTAGATTTCAAAAGCCCACTCCATGAACAAAGTGAAATGCTAATAATTCAAACACAAAACTGAAAGGCAACCGCTCTGATATCAAATGATAGAAAATAACTTTAAAAAGTTATAGGATCTTTTACCTCCAACCATTTGTGCTTGAGAACTCAAAAGAAAGTAGAGACTTTGTAGGGAAAGGACTTCTAGCCTTTGCCTTAGAACTTTTGGGATGGTTCTAATGGAAAACACAAGCCCCTTTATATAGGCAAGACTAGGGACCCTCATTTATTACTCCTACAACCTTTAGGCTTCTCTCATTATTTCATCCATCAAAAATAGCAAGGGTCACCACTTTATTTATGAAGGGCAATTACCTATGCTTGATAGATGAAGTGTATCATCTTAGATGAAGTGAACCACCTTAGGGAATACAAAAGTTTTTTAGGAAAACTAAAGGTCTAACATATACCACTCATTTTGTAAGCGAAAAAAATTAAAAAAAAAAAGGCAATGCTCTTGGTGGTCCCGACGCTATCCATCGATAAGGACATTTCTCATTTCTTTTTGCTTTTTCCTTCATATATATTTTTTTAATCTTGTTATACATTAAAAAAAAATCACATCATTTAAAAACAATTACTTAATCATTAAGTTAAAAAAAAAAAGAAGTAAAATCGGGACCCATTATAGGAAGAGAAGCATTTCTCATAAATAAATAAATAAATATGTTGTGTAGTGTGTAGGGACGATGAATATATTATTTTTTTATACAATCATCTATGACTCTGTTTGGCGATACCAAAATGTTGCAATGTTTTGTAAGCATCGCACCTCTAAACGGTGTTCTCGGTTTTTAAAATGGTGTTAAATATTTTTCTTTACAAATTTGCAATAAATTTAAACAGTGTTTTTATTTTTTTGATAATAACCAGCAAACTTTCAATCATAATAAAACCCAAACAAGTTACAGATGATCTTGATCTAACCACACATATTGAACAATACAATCAGGAACTGAACCTAACCAAAGATTAGTATATGCCAATCGTGTAGCCAAATTGTGTGCTACATGATTGCCCAGCCTTAAGACATGCTTCACTTGAAAGGAATGAAAGTGACACAGCAACTGTTTGACCTCATAAATCAGATTGCCCAAAACCGACATCGAAACTTCATTCTTTTGTAAAGCTTTAACCAATAACAAACAGTCACTCTCAAGAATGATATGTGAGATTCCTAGTTGCACAAAAAATTGGAGACCACGAAACATGGCCAACGGTTCAATTGCTTCAGGATCGGCCACCTCATGTTCAAGCTTACTAACAACCATAAGCACATGACCCTACTCATTCCTAACAACTGCACCAACACCTGCCTTGTGAAGATCATAGAATATAGCACCATCCACATTCGATTTATAGAAGCCAGTAGGAGAAGCATGCCAACGACAATGATCATCCAGACTAACTGCAGGAACATAACTAACCTCCTGTTGAAGACACAGCAACTGAAGAGCATGTTGGATCACCTGACTTATCTGCATGTTATGATTCTCAAAAACCATTTTATTTATACGAAACCAAAATGCCCAAGCTAAGAGAAAAAATCTATCCACAAGATCCTGCTCCCCTCTACCTATCACAAGGTGAACAACTTGTAACACAGACCAAGTGTCTTGAACTTCCTTTAACAGAGGCATATATACCAGCCAAGCTTCTTTAAGGGTAGAACAATAGAAAATAGCATGAGCAATATCTTCCACCTCTACGTTACAGAAATTGCAGTTAGCATTGATATCCACCCTCCTTTGTTGTAACTTCTGCTTAGAAGGTAACCCTTCACAACAAACCCTCCAAGCAAAAATCTTTATCTTGTTTGGCACCCTCAATTTCCACACATACTTCCATAACCTAGACTTTGTGCTTGCATAAGATGATTCTGCCCCCTTTGAGAATTGAGGAATCTGAACACTCTATATCCACTCTTGATGGTAAAAGTACCATGTCTCTCATGTTTCCAAAATAAACAGTCACAATGCCTCCCAAGACTAAGGGTAATCTTGAGAATTTCAAAAGCCACCATTGGATTAAAGAGAGCCCTAATTTTCTGCATATCCCATCATCTTGAAACAGGGTCAATAAGTGAGGAAACCAATAACTCACTATCATCAGTTGTATCCTCAAGCATCTCTTCTCTCAAAGATTTATGCCCTGGAATCCAAACATCATCCCACACCTTAACTATTCCCCCATCCCCAATCCGCCACTGACAACCATTCATTAGAGACTTTCTTGCTTCCCAAATTCCTCTCCACACAAAGGAAGGATATGGACCAAACTTTGACTCAAAAAAAGAGGTATGGGGAAAATATTTAGTCTTATAAAGGTGAAACAATGGAGAATTATCATGCTTTAAAATTCTCCAAGCCTGTTTTGCAAGTAAAGCAACATTAAAAACTATTAAGTCTCTAAACCCTAACCCTCATTGTATTTTGAGTCACACATAAGAGCTCATCTAACCTAATGGATCATTCTTTCTTGAGATTTTTGGCCCCACTAAAATCTAGCCATCATCCTCTCCAAATCCTTACAAAGACTATTAGGCGATAAAAAACAACTAGTGGCATAAGCAAGAATAGATAGAGCCACAACTTTCAATAAAATCTCCTTACCTCTTTGTGATAAGAGTTTTTCTTTTCAATATTGGAGCTTTTTCCATACTCAACACTTAATCTCAACAAAAGTGCCCTTTTTATCTCTTCCCACCATTGGAGGTAACCCCAAATACCTCTCATATTGCTATATTGTTGCTCCACCCCACATCGCCATTAAATCCTGACTCAAAAAAACAACAAAAGTAGAATTGAAAACTATAGTAGTCTTGTTCATATTTATTTGTTGGCCTGACCATTTCATACTTTCTGAGTAAAGAGTGGATGTTATGACTAGTAGTCTAGTATTTGCATCTACTTGACAAAAAATCACTAAGTCATCAACAAACAACAGATGATTTCCCCGAGGAGCACCCCTAAAGATCTTGATACTAGACACAACCTTCTTCAATTCAGCTTCTTTAAGATGATGGATAAGACCTTCAGTCCATAGAAGGAAAAGGTAAGGAGATAGCGGGTCTCCTTGCCTAATCCCTTTAGCTGGAATTAAAGTATTTGATGGAACTCCATTAATCATAATAGAAAATGAGACAGACTTTACACAATTCATGATTAGGTCCACCAATCTTCTAGCAAATCCCAACTTAGTTAGAATACACTCCAAAAAAATCTATTCAACCCTATCATATATACCTTAGTCATGTCCAATTTAAGAGACATGTAACCCTTCTTCCCCTTCCTTTATTATTATTATTTTTTTTCCAAATAATAGACTAACTCATAAGCAATTAGGACATTGTCTGTAATAAGTCTCATGGGCACAAAAACACTGAGTCTTCGAAATAATAGTGGGTAACACCACATTCAATTGGTTAGTAATAACTTTAGAAATTAGTTTGTAAATGACGTTACACAAACTAATTGGTCTAAAACCAGAAACTAAGGTGGGGGAGGTTTTCTTGGAAATTAACATAAGATGAGTATGATTCAAACTTGAAGGAAATACACTTGGATTAAGAACTCCCAAAATAGGAGCAGACACCTTATTTCCAATAATGGGCCAATACTTTTGATAAAACATAGGAGACAGCATTTGGTCCTTGAGCCTTATTTGGGTGCATTTGTTTTAAAGCTGTCAGCACTTCCTTCATAGTAAAGTTAACTCATCATTCATTACAGGGTAACTCTTGTATTCACCCCCTCTAAAAACTCCATAGGGCTAGAAGGATTAGATTAGGTAAAAAGTGACTTAAACTAGCTTGTAATTAGGTTATCTCTTTGGGAACCTTGCAACCAATTACCCCCATCATCTTGTAAACTATGTATGAAATTCTTTTTCTTCCTCTGTGAAGCTTTGGAATGAAAGAATTTCGTATTCTAATCTTCACTGTGTAACCATAAGACCTTGGCTCTTTATTTCCATAAAAGCTCTTCCCTCTCTAACCACAACTATACATTCTCCCTAGCAGCATGTTCTTTTTCAGAATTAACACTAGCAGGATCTCTATTCTGTAGCCTTTGCAAAAAAGCCTTGCCTCAGTCAACTTCAGATGAACATTCCCAAAAGAATCCCTATTCCATTGTGATAATCTGTTGCCACAAGACTTGATAGAATCCATAACAATATTCATAGGACTTTCAGCTATTTCCTCCGGTCCCTCAGACCAGGCCTGAGCAATAATCTTCTCACAATCTGAATTTTCCACCCACATAGATTCAAATCTGAATAATTTCTTCCGTATTTTATCCTGCACCAACCCTTTTGTTTCTAACCAAATTGGTACATGGTCTGAATAGGAGACAGACCCATGTCGAACAGTAGCCGTAGGGAATAACTCCAACCACATTGAATTAGCAAGGCATCTATCCAATCATTCCCAAACACACTCCCTTACCACTCTACGACTACACCATGTAAAACAAGGGCTATGATAACCTAAATCTTGAAGGGTACAGTCATTTAAAACAACTCTAAATGACTCCATTTGGGCCTTAGGTCTTAACCTACACCCTCATTTCTCCATAGGCAATAATACTTCATTAAAATCTCCATACAACAACCATTGCTTATTAATAGAAGTAGATAAGACTCTAATCAAATCTCAAGTATCCTGCCTACAATTCGTCTCAGGATTACCATAAATACCAGTAATAAACCAATCTTGAGTACTATCAAAGTCATTTTTAATCAAAGCATGTATATGATGAGGAGAGTAACTCAAAATATGTAAATTGACATCATTTAATAGCAAGCCCCCCACTTTGACCCCTACAATCGACAAAAAGACAATTCACATAACCAAAACGAAATTTGTACATATTTATCAAGCGAGCCTTAAGTTTAGTCTCCTACAAGAAAACCACCTTGGGAACTTCCCTCTTGAGCAAATCATGGAGGGTTCAAACTCCTCGTGGGTTACCAAGCCCATGAGAGTTCTAGGTGAGGAGCTTCATTGTGTTCGGCGAGGTTGCTCCACAACCTTCACCAATACCTTGCATTTATTTTCTGAAATGTATCAGTTATCTCTGAACTTTCCTTTCATGGTAAAACTAGCATGGGCTTCAACTTCGGTCTCCCCTTGTTAGCACTTCGCCCAACTATAGGTGGACTGATATCAGGCCTTGGGCTCTCAACAATATGAACCCTATATTGGAAACGGCGTCATACAGAGCAGATGTGTCACTCTCATTAACAAGCTTGCCTTTCAATCTCTTTGTTGATATCTCATGTGTCCCTTAATGAGTAGCCCCCTCATCCAAGTGTTGTTTCAGAGTATCACTGCCATCAAATTTCCAGATAAAAAAGGGGAGTTACTAGCATCATCCCTCTTGGAACTTAGAATTGGGTTAGACATGTGTAAACTGTCATGAACCATATCCGAACACTTTGGAGAGACAGTTATAGTAGTTTTCCTAGCAGTTAGTCCACGAGCATCCTGCCGCCCTGCACTTCGCAACCCTGTTTGCATTGCCCTCAGCCACGACCCATATGGGAAACCTGCCGATGACTCTTTCACTGTCAACTCTTTGAAGACATCACAATCTCGATGTCCATGGCCAAGACGTCCACACTGGTAGCAGAAGTCCAGAAGCCTATCATAGGTAAACCAAACCTAGTAGTCTTGCCCATCACCCAAAGAAACCTTCTTCCTCCTTAGCATTGGCTTACTGATGTCTAATCTAATTCGAATCCTCAGAAATTCACCCCAGGCTAAGTCATCTTCCTCATATCCAGGTCTAAGATCTAACCAAGGGATTCCCCAACTAAACGCCCAACGTAGTCATTAAACGCCATGAGGGGTAAATCTTGGATCCAAACCCAAAAGTCTACCCCAGTCATCTTGATCTCTTGAACCTGCAACTGACTATCAAAATCTTGAGTCAATACCAATTGTTTGTCAAAAGTCCAGAGTCCATCACACTACACTCTAGACTTATCCCATTTGTCATCAAAATCAACCAGCATCTAAGAACCACCGTCTCTACCTAATTGGAGTGTGAAACAACGCACAATGTGTAGAGTGGGGTTTGAAATTTTTGATTTGAAATCACCAACCATCTTCTTTAAATTTATTGTTAGAACATATCATAGTAGCTACTTTATCACTGTGGTCTCTTTCCTTAAGCTTAGGGTCAAGATTCCCTCTTTAATACATGAATGGAATCAAATCTTCTACTGACGAAGGAAGGATTTCACCTATATATTAAATTTGAATTTGAGTATACTAAATTTTTTATCCCAACTCTAGGCCCTACCGTGGAAAAGATAGAAACATTTAAAATATTTAAAATAAAGAATAACATTGCTAATTTGCAAACCAACTTAACCGAAAAAAATTTCATATAGCACAAATGCCACAAAAGCTCCATAATAAATATAGGTGCTTGTTTCGGATTGAAGTAAGAAATAAAACTTTCCATGATAGAGCTTTTAATTAAAAACTTCACTAAAAATTTCTAATATTAAAAAGTTGCTTACCGTTTGATAAACATTAACTTAAAGCACTTAAAAGTTCGTTACGGTGGCTTATAAAAAAAGTAGCATTATTGCAAGGAGAAATGCTATGAAATATGTGTCTAAATACAATGATAAAAATGACAAATTACTTGTTAAAAATTTTACTCATCATCTCTTACACTACACATCAATATATGATTTGTCATTTTTGTATTTCTATTTAAACACATATATTGATATATAAATATGTGTGTTTAGATAGAATAATAAAAATGATAAATCACATGTTGGTATATGATATGAAGATGATGAATAGCATTTCTCTTTATAAATTGGAAAACTCTGTAGATAGTTGATTTTGTGTACCTTTTGGTGCATGAATCCACCTGGTGTGTACGAAAAAAACTCAAACAAAACATTTCTGTTGAAGAGAAAATGTCGTTTTTGGGGTGCTAGGCGTGATTTGAAAATGAAGGCTCCATTTGGAATTTGGATTGAATTGAAATCAAGTTAATTAAGTCTAATTTTAAGTTGAGTCTAACATCTAAATACCTAACTTTTAAATCATCAAACTCATCTCAACTCAAAACCTCTTTACATGTGGGAGACTTTTTTTTTCCAACTCAACACCTCTTTATAAGCGGGACCCACAACCTTTTTCAACCTTTCACAAATATATCTAAACTCATCTTAACATCTAAACACAAAACTCATTTTAGGTGAGTTCTACAAAACTCACTACACCATCTAAATTCATTATTATTCATAAAGAACTCAACTCAGCTCAACATCCAAACGGGACATAAGAGATTAAATTCCAAAATACATCCGATTTTTTCCCATGAGCTAGAAATAATTACGATCATAATACCATACCAAAAAATGATGAGAAAAATGAGGGTATTTTGCATCAGATTCATCACAAATTGGAATGAAAAAAAAAATTCTGCTAGTTGTGGAGAGGATCTGGGCAACTGGGTTTTGTTATCCTTAAATCGGTTGTCACTTCTATTATTGAAATACTTTTGAACCAGATCCTCCTTGCTGCTCTTCTTAACCATTCCGCTGCCATGGCTACTAACCTTCATGACCTTTGTTATTCCATTCCCAGAAGCCAAAAAGAAAGAAAAAATTCTCAGGAGAGATCGAATACCCACATGCATATATAAAAGCTATCAAAAAATGGCCTTTACTTCAACTCCACAGCTCAAAACGCAAGTTCTACTTATTAGAAGGATTTGAGCAAGCTCTACTTATTAAAAGGAAATCTCCCTAACTTGCTTGTTGCAATTTTGGCAGGTTCTCTCTCTCACTCTCTTTGGGTACAATCCCGTCTTGTTCTTTCCCTTTCTCTTTTTTATTTTTTTAACAACTCTAGACTTATGTTACATCAACAGCGGAGTATGCATTTCATCCACAAACTTGGCTGTACGTAACGCTGTTGTTATAAATTTACCAGACATACATTTTTTCTTTAAAAATCTTTTAGGCCGTTAAAAACATTTTACAACCTTTCAAATGGAAAGTTAAAACCCAAATAAGCACAGGGTGCTTTTAAAGCACATAAAAGCCCGATACAACTTTCTGCCCAACTATAGGGTTTGGTTAAGAAACGTGAGCCTTGAATAATGTTACGTACAATTGTAAAGTGTGCAAGTGCCGTATAATCCTTTTGAAAAAGAGTAAGATCCATTATTAAAAAATTAATTAATTTTTTTTTTCATATGAATCATGTATTTACTCTTTTTTTTTTAAATGATTAAGCAGTACTTGCGCACTCCACGATTATAAATATCATTTCTCTTAAACAAAAGCAGTCCTAGCACCACAACAATGACTCACCACTAGCCATATAGTTGATAACATCATGCTAGCATCAATCACAACAATTACGACACCTCCGCTGCTGATTGGATACAAATCATTTTATTTTTATTGACATCAAGAACAGAGTCTCGATTAATTCCAAGAGAGCAAGGGTCTCCATCCTCTACAAGGAGTTTTCCGCATATGCACCTCGGTTAAAAGCAATTTTTCCCATCCAATGGCCCCTATAAATTATTTGCACTTGAGAGAATTTGAATTTTAGACTTGGAGGGATCATATGACCATAAAGGATAAGAAAGTTTATGTATCGGGGCACACATGATATCCCATGCTCAAAGTAACACGTTAATGCTAGCTTGGTCTACAAAGTAACATTCATCAAGAAGTTAACAAAGACAAATGTATCAATCCCAATTTCCAGGAAACCAAGTTACTCATGCTCACATAGGGCAGCTTGAAATACTAACCCCACCATCCACTTCCTTTGATCTCCCCCAAGTAATCCTCATAGAACAAAAAACTGCTAGACACTAAAGAATACATTTCAGTTTATAATGCGAAAGAAAATTTAAAGCAACTTGACACCAGCTTCCCTCAAAGAATCAATGACAGCTTTGACCTTACCATGATATCTTTGTTCTCTCTTCAAGTGAACAGCAACAGCTGGGATGTCTTTGAGCAGTAGGCGCTCCCCCAATATTTTTCCGATCTTTCCAGCAGCAGCTACATCCCGAGTAGATTCCATGCTTGGTGTCAAGGCCTTCTCCTGTGAACTTGCAGAAGAGGCAACAGTGGCAGTCGGAGCGTGTATCACCTGGGTACTCACATACTTGTTTGTAAAGTGCATCTTCAGGACGTAAGGCTTAAGATAGTTTGTAATTCTTGGAGGCCTAACAGGCGGAGGAATAACCATTCTGTTTTGCATATAGTATAAGTTGACTCATAATATAGAACCGGGTAGTATTTGTAATTATCTGAAATAGCATAACACTAAAAGGACGTAATGCGAGTAAACTACCATGACCTGCTTTGTTTTTGTTTTTGTTTTTTTTTTATTGGTAAAACGACAACCTGCTATGTTATTGATTGATTTCTTAATTATTTATCCAACACATCAAAATTTTGAAATCTTAATACCTTTTCTCATGTGCCTGTTAAGTTCAATTCCTCCTTCCCTCCCTCCCTTCCACAGCCTTTTATAATAATAATTTAAAAGAGAAAACAGAAGAAGAAAGAACAGGCTGTTGTTCCCTCACAAATGTTCTTCAACCTATGCATTGATTGAGGTCATACACAATTAACCAATAAATCCCAATTCAGAGACATAGAAAAAGAAAGAAGTACTAGTACTCCAAAACCTTTCAAAGCTATAGTCACTAAAACAACAAGGGAGAACAATGCATAGAACAATGCATGCAGACTAAGTTAACGAGAACAAACAGCTACTTAAAATAGCTCAAACCCATCAATTTCTATAGTTCGGACAAATCCATTTAAAAAAAGCCACCAAGGAATACAAATTTTTAAAAAGTCTTCTATTCAACTTGAAATCATCTGCTTTTATTTATTTATTTATTTTTTTATTTTATGCTGATATCAACTTGATCGACATATTTTTCCTATAGCGCACATTATAGTAAAAATTATTTTAATACTAATTTGCTCCCAAAGATGAATTACTGGATCAGCCACATCACAACATGAGGAAATGGTAAATCATATGGAAGAGTAGACAAAGAAGCACAAGAGGAACAATGAACGAAGCTTAGCCTTTTCTTTATCGCGGGCTATCCATCTACACAGAACTTCATTTTCTGATGAGTAAAATTACCAGATTTTTATTAGAAGCGCTAGGAGCACAGCCAAATACATTGGAAGTATACGGTGAGACAACGCCTGGTTAAGGAAGGGAAGGGGAACAAGAACTCTTGGGGGCACCATCCACTCAGAGCTTCAATCAAACGTTGAGCTTGCAAGCCATAAATTTTGAAACCAAACTATACGTGCAAATCTAGTAGATTTGAGGACATCGGTTCTTCGTAATTCGATAACTGGGAGAGCGTAAGCCTATATTTTACTTTAACCTTAGCCCACTGTTTGGTTCCCAAGAAAACAAAACCAAAAAAACCGAAACTAAATTCACATTTGGAATCTACCAATCAAAAAATTCCACATTTGGGTTCTCACCTTGATCAGATTACTTTGTTTTCAGGAACCAAAACAGGGGAGAATACAAGGCTCGATATCACATACTTTCTTTTACCTTTTTTTTTTGTCCTTTTTCCTTCGGTCTCTTGGGAATAAAAGAGAAAGATAAACATTCTTATCAAGAAACTTGGATAGCAAGGGAGGTAAATGCATAGATACCTGCCTAATGAGTTTTGCTGGAGCACTGCTAAGAATGACGAGGACCTCAGAGTATAGGATGCAGGCGGCAGAACTCACCAAAAATACCCAAAAGTTCTGTCTCGACCAGCAAAACAGTGAGAGGGGCAGCGGATGCATGGGTATTCTGTTGTCGGGGTGGGTCGGAGATGGGCCAGCCTTTATTGAACCCTTGCATTTTTAGAAGTGTTTAGTCCATTTTACGCAAATCCTGCAGTGGCAGCTTTCTTAGAAAGAAATTGGTCTTCCTAAATACTGACCCAACACTGGGGAGTTTTGGATACTGATCCAAAATTGGGTTTTCTAAGATATTATTTTTATTTTAAAATTTAAAAAAAGTTAGATTGGTTATTATATTTTATTTAAGAATTTGAAAATGTTGTAACAATGAGATGAGATGAATTGAGATACTTTTTGAATCCAAACAAGACCATATATATATATAAATAATAATGTTACTTAGCATCTCAATTATCATCATCTTCTCATCATCTCATGATGTGATATTAGATTATTAAATACTATTTATTATATTTTACTTGTAAACCTATTATTTAATATCACATCATGAGATGATATGAGAATAATAAAAAAATAAGTGATGTATAAATTTTTTCATATACATATACATTAAGGAAATCAGACTTTCTTTATAAAACTGAATCACAAGAGGGCAGAAAAAGGTTTCAGAAATACAAACAAAAGGAAAACAACAAGAAAAAGTGTCAAAAGGGTTGGGCATAAAGCCCAAAACATGTGAATCTTAGGTCGAACACATGAAACATAGCCTTGTTACGTGAATGAGAAGGTTCTCCAAACTTACCTTTTTTTTTTCTTTTTCTTTTTTTTTTTTTAGTTTCTGGGTATCCTGTATCCTGATTGTTGCACTTGATATCATATATTTCATTATGAATTTGAGCACAAGTTTCTAAAAAGTTGGATCCTCGTACTAATTACAGTTCAGTTTCAGGGACGTATTCTTGTCAAATTTATGAGAAAGGGGGATGACAAAGACATCAATGCATGAAGAAATGCATTGGTCAAATTGCATTGTACAGATGCACAAGCAAAACGATTGAGGTAGCTAGCTAGACTTTAAGAACAGAACTCAGCAACTAAAGCTATACCAAGTACTGCTCAGACGATATGTCCACACTAAACTGGGGTGAGTGAAGGTTAAACAAAGAGTACAGACAGCCCAAATTATCTATCAGTAATTATTTATAAATTATTTACTATTTTTTTTTTATTATTCGTTATTTTTTCATTTCGATTTACCTATAAATCACCCTAACCTAAGTATATAGGAGAATATAATCCACCTGCATGGGGACTCTCCCTGCCCTCCCCAAAACCAACAGAGACTCCTCCACTCCCCCATCTCTCTCTCTCTCTCTCTCACTCATAATTATCAAAAACTTCCGTCGATCGAACACGCAACCATAACGTGCAATTCCTTACGTACACTATGATTATGCTGCGGTGCCCCAAGTGCATGTGTCCCCCCAGCCTTCACCACTACTGTCCAATCTTCAAATGCCAAAACCACAAGTGGCCCCCCTCTTCACCACAACCGATCCAGTCCAATTCACTGCCATCACTACTTGTGCCGAAACAGTCATACACGCAATTGATGGTCATATTAATTATGAGGCAGCTGGCTTAGCTTAGCTGGGAATATAGTGTTAGAGAAATGATATTTACAGTTATGGTTGTGCAAGCGGTATGCAGTCGCTTTGAAAAAAGTGAATTAATATGGGTCCCACATGAAAAAAATTAACTTTTTAATCGTAGACCTCACTTTTTTTCAAAGCGATTGCGCGACGTTTACACATTCCACGACTGTATGTAACATTGCTCATAGTGTTATATGTTTGGGACATTTCATGAGAAAATATATAATTATGCCCGCCTTAATTAATAATTAGTCCTAAGATGTTTCATATATAAGGTACCGATATTAGTTCTAGCTACTTGTACTTAATTACAAGATGCATGGTGAATTTGTTTATTAGGTTCCTAATTAAGGTACTCTTATCATAGTCTTTTAGATAATATGGCATAAGGTCTTATCTGCAAACGAGAGAACCAAGTTCAAATCTTCCAATATATACGAAAAAAAAAGAAATACTCTTATCATGCATGAGTGCTTGGCAAAATAACTAAAACCCATAGCATGACTTGATGGGTTTGCTTTGATCATGTTCCATTAATTCATATTGATCAGCTGTATGCGCACGAGATCACATGTTAGTTAAGCAGATTGGAAAGTGAAACACTCTTACCTACTTATCGATAAATCACATGTTACCACAGATTGGAAGGTTGTCGATCGTTCGTTTCTATCGTGCATGCTATTTCTATATAAAAAGAAGAAGAAAATCTAGCTATTAGGATGAAGAATTTTAATAAAAGAAGTTGTTGGAAGCTCAATTTGGCGGCAGAAAGAATCCAACAAAACTGACCCATGCATATACGTAATACATTGGCCATCACTAATCAAACAGTTGATCGATCAAGCCGGTTAAGAATAAGATTCACTGTGGCAGTGTCAAATTCACCGTCAAATCTATAATTAGGGCATGCTATCACTTCTCAGAAGTAGTACTGCAAAACCCACATGATCTCAGAGCTCGTATTTACCACTCTTCAGCATGAATTGATGTTATAGGCCAGTGCCCTTCACGCAATATTAAAGGAGAGATCAGTTATGGCGAATGACTCAAAAGTTTCAAAGTGTTTCAAAGGGTTCAATTAATGTTTCACTGGAAAATTGAAATTATGAAAATCCATCAAGAATGGGGGCCTGGCTACCTTTTATTTCTTCATCGCAACGTACACCTGGAGATTCTTTGAATGCTTCTCATCTCATATGGGTCTTTAAAGATTGCCCACTCCAAGACTCAATCTCTTTTATTCTCTCTCTCTCTCTCTCAAGAACTTCTATATAAATGCAATGAGCTTGTCTCTCGGTACTAGCTACTTTCATGCATTCCCAGCACAATTGTGGTCAAGAAGATAGGCATGGTTACAGTACTGGGTGGGTAGCTCTTGCTGGAGAAGCAGGGCACGTGCAAGCGCAAAGCCTTGGCTCAACTTCAAACGTATAGCTAGCCATAGGTAGGTGAACTTTGCACGTGCTCCCCTCCTCCAACATGGGTTTCTCACCTTTCTCCTAGCTTCAATATGTCTTCTTGCAGAAGCAAGCAGCATACACACATATATGACATGGGATTTTGTAAGAAGGTACGTACGTAATAGCCAACTATATACCTTAAATTTTCTTTTCTATACATGTCTGTGATCACCGCCTTACTTCCCCTTCCTCTTTCATTTTTGTACTCCGACCATGACCTTTTCTTTCATGTTGGAATGCAGACCTCTCAATTTACCGTAATCAGGACTCTCATTCTCAGAATAGCAGTACCTTAATTATGAAGGGCTAGGGCCCAGAGCATTTATCATGGACCTTCTGCCTTCCAACAATTAATAATAGACAGTTAGGTGGAACAGTACGATAGTTCATATTACCAAAAGGGGATTCCCATTGCAGAAACTTTGATCTTCTCTAACTAAATCTTTTTACTTCTTTCGACCTTGATTAATTCTGAAATGTGGAATACAAGCTAGCTAGCATAAATATTAATGGGTGCAGGTTCCAGTTGAAGGAAGAGATGATCAGCTAGATAGTTGGCGTTGAACTCAAAACCATCCAGAAAATACACCAGCAAGATAGAGACAGTATTTTAGTCGTTCGGCAACTTGCCTAGGTCCATTAGAGTAGAAATTCACTATATTTCGATGTGTTTTTACAACACCTAAATAAAGCTCTCTATCTCTCTGTTTTGCACACAGAGTTTACACATCAGAACTCTCTTTTTATAGGAGAAGTTCTACTAAATATCAACCACAAATTAATGACAAATGGTGACTTGGATGGTGCAGAGCTTGGATGGTACAGAGCAGTTACTTTGGACGGTGCAGATTAGTCTTTGGACTTCTTGGTTTCACATTTAGGTGGTTTTCAATAGTTGGAGTTTACAAGTGCAGATGATAAATACAAGAGCTTAAAGAGCATGTATATGTAGTTATCATTGTCAGCAGAACCATTTCAAAATCATTTTCCGTTCAGAAGATCATAGAATATCGTGGCGTAATAACAATAACCATGTCATTCAGACAATGATATAATAATCATATAAACAATCATTTTTCAATAAATTACTAAATGGTAATTTACAACCTATATACAAACTATACAAACTTAAACAATATTGCAGTTAAGCTTGGGTAAGATGTCACGGATGAGCCAATACGCCATATATTGATATGCTTTCTCAGTCAAATGAATTCCATCCCAGCTTATGCGTTCTTCTGGATTTGTACAAACTGGTACATTTGGAGCTCCGCACATTTTTGTCATTTCAAAATTGTAATAGCCTCCAGCACCACAACAAGACTTTTGTACAGATGCAACATCAAATCCTATCCATGACAAACAAACGACGTTATGTTAGCAGATTTCCTTCGTATAAAACTCTTATCATTATCTGATCTGCTCTATATTAGATCGAGAAAGACTTACCAAGAAGAGGCGCATATTGGTAAACCCATTGGAAAGCATTGTAGTAATCACCATACACTATAATAACATTAGGATTTTCTTTTCTTAAATCTTCAATGGCTTGTTTCAGTTGATCATTGTGATATGTTGAGAAACTATTCAACCACTTCAAGCAGTGAAATTCATCATAAGCAGCTGCATTGTTGGTTTGGAATGTTGTAAGATAGATTGGGAAACAGCCTATTGGGAAGTTTCCTGGGACGACAACTCGAACAGCACCATAACCAATGACTCTCTGCTTCCAATACAATAGAATTATGAATTGTTAACTGCAATAAGCAATTTTGCTAGCAAAAGTAGAGAGGAAATTAAACTTACTTTAACGGCATCCTTTATCGCTTGGACAACTTCTGGAACCATGGCATTGATCTCCTCAACGGGTTTGCCTTGGAAGAATGCATAGTTATAATCATTACCCCCAATTTCTCCGACCATGAATAATGCTTTGTTATGCTTCTTGACACAATCTGTCAAACATTAAAGACAAAAATAAAGTGAAAAATGTTATTCGTTACATAGACTGCGAGCCTTACTCAAACGAGACCTACCTTGGTCGTTGAGACGAACTGCATTGAAATAGGTAGACATCCAATCCAATTGTACATCGAGAGAGCTATTAGTAACCGGGGATAAGATATTCTTCTTTGCAAGAGCATTTGTAGACAAGGCTGTAGAACCAGCCACAGCAAAGTTCTCTCCTAGGCGAGGTATAAAGAGCACATCCTTATTCAAATAAGGATGAAGAAAGGGAACTCCAGCTGCCAAAGCTGTGTAATTACAATATAATCAAATATAATTTCTCTAATAATTAAAAAAAAAAAAAGAGAAAAGAAAAAACTAACATATCTATGGGTGTAATCGATCCGGTTCGGTTCGGTTTTGAATAAAATTGAGAACCGAACTAGTATGCATCAGTGTTGCATTTTTCAAAACCGATTACGCACCGGTTACTAAGCCTACAACCCGAGCTCAAAATGTCGGGTCCGCATCCGACCCGACTATATCCATTAAAGGCACCAACCTAACCTAACCTGATTCGATCCGGCCCGTCAAAACAAACTTGGGTCGAACCCGCATGACCTGACTGATCTTCAAGAAAAGGGGAGAGAGAACTGAAGATACCGCTCTCTTTCTTCTTCATCGGCAAAGCTGCAGAGGGACCTTTTACATTTTCTTTGAAACCAAACAAAAGTAAAAACTTGATCTAAAATGTGCACTATATTTCCAGGAAAGAAGCCCCCAAAAGAGAAAGATACCAAACCAAATCTGGCCCTCATACTACACGGGATTGAAGCTAAGGTTTGATATTCCCAAAATACCAAAAAAAAAAAAAATGCAATACAAATGCATATATAAAACATTTAAGGAGACAATAATTAAGCAATCTGGCTCAAACTAAACCGTATGCAACAACATTGAATTTCCTTTAAGAAACATAGAAAAAAAAGAAATTAAAGAATAAGACTGATCTTTGTTAGCCACCATAACTGAAATGGAGATCAAGCAAAGCAAAAATCCAGAAATCCTTGACAACAACAACGCCTCCTTCACCATGTTGTCCCGACTCGTCCTCCTCAGTATAGAAAGATTTGGTCTTAACCTTCAGTTACTTCCATTGCCATTAGCACCATCACGGCTAATAGCTTGCTTCAACTTCTGTGAGGCTGATGAAGTGATCTTGTGCTCCAGAGTCCAGGGTCCACCTTGGCCACTGCCCTACCGGTTTGACAGGTGAAATGCACAACCCTATTGGTTACCCTCCTAAACCGGTATTCCGGTTTTCTGATTTTAATGTATTATATTATATATAATATATAATATAATATGTTATAGTATATAATACTATAGTGATAATATATTGTAGTATATTATAATTATACTATAGACTATAATGATATATTATAATATATAATATAATGATATATTATAGTATATTATAATATATAGTGATATAATATTATTATAACTATTAATATGCACTATATAATATTAATATAACAATTAATACAATAAACAAAATGATATAAGATTTTAAAATTTAATATGATATTAATTAGTAATTTAGCATACAATACAAAACTATTTTATATATAGTTATATGTATTATATATAAATATTATATACAATATAAAAAAAATTAAAATATATATAAATCGGTCTGGTTTTAAAAAAGAAAAATCGGAACCCGGCCGATTTTGACCGATTTTAAAAAAAATAAAACTAGTATAGGACCAAACCAAACTTTAGACCAGACCAATCCTACCGGTTTGGTCTGATCCGGTTTACCGGTTTATCGATTATTTTTTCACACTCCTACCCATATCAATCAGCAAGAGGAAGAACCTCACTTTATTCCCCTACGCAGTCATATTTAATTTATATGCTTATTACAAGAAAGTATATTAAATAATATATTGTGGAAGAAAATAAAAGAAAAAAAATGAAAGAATGAAATAAGGAATTTACTACGATCTTAAAAAATCTTGTCATCGTCGCAATATTGATTGCGAAGATCAGCGGTAGAAGATCCAATGATGTTGATCAGGTCATAAAACAAAAAACAGAGGATTTTTTTATTTATTTATCAAATATATGTAAATTAAATTGGACGCAAATCGTTCATATATACGTACGAATAAATTTAATATCAACGATTTCATTGTTTTCGATAATTTTATTAACTTGAAACAAGTCTATCAAAATTATATATTTTTGAAGAACAAAACTTCTGTCAACAAGATTGGCCTCGTTTGATTATACAGATAAGATGAGATAAAAGTTGAATAAAATATTGTTAGAATATATTTTTTTAATATTATTTTTATTTTGAGGTTTTAAAAAAATTGAATTATTTATTATATTTTGTATAAGAATTTAAAAAATTTATAATAATTAGATAGGATCATATCGGATCTAATCTCATCTACAAACCAAACCGGGCCAACCACATTCATTCCAAATCTAAATGAGAAGTACTGATGAAGCTATAAATAAATTACACAAAAGTAATACTATAAACTGACGTGACTTCATGTGATTTGTCAGATCTATTTTTTAATAAAAGTAATTTTATAATTTGAAAAGTTATATCATTTTGTGAGATTATTTTTATGTAATACTATAGTATTTCTCAATCTTAATATACACTAGAAAAGATTCTAAAGGGAGAAAAAGAAAAAATAATTAGTAGATCGAAGGGGCATGCAATATCATGAAATATATCGAACTGTTTTGTCAATGCTCACTGTTGTTTCCCTATTTTTTCTAAAACAAGAGCCTGTTTTGAATAAAACAACTACACGCAAACAGAGCGTAGAAAGTAAAGGGAACTAAAAACAAAACAAAGAATACAATAAATACGATTTTTACCTATATAATCGATCATAAGCAAACCATTAGAGCACCGTCCGGTTGCGTTCTTGAAGGTCTCGCCGTATGGAAGTCGAGCAAAGGGTAAAGCCGAGTTCTCGCGAACCAAATTGCCGGTGTCGGACATGGAGTCGCCGACGTTGTATATGGTATCAAACTTACAAGCCATAAGATCAGGTTGTGCATCAGTCATGCACTGAGGAAGAAGGAACAGGAGAAGAAGAGCTTTGAGGGTGAGAAGAAGAGAGGAAACTGTTTGTGTGGAAGCCATTGCACAGTGCTCAAACGGAAAAAGAAACAGTACTCTGGTCTTGAAGATGAAACATGTGAATAAGATGAGCAGCATCCGTGAAGGTATACGTGTAAATATATAGGGGATGTTTCAACCTATTCCTACTAGGACTACAAATCCTAACTTCAGAAGGATTTAATCTGTGTCAAAACTCATTGATTGTATCACTTATAAGTACGTAATCTGGTTTTATTCATTTTTAATGGAAAATGACAACAAAACTCTGGTCTTGACTCTTGACTATGAGCAATAGTATCCGTGAACGCACAAATATATTATATATAGCTGGGACCGACGTTTTGTCCTATTCTTATTGTGACCACAAATCCTATATTCACAAGGAAACCGCGTCAGAATCCAGAGTGAGCTTGACTTCTACAACTTTGCATGCGATTGTAATAAATGTACGTGAACGCCGCGTCTTATAGTACTCATCTAAAAGGGCTAAAACCCTTATTAAAAAATTGCTAAAAATTACATGGGTTGGGAAGCAATAAAAGCCCTGGTAATTACAACAAGCCATACATATCAACGGAGATCAGGCAACACCTAGCTAGCTGTATCCCTTTCAATCCTAGAAGCAGTGCATGCGCAATTTTGCCGGCCAATGTACGTTCTATCAGAGGGAGACTCCTGGCTAATCTTCGCTTGTTATTAATAAATGTTGTATTAAGTTTGAAATTATCAAGAAAAGATTATGCATATTGGTTTTTTATGCTCCAAGCTATTCAATGGACACAAGGTTACAAGGTAAATAATTTTCAAGCTAGTCATTTGAATCACAGAAATAGGGATGTCATACACACACATATATATAAGTAATGTTACATACAGTTACTTTTGTATATTTTTTACGTACTTCACTGATGTAATTGACTGCATTAATTTTTTTAATACACAATCAATCACATAAGTAAAGTGCACAAAAAAATATGTAAAAGTGACTATATATATATAAAGGGTAACCATATCCTTACATTTTTGTTTACTACTCAGTCCATGCATCCTCTATTTTATTTCTTCTTTCTTCTTTCTTACAGTACAAGCTGAAATTCAAAATCAACGTGAATTTGAGACACATTTCTCATTCGCACCCAACTCTCCCCTCTGCAGCCCGAGCTCTTCGATCCCTTTGCGCCCATGTAATGGGCCTTGCTAGTAACTAATTCGAGTTAGCCAATCTTAAAGAACAAAAACAAAAATTAGAAAGAGAGAAGTCGGTTTGTTTGAATTCCAAAGGCCTCGTTTGGAATAAAAAACATTATTCTCAACTTATCTTATCTAATTATTACAACTTTTTCAAACTTTTAAACAAAATATAATAAATAATTCAACTTTTTCAAATCTTAAAATAAAAATTATATCAAAAAATTATATTCTAACAATATTTTATTCAACTTTCATCTCATCTTATTTTAACTTAATTCACTATCCAAACCTTACAGTGATAATGCTGGGTTTGCTTTTCTTTTTTACTGCATGTTTAAGATTACGGTAGGAAATATAACTTATAGATTTAGGACTTATAGCTTATAACTTAAGTAATAAGTTTTACTATTAAAAAGTTATTTACTGTTTGGTAACCATATGTTTAAAGTACTTTCATACATGTTACGTTTGTTTACAAACAAATTAAAAAACACTTTCTAAGATAGAAATTATGATTATTTGACTTTTCAAAGATTATGACCATATCCTATTCTTATTGTGACCACAAATCCTATATTTGAAAGGAAACCGCGTCAGAATCCAAGTGAGCTTGAATTCTACAACTTTGCATGCGATTGTAATAAATGTACGTGAAAGCCGCGTCTTATAGTACTCATCTATAAGGGCTAAAACCCTTCTTAAAAAATTACTAAAAATTACATGGGTTGGGAAGCATTAAAACTTGCCCTGGTAATTACAACAGTCAACAAGCCATGCATATCAAAGGAGATCAGGCAACAGCAAGCTAGCTGCGCAACTTTGCCGGCCAACGTTCTATCAGAGGGAGACTCCTTGCTAATCTTCTCTTGTAATTAACTATTGTATTAAGTTTAAAATTATCAAGAAAAGATTATATTTATTGGTTTTTTATGCTCCAAGTTATTCAATGGACACAAGCTTACAAGTTAAATATTTGAATAAGAGAGCTTGGGATGTCATATAATATATATATATATATATATATATAACAAACCGGCCAGTAATTTTAAGGTTGGAATATTGATAATTTTTTTTAGGCATAAATTATATTTAATGGGCTATATAGAATATTAAGCCCACGAGTGATAGATTATTGATATTGATTAGAAGTTTTAATTAGGTTCAATATTAATTATGTTAAACCTCATTTATTATTTATTGAGCGAATTAGACTCTTTTTAGAATTTAAAGATCGGTCATTAGAAATTTATGTCAATTTAAAATCATTACTAATTGAAATCCCCTATGCAGTTTTAGTCACTATCAATCTTACATCGAATGAACTACTAGATCATGTTTTTAAATTCAAACTCTCTTCTTGAATGATCATGACCAAGTCCAACTCGAACTTAAACTCATCGACACTCTCTCCCCTATCTCTCTATAAATATCTCACCTCAGTGTATTATTTAGAAAAAACTATAAACCTCTATAAGCGCAGCAACCAAACCCAAAATACCCAGTTCAGCACCGTGATCGATTTTGTGTTGGATATTTTAGGAAGTAACACTACAAGATAAGTAACTTGATCATAAATTAGGATTAACATACGTTAACTAGTTATATATATATATATATATTATTATAGTCAGTTCTTTGGAAGCCAATGTTTATGTACCACACATGTCATCATATTTGCAAGCGCGTCATTCATTATATTTCATTCCGCAGATTATAGTTATAAATGTATTATGCATCTCATGCATCTCACATTGTATAGAACATGTAAACTTTAATATATAAGATCAAGTGTAAAATAAGATCAGACTAGTTTAATCCGATGACCATTTAAATGCATGGTAACAATGCAGTTTCAGGATAAATGTGCAAGCCACGAACTCAAGCGTGGTCCACCATAATATGTCAAGACGTGGAGACAGTACACAACCTCGCACACATGGTTAAGTGTGTTGGCCAGCCTGATCAGTTAAATAAATCAGATAAATCAGTTAATTCAGATAAATTAGTCATGCATAGCATAAGTATCAGTATGATCAGTCATGATTTTAAGCTCAACATGAAATATTGTGATATCCAATTTTTACGTGTATTTTTATTGAATGATTTTTTAAAAATTATTATAACTAGTGGTTTCCTTATTTTAAATTAAAGGTAATTTTCGCGGTATTATTTTATGATTTTAAGTTGTGAAATTATTTTAATATGTTTTCTTTTTATTTATTATTTTTTTGTATTTAAATTGTTTTTAATTTAAAATTAGTTTATTTTTGGGCTTTAAAATTATTGTGTTTTTAGATTTTATTATTTTATTTTATTTAATCACTGTGTTTAAATTATTTATTTAACTTACTATTTTGAAAATAATTTTCGTTTAATCAGTTTCGTGATCCAAGTTGTGAGGGTTGAACCTCACTTCTTTCATTCCCTTTTTCTTTGTCTCTTCTTTTTCTTCTTTCTTTTCTCCCATGCTTCTCTCCCGCGAACGACGTCCCCCTCCCTCTCTCTGCCCGTTTCCTTCGTCAACCCCTAACACTGCCATCGCGCCGACGTGGCCGTCACCTCCCAGCCCTTTCTCTTCCCCTCCGACCGGCGAGCTCCCCCACCCTTTTTCAGCTCCTCCCTCTCCGCCATTAGCCCGCACGCCCCTCTCCAAGCAGCACGATTTTGTTGCTCCTACGCCGTCGCGCCTCCACTGTTGGCCATCATTTCTTCACCACATCATTACTGGCGCTCTAGCATCCCAAACCACTCAACCCTAGTTTCGATCAGTCACCGGTGAAGATTAACCAACCCACTTTCCGTTTTGAGCTTTTTGGAATTCCACCGCCATTTGTGCCGCCACCCATGGCCAACCACTACTTCCATTAGTTTCACCAACACATCTAAGCTCTACCCTAGTTTTCCCTAGTCTTCGTTTGTCCCCATTCAAATTTGGGTATTTTGTGACCCACGGCCAAAGTGCATTTTGCACTATGACATTGCTTTTCCTCCACCTTTTGCAGCTCATTAATCATTCGGAAGTTATTTTATAACACTGTAAGTATTTTCCAAATGACCTTTAAGATTTAAATATATTTTTGCATTAACGATGATTATGATTTGGTTGGTTGTGCCAGACTGAGTCCGAAGATTCGAGGGTTGGTTGGATTGGAAGACAGAGTTGTGTATATGATTTGTTGTTGTTGGATATTTTTGGTATCATCATAGTGCATACATGTTCATGTTTGAAAATGAAAACTGGGTTTTCATGTAATTACATTCATGTCCATGTGTATTTTTGAAAACTGGGTTTTCAAGCAAGAAATGATTTTGGATATGTTTAAACGAATGGATTGAATGGCTTGAGTCAGAAGTACTGTAGGGATGGTGGTAAGCAAGGACGGTGGTAGAGTACTGCCTGTAATTCCCGTCTACAATGCACGCTTAGGGATGGTGGTAAGTAGGGATGGTAGTAGAGTCCCACTTGCGATTTCCGCCTACAAACAGAGTTGTAGGGATGGTGGTAAGCAGGGACGGTGGTAAAGTCCCGCATGTGATTCCCGCCTATGGTGTACGCGTAGGGATGGTGGTAGAGTCCCGCCTGTAATTCCGCCTATAGTACTCTGATAGTTGGTTATTAGGCCATTTTCTGGAAAAATGACGAGATTTTATGTTGGGTCATTTTCTGGGAAAATGGCGGTTGTTTTAATGGATTTGATTTTTGGGTCAAATGGGATTTTGGTGTGCGTGTAAAATTGGTTATTTTGGAAAATTGAGATTTTTGGGTTTCATACATATGGTATCACGTTCATGCATACTATTGTTGCGTTAATGTATTTTTATCTTGTGGTTTGTTTGGAATATTACTTACCTGCAATACCGTTTCTTTGTACCTTAGATTTTGATGCAGATGATGAGGAGGTTGAACCTGAGGATGTGACTCCGCCGGAGAAGTGATCGAGGATCACTCGTGGGTTGAGATTTATTTCTTGCTTTTGATTATTATTTTTATTTATATTATATTTATATTGGTTAATTGTAATATTTTTGGCACGTTTATGTTTAAGCGAACTTGTATTTAAATAATTATGGTACTTGATTAACTGACCTTAATTATTATGATGTGTTCTTTATTATACACGTGTTGCATGTACACATTTGACAAGTGGCGATGGGATACATGACCCGTGTTGTCGTCATCCCAAATGTCTTAATTCCCAAGTTTCCGTATGTGGGGGTCGGAGGCATCACAAATATTTTATGAAAACCTTATGTTAAATATGTTTACGTTATGATGGGATTCTTACCAAGCTATCGACTCATTTTAGTTCTTTTCTGTTTTTAAACTACCCTAGGTCAGAATATTTATGAAGGTAAAGATGTACAACGGGACTTAGTCCAGGGAGACGTGATAGTGGTTTAGATTATGTACAGAAATTTTAAATTATGATTTTTATGGCACAAATTTTGAGAAATTTTAATAACTATTTCCGCGCACTCTCATTTATGATTTTAGTGTTTTAATTCAGAACGACTATTTAGTATAATAATTTTTTGTATTTGGCGCTTTATTTAGAAAGAAAACAAATATATTTTTAAGTCAAGTTTAGTAGTAACACTATGTCTTCTCCGAGAATTTCTAAAAGTGGTTTTATTCTTAAACTTGGAGAGTGTGGTGTTACTTATATAAAGGGTAATGATATCCTTACATTTTTGTTTACTACTCAGAAGTCAGACCAGACCGAACTCCTTACACCTTTTGTAATGATTAGGTAATGTTTAGATGAAAATTTTGAATATTTGAAATTAAAGATTGTGTTGTATTTGAGTGATATTTAAAAATAAAATATTTGATAATAGCTTTAAAAAGTGATGTTATCAAACGGGCCCCAAGTCATAGATACTTTTCAACTTAATAAATCAATCAACAACAACAACAACAATAATTGAAGAACAGAAAGGACACAAAAGTAAGGGCCTGATATTGCAATATGCTTGTGCTTAATAGAATAAGTTCTCAAGTCTAGTGCTCCATTAATTGAAAATGCATCAAGGAAATAATTACAGATATACAAACGTTTGTCACTAATCTTATTAGTCCATTAATACTGTTAATACATAATGAAATTACTTATTGTTAGCCACAGCAATGGGGGTGGGCCCTGCATCCTGCAGGGAGGTGGCTGCTGCAGCTTGCAGAGTTTTTCAGGCATCCTCAAGTTTCTCTACAATCTCAGCGTCAATGTAACCTTGATCTATAAGTGTATCCTGGAGTACAACAAGCTTAAGCTCGATCTGACGCTTGTGATGATGCTCAAGAATGTCCTTGTTCGGCTTCCTGGTGATCATACCAGTCATGCCATGGTTTGCCTCAAACGGCCCAGCTTTGTGGTTTCGACGATCCTCTCCCAAGTCTTTGACTTGATTAAGAAACTGTTGCTCTATATGTACCCATTGGTCCTGGACCCTTGATAAAGGGTTAGAATTGCATGATTAAGTTGTTTAAATGAGTGATTTATTTTATCAAATAAGGATTGAACACTTAATTATGCATCAAATTCTAATATTGAATGTCAAATTAATTGATGCCAATATTTTATACACATAAAGTTCTATATTTGCCTTTGAAAGAAATACATTTTTAATGCACATGCAGCTAACGGATGCAGAGGATAGAAGGCACATGCAGAAAAATACAGCACCTCAATGCAGAAAATGGAACTCATGCACATGCAGAAATCAAAAGCAGAAAACGTGGACAGCAACTCACGGTTCACATGTAGAAAAATACAGCACACAGCTCACACACATGCAGAAGAAACAGCAGCAGAAACACACATGCAGAAAATAAAGTGAAAAGCAATCACGGCACACTTGTAGCAGCAGCATACACATGCACTCACGTACACATACAGCAGCACATGCATGAAAGCAACCTGGAAACAGCACTCAAAACTCATGCAGAAACTAACATGGACAGCAACTCATCACACGCACATGCAGAAAAAGAAAACAACAGCAACTTGCAACAGCAGGAAAACAAGATGAAAATAGCAGCAGCAACTCATCAACCAGCACATACAGTCCACGGATGCAGAAAATGAAGAAACAAATGCAGAAAAAAATAAAGCAAACCAGCACATGCAAGCTGGAACTCAAACTAAACACATGCACATGCAGAAAGTGAAACATGCAGCACACAGCACACATGCAGAAGGAAATGAAGCTCACGGATGCAGGGAGAAGAAACAAATGCAGAAAACTCTCATCATACATGCAGAAAAGTTGGTCAGCACATGCGGAAAGTGGACAGCATCATTCACGGATGCAGAAAATGAAGAAGCAGAAAGCAGGACAGCACATGATGCAGAAAAACGTGGACAGCAACCAATCTTGAGACAGCAACTCACAGCACAAAGAAAAGTCTCTCACGGCAGCTCACACATGCATCAATCACGGCTGGAAAGCAAACGCACATGCAGGAAGCAAAGCAACTCACGGCAGCTCACACATGCATCAATCACGGATGGAAAATAAATCAAGCAGCACATGCAGGTCTCTTACTCGTATAACACACCGCAACCCACGGACAACATCTATAAAACCAACGGGAGGAAGCTAGGAGCGGGGGAGACTTGTTTTTCTTTTCTTTGGAGCAGTTTTTAGTTTAGATATACTATTTTTTTTCTGCAGTTTACGTAGAGTAGAGTAGAGTAGTCTTTGAGTTTTTTTTTTTTTTTCCTTTTCTTTCTGCTATATTTCTTTCTTCCGTTCAGCATCTTGACTTGCTCTTCATTTTATTATTCTCCTACTTTACGTTTCTAAATTCCTTTCCATTTACATTCGGTTGAGAAGTTTTTTTTTTTTTTTTTTTTCTCGTTTTAGTTTATTTTACCTTTTGTTGTTTTTCCAGCTTTATTTCTTAGTAGTTCTTTCAGCTTGTTTTATTTATTTTTCTGTATTTATTTTCATACAGTAATTTGAAATGTTAGGATTTATTATTTTTATGCATTTTGCTAATTTAGTAATGATAGGCTAGATTTTTAGCTTGAGATTCAATGAGTAACTCATGACTATTTTGAGTTGGATTTTCTTCAAGGTTATGAAATTTTGAATGATTAACTTGATAGGTTGTATTTCATTTTGCCTATAGGAAGGATTAAAGTTCTATGTTCTTGAACTTGATCAATCGTAGACGTAAAGGCACGATTGATGCTTGACCTTGTAACAAGATTTTGATGGCTTTCTTTCACTTTTACACTTGTTATAAAATCTGTCGAGTACCTTGACTACATTGAAAAGTATGCTTATTGTCTTATTAAACGACCATGACTTCTAGGAATGGGATCGTGGTTGAGAGAAGATGAAATTAGAGGTAAATCCAATTTCAAAATAGAAATGAGTGAAAATTGCATCCCAAGTGTTTGTTTTATTGCTTCTTACAAGTTTAGTTCAACTTCTACACATTTTTCTTTAATTCTGTTGGCTCTTAATAATTTTAGAAATACAGATTCACAATTATTTTCATCTCTCATAATTGATACACTTTTTGCACAAAATTCTCACAAACGCTTTGATAACCCATTGTCCCTGTGGAATACGATCCTGGACTTATCCTTGATACAACTTGACACTTCTACACTTGGAAGCACATTCGAAACTGAGTCAACCCTCTGGTGGTTTGTAACCCTACTCCATTGTGAGCTACATACAGTCGTGAAGTATGCAAACGCCGTGCAATTACTTTGAAAAATAGTGAGCTCCACGATTAAAAAGTTATTTTTTTTCATGTGAATCTCGTATTAATTCATTTTTTCAAAGAGACTGCGCGACGCTTGCACAACCACGACTGCAAATATCATTTCTCACTCCGTTGTACATCTCGGCCTTTTTTAAAATTTGTTTGGAAACACAGCTGTTTTCAAATACTTTTAGATTATGTTAATCTAATCGGAACCTCGGTCCAAACAATAGAAAATCCACGGTCAGAATAAATCGATCGGTGAAGGTACGTGTAAATTGTAAATAACGGATGTTTCATGCATCCTATTCCTACTAGGACCACAAATCCTACCTCGAAAAGGATTGATCTGTCTCAGAATTTCAGAATTCTGGTTTTATTCATTTTTAGTGGAAAATGATAACAAAAGGATTCCTTCATGTGGGTGCTTGATGCTTATTTTTTGAAGTCTTTATTTACTTGACTTCTAATTTCACTGACTAATTAATAACTTTGGCAAAACAGAAAAATAAAATAAAAAGAAACTATATATACCAATTAAAGTGTACGTTCCAGTTTGTGACCAATATGACAGGCAGGCCTTCAATCGTTCAGTACTGGTAATTGAGTAGAATTGTAGAAGGGTTAGGTTACATATAAGAGTACGACAACAAAATAGCCCTTTTCCAGCTATTATAAAATCAATTAAAAAGATATCGACGCAAAACAGCATTTTTTGTGTCGATGTTGAAATCGCTGCGGCATCTAAACCCGAATCTAACAGTTTCATTAAAATGTGTTGCAGCGATTTATTGTCATTTTTACAACGATTTTGTGTGTCGCAAGATAACAAAAATTGTTTGACACTGTGATTTTTGTCGGGATCTTAGCATAGGGGCGCCAAGCAGAACGCCTTTTATTTCACCCCATGTTTGGATGCGCGAGCATCCTTCTGCACTTTGACCCTTTGCACCAACAGACTCAACTTTCATTGCCTGCAAGCACCACCCTTCCTAGTGTTCTCTCACGGCGTCAACTTTTCCGTCATTGCAACCGGCCCATTTTTCGAGTCTCATTTCCTCATACCGGCCTTCACCCTTCCGTTGGACCACTAGTACTTCCACAACTTATTCAAATCATGATTTTGCTAATTAAACACTTTTAAATTACTATATTAGAGCATCCACGCTGGGATGACCAAATTGTTTCCTAAATTTTACTCAAAAATCATCTTTCCCTATTTTAAGTATTCATTTTTTCAAAATTTCCTATATCTCATTTCCTATTCTTTCTCTATTGAAAAATGCTAGAGCCATCGAGAAAGGTGACCGGCCCCTAGAAGTAACCAATACTGTATTTTTTTTTACTTAATAATTAAATAAGTATTTTTTATTGAGTTTTTGAATTTTTTTTAAATGTTTAAAGGAGATTAAAAATGCTTGAAAAATGAAAAGAAAAAAGAAAATAAAAGTGTAATTTGCATTGTTGGTAGAATGATATTATGTAGGGGTCATAACATTTCCTGGTGGCCGTAGCATTATTGTTCTTCTCTATTATATCTTTATTATTTTTGCTACTCATTTCTACATCTTTAACTACTCAATTTTTTGTCTTTTGGGAAAAGAGCGGAAAATAATATTTTTTTTCGCATTTTCTTAATTATTTAATTATTTATTGAAAACATGATCATTATTTGTTGTATTTGCATTTTCAATTTTTTATCTGTAACAAATCTTTTTAAACTACTTATCTCTCTAAATAGTAAGGTTTTCCAAATCAGTGCTTTCTTAACAATAATATTTAAAAATATATATTTTCACAAATGGTCAATTTTTTTTTTTTTTTAAAAACAATTGGATTATCTCAATGGTGACATTTGTATCAAATCTTAACCATAACAAATATGAGCATAAGAGAAAGTGAAGATGATTAGAAGAAGAATACTTGGTTTGTTAGTTAAATAAAATATTAACAAAAAATAATTTAGGAATGAACTTTCCATATTTAAGGAGTCATTGTTCAAATCCCTGAGTTTTCCCAAAAATAGTAAGGGGATAGAGATGAGTTTTTTTCAAAAGCTAATATTTTTACTTAAATTTAAGCAATTAAGCTGGGGCCCCCATCCTCAGCTGAATGTGGATGCTAGTAATAACCAAATATTGGCCACTAGCTAGAGGTTAATTTCTTTTTTTATTTCATGTTAAAAAAATTTAGAGTTTTGAGTTTTTTTTAAGAATATTACTCGTAGAAAAATTTTACTCATCATCTCCACAATATCACATATTTATTTTTATTTTTTATCTTTTTATTTAATTTTCTTAACAGATGTGTGGTATAAGGATGATCATGAGTAGAAGATCGAACTCTTTGTAAGAATACTGATTCTATATGAAAAATTTATCATTTATATTCTCATCATCTCATTAACATTAAATTATCGTTATATTTATTTCAGAAAATAAATATCATGCTTTTCGCGACCAAATGTATAATTAATGGAGACCTGATTAAAATAAAAAATACAAACGCTTTTTGACCATAGTTCTGGTCTGCATAAGTGTGGAGTACTACTGGCACTTGAGCGCCTAAAGGCCGCATCATTGTATAATTTTTTTTCCCTGCATCTTTGCAACTAATTATAAATATTAAAAATTTTCTGTGTTGTTACGTTTTGTATACTTTACTAATATAATTGACTGCGGTATCTTTTTTAATATAAAATAACTATTTTGGCCAATCACATTAATAAAGTGTGTAAGAAATATATAAAAGTGACTGTACATAACAGAACTCTTATAATATATATGATCCAAGTCATGTAACAAATCATTGCTACGATTGATATCCCAGTTCTCACTTAAATAATTAAATGAATGTAGACATAATTTATTATATTATATTTTTGGAGCTCCACACATTTTTCCCATGTTAAACTCATAATCACATTAGGATTTGCTTTCCTTAAATCTTCAATGGCTTGTTTCAGTTGATCATTGTGATATGTTGAGAAACTATTCAACCACTTCAAGCAGGAAGATCATAAGCAGCCGCATTGTTGGTTTGGAATGTTGTAAGATAGATTGGGAAACAGTCTATTGGGAAGTTGTCTGCACTACAAAAAAAATAACTTTTTGCGTCACTTAAATTGGATGCAAAAAATATAAAATAGTTATGAATTTAAGTTATGCAAAAAGTCATTTTTCTTGTAGTGCTGGGACGACAACTTGAACAGCACCACAACCAATGACTCTCTGCTTACAATACAATAGAATTATGAATTAATAACTGAAATAATCAATTTTCCTAGCAAAAGTAGGGAGGAAATTAAACTTTAACGGCATCCTTTATCGCTTGGACAACTTCTTGAACCGCATGGCTTTGACCTCCTCAACGGGTTTGCCTAGCTTGGAAGAATGCATAGTTATAATCATTACCTCCAATTTCTTCCGCCATGAATAAGGCTTTGTTATGCTTCTTAATTGACACAATCTATCAAACATTAAAGAGAAAAAAAGGTGGAAAAGAATGTTAATAAGAGGTTAAAACGAATTACCTCAAGGAGCGGAATTTTAACGAGGTCGGATCTTTGCTCGTCTTACGGCCCACGTCACTGTATCATTTGCACTTCTACGTCACTTAGGAGGCTACTAGAGTCTCCTAAATAATTCCACGCTTCAAGATCAAGAGATCTAGATGGTTTCTCTAGGAAAATGTAGAGAGAGAGGAGAGTTTTTCTTAGACTTTTTCCACACCCCCATAAAATGAACGTCCTCTCTCTTTTAAAAGAGTTTTCACATCTGGAAGTTAATTAACTTCCCTGCAAATGAGGAAGTTAAATAACTTCCCTTAAAGTTATGATAGTGGTGGGGAATTAACAAATAACTTTCCCACCTATGTGGGTAGTGGACACAACTTGGTAATGGGTTTTTACCCATTACCAACATGTAGATATATAATAAATATTATTCATTAAATAGATCATTACAAGCCTTACTAAAACAGGACTCACCTTGGTCGTTGAGACAAACAGCATTGAAATGGGCAAACATCCAATCCAATTGTACATCAAGATTTAAGAGAGCTATTAGTCCCTGGGCCTAGGGATAAGATATGCTTCTTAATTTCCAAGAACATGTGTAGAGAATGCAGTAGAACCAGCCATGCATAGCAAAGTTCTCTCCCAGGCGAGGTAGGAAGCTGAACGCATCCTTATTCAAATAGGGATGAAGAAAGGGAACTCCAGCCGCCAAAGATGTGTAATTACATAATGCAATAAATTTTAGTGTAATTTAATTAGGAGTCTAAAATCTACTATTAATATAGTTTTTTTATATATAAGAAAATAAACTATATATAAATATATAGTTATATCATTTCGAGTTTATAAATCAAGTCATATCATGAGAACTACATTCTATACAACTAATTAACTAACATGATTAGTGAGAGAAACTCTCCCTTCTCTCGAGGAAAAAAACTAAAGGAAACCTCCCCCTTTTTTTCTTTTTTTCCTTCCAGTTAATACTAGGATGGTTTATCAGTGTTGCTTTGTTTTTTTCATATTGATAATAAAAGCTGTGACCGTGACTCTAATGGGATGAATGGCCTTTACCAAGCCTTGCTCCCGAATCCTTAATCTCTGTTATTCATGCAATTGGGAGGGAGGATTTACACGTCGGGGTGGAGGATCTCGGTTGCTTACGATAGTGGTTTTGGGCGGTTTAAAAGCTCATGACCTAGTCCAGTCCCTAACCGATTTATTGGGTGGTTTACATGACGGGGAGGAGCTAACTTTCAGACGTATAAGATGAAGAATGCAAGCTTGAGAGTTGCATGTGGGGATGAGCATGGTTTGGTGTTAGCTGCTGAAAGGATGGTCTGCTGAGGGGACGGCTCTGGAGGATCTACGACAGGAGCGAGGGTAGTGTGGCTTGCTCTCGGAAGTGATGTTTTGCGTGTGGGTTGGGATGCAGTCCGATGTGGTTAATGGACTCTGTTTCATCCATGGAAAACAGAGGAGGATTCGGTTTGCATGCTAATGTACATGGGGGGATAAAGCGTTTCTTCGGGGTGGAGTCTGGCCGTAGCTCTTGGAGTTTTTCTTCAAGGATGGTGGTCGAAGAAGGGGATCGGCGACAGTTGTTTACAGTCCAGTTGTAGTCTGTTTTTTATATATATAGTCTGCTTTATTCCATTTGGTTGTAGTCTAGTTGTAGTCTGTTTTTCCGTTTGGTTTTATAGTTTTGGGCGGTAGGTTTTCATTCCGTTTTGGTTTCTGGTTTTTGTTTAGTCTGGCAGCGGTGTGGTTTTCATTCCGTTTTGTCTAGTGGCGGTGTGGTTTTCATTCCGTTTTGGCTTCTGGTTTTTGCTTAGTTTTATGGTTTTGGTTTAGTCTGGAATAAGTGGCTTCCGATGGCTGAGTTATGGAGCTGAAAAGTTTTTATGGCCATAAGTATTCCGGTGGCAGCATTTTGCTATCTGAAGTTGGCATACGTTGCTCTCTGAAGATAGCTCGTTTTTTGCTCGGTATTGCATAGCGCATGTATGCTAATATGAGACAGGTGCAGGACGAGGCAGGAGGGAGAGTGGGCTGGGGTAGCATTTTGTTTGCTGCTCTATCATGTACGGGTAACAGAACTGTGGGGGACAAAGTGGAGAGTGTAGGGTTTTTTTGTTTTGCTTTATTTCCTTTTTTGTTAAGTGAATAATTTGAAATAACAATTCCTTTTCCTCTTTTGGAGGAGAAGGGTGGTGAGTCCCTATCCTCCTTTGGAGAATGAGGGTGGAAGATCTCCTTCCTCCTTTGGAGGGTGGGAGTGAAAGGTGTTGGTTTTCTCATAGACAAGTCGAGATGTACACTTCTGTTTGTACAGAATCTTCCATCTCAGAAGGGCTGTGTCGTTAGAGAGTTTCAGAAGTTTTTTTAGACAGTGTCCGGCATAATGAAAGTTGTGTGCGGGGTAGCTTATAACCGATGAGTAGTTGGCTAGTTAATCGGGGTCTGTACTCGGATTTTTTTGTCACAGCTGTAACTTCCTTTATTCATGAATTGAATTGAAGTCTATTTCAAAAAAAAATTAACTAACATGATCAATGTTGAATAAAATCAAACAAATAGAAGCAAAAAGTCACAAGAAGGTAGAATGTAAAGGGAACTGAAAACAAAAAAGAAAAGAATTAACCAACAACTAGAAGTTTGAGTGTTACCAATATAATTGATCATTAACAAACCATTGGATGATCAGCACCGGCCCGTTGCATTCTTGAAGAAGGTCTCGCCGTATATAAGTTGACTGATCATGTATACTTTCTGTGTTTAAAGCCATACTTTCATTGGCAGGAAACGGTTAGATAAATGTGCCAGTGGTACTGCTTGTCACCTAAAGGCAGCTGGAAGGAAATTATTTCAGGTAATTCATTCAAGAAGTTTTCTGTTACACCTTGAATCAGTTCATATGATTAAAAATGTAACACCTTGAACATATAGTTATTTTCTACCTTGTTTTTCTGTTAATTGTTCCTGCTTCAGTCATCTGCTTCAATCATCACATTCATGGGCTGTGAGTTCATAGTATGCATGGTATACCCTATTGGCATGTCAAACAGTGCAGCAAGATATTGGCTTGCAATTGATGGTGATGATGTAATGTGTAAGCCTTCACTAATAATGTTTATTGGCTTTATGCATAGCTTATAAAAGTGCACTTTTATGAATTCTCCATTAGTCTCAAATGGGAGAAATATGGCGTGGTTATGATATGATTGCTTATTTAGTAGTTAGTTTGGTACAATTTTACTTTTATAGATACACATGCCTAATCATTTTTGTAAAATTATGGAAAAGATATGATATATTCTACTCCTTTGTTTTATATGTAAAGAATAGGCTAAGTATTCTCTTTTCTATATACCCAGTGAACTTGGTTACGCCTATTGATATTAATACATTTTTACTTATTAAAAAAAACGTAAAGAATACTTGCTGTTGTCCAGGACTCACAGACCTTATTACACTTTAATTTAGAAAATGAACGGTCAGCCATAGCAATAGAGAGAAGATTATCGGGCTTGGGCGAAGAAAGGGGAAAATGATTAAAATATCTTTTATATATTACTATTGAAGACTTCTGAGATGCTGGCATTTTGGTCAATTTGTTATGAGCTGAACTTAAGGAGTATGATTCTCTACATTGGGGTTCATCTCTAAATAATTGCTGTTTGCATCACACATTTTATTACCCAGAATAGTTGTCTACTAAATTCCTAGGTGGAATGTAACATAACCTTTTACTTCTAGCAGGATGTTTATTGGTACATGCAAGAGGCTGAGAATCATGAAGGGTTCTGATGCTATTGGCCTAGGTGCGTACGTATATCATGCATCCATAAAACTACATATCTTTTCTGAAATATCCATATGTCTATATGATTTGCTTCTTAATTTGTTGATTACAGGCCATCCATTTACCAAATCAAGGTGAAATAAATCAAATTTTCCCCCAAATTCAATATTCAAGATGTGAAGAGTTCTGATATTGTATTAGTTTAATTAGTTGTGATGTATTATTATTTATTTTGTTCTTTCTAAATTTATATTTTGCATTGTGTTGTAACAACAAATATTATCTAGTTTGCATTTTTATTTATTTTGTTCTTCAATTTATTTTTTTAGAAAATTCTTTTAAAGTGTTTTAATTATTTTTAAAAAAAATCTGGGCAATTTAAATATGAGATCAATTTTTTTTTTTTAAATGTGCTATAATTTCTTTTTAAAGTTAAAAAGATATTTTTAGGAATTTTTTTTTTTTTACACAAAACTCGGATATCCGGGATTTAAGCTTAAAAAATTAAAAAAAAATCTAGACATCCGGTTACAATCCAGATATCCGCCCGGATTAAGTCCGGGTTCAATCTGGGTGGATAACCGCCCGGATTTTGAAATCCGGATCCAGATCCAGTTATGGCCGGATACCTGGATCTGGATCCAGATGAACTTCCCTAGCGGTATAGAAGTTGAGATTGCCGGTGTCGGACATGGAGTCGCTGACGTTATATATGGCATCAAACTTGCAAGCCATAAAAGGTTGTGCATCAGTCATGCATCGCGGAAGAAGAAACAGGAGAAGAAGAGCATGGAAAGTGAGAAGAAGAGAGGAACCTGTTTGTGTGGAAGCCATTGCTCCAACGGAAAAAGAAACTGTACTCTTGTCTTGAAGATGAAACTTCGGAATATGATGAGCAGCATCCATGAAGGTGCACTGGAAATATATATATATATATATATATATATATATATATATATATATATATATATATCTATTCTATTATAATAAGTGGTTGTCTAACTGCTATAATTACCTTTATTAATTTTTAGTTAACTTTTTTTGTTTTTCCATTAACTTTTGTTTTCCGTTTAATTTGCTAACTATTATTGGCCTTAATTATTTTATTTGCAATAGATCAAGGTTGTTTGTTGCATTGGGAGAAGAGAAATTTAGATGCATGCACATGGTTGAGAAAAAATATCTCTTCAATCAAAGCCTTTTCTATCTGATGGCCAATGGGTAATAAAAAATAATTAAAAAATCTCTAATGATCTCATGAACACGTTCTCCTGTACGTCGGATTTGTATGCTTTGTAGACAAACAAATCGTTCTTTCTAATTACCATTTTCTTTAATTAAATATGCTACTACTCTTTCAAAATTATAACTTTCAAATGAAGACATTTGCTACGTAGGTAGGTCATAGATATACTATATGCTTTTTTTCCTTTCAAAATTAATCAACATGCGTGTTGAATGCATGATGCAGAAAAGAGACAGACAATAAAATGGATAAGAGTGAAAGCTAACTCACTCTCTTTATACTACTCATCAATAATACTCATGAAGCTGACATCAATTTATCTCATAATTAAGCAAACACTTCCACTAATTAAATATTTAATTTGAATAAAAAATTTAATAAAGAATTAATCACATTTTTATGTCTGTAATGTAGTGTACAATTATGATCTCTTAAAAATATATTAGCTTTGAATAATTGAAATTGTCTGATAAGTAAGAGAAATCATATATAGTCGATTCAACTTTTAATCAAATGGAAAAGTTAAAATATAAATAATATTTTTGAGATCTAAAGTCATTTGATTTATTGAAGTTGACTAGACTAGCTTATATATGCGACAAATTTTATCGAGAACTTCATGAAATATTATTGGTTTTATTGGGTAATAAGGTTTTGTGATTTCTCCATAAATTCATACAAATAATTAATTTCAGAATTGATTAGTTTTGACATTAAATAGAAATCAATATGTAATTCATGTACATGCATGACACCAATTCATGATGTGTACGTGATTCAACTTGGTGTATTAATTAATTTTTTTATAAAAAATCATATTATTTTAAAAACTGTCTCACCCAACTATGCAAACAGTTTGTCCAACCTAGTATATACATATATTATATATATATATATATATGGGATGTTAATTTAATGCGTTTTATTTCTACTAGGACAGTAGGACTACAAATCCTAACTTCAAAAGGATTTAATTAATCTGTGTCGAAATTCAATTATAGACACGTAATCTGGTTTTTATATAATCAAATGGGGCTAATTTAGAAATTGATACAAATATGGCTCCCAACCATACCCCTTATCTAATTAACAATCGCTACGAGACCCTTCAACCGTTCAACATTTATTTTCTGCATCCCAAATTAAGTGTACTTTGCCACACTGTAATTAGGAAATTTATATGTGACAAAAATGGAAAATATCAAAATAATAAGCTTACAAATATTTTCAACTCTACATAAAATGAAGGGTAGTTTTGTAATATTAAAATTTATTTCATTGATTGTTTAAAATAAATTATAAAATGATTATTGAAAAAGCAGTGGTTCTACACAACACTACACCTAGAGGGGGGGTGAATAGGTGTAATCCGATTTTTCTGGTCTTTTAAAAATATTGTTAAACAACAATTAATCAAAGGAATAAATCACACAAATAATCAACACAAGATTTTGATCACGGAGTGGAAACTTATTTGAAGAACGTCTTCAAAATCTAAAATCACTCCGGGTGTAAGACACTACCTCAAATCCACTATAGAAAATTTAGTTTGTTACAACCAATTTAGAGACACTTACAAAACCTTTGTAGTAGCTAAACTTGGCTTGTAACACCACGAGCGACCCACTCGATCTCTACACGCATGTAGTGTCGGAACTCCGACCTTTCTATAGCTTCCCACGAGAACCTCTCGATCTCTGCATCAACAGCAGCTCCGGACTCTTCCAGCCAATGAACTCGTCCACTCCAATGGACTCATATGAAGATTGATGTTGAATGTAGTGTGGTGGAGATATGTTTATCTAAGAGAGAATCAATCAAGTGGGAAAGAGGTTGTTCTAAAAGATCTTGGAGGCCCTTAGGGTTTTTGCTCTGATTCTCCACCCTAGAACAGAAGAGAAGTTGTTCTATTTATAGTTCCACTCAAAGGAGGCACATGAAAACCCTAGGTTTTAAGTCATCTGGAACATTCGCTCGAGCGAAGGTCGAGCGCCGCAATCTGTCTGATTTCGTTCGAGCGATGGTCGAGCGGTCAACTCTGCCTGAGTTCGCTCTAGCTCAGTGTCGAGCGAGTGTCGAGCGGTGCAATCTGCCAAAGTTCGCTCGAGCGGGTGTCGAGCGGTCAACTCTACCTGAGTTCGCTCGAGCACCATGTCAAGCCAGTGTCGAGCGGTGACATCTGTTTGACCAGTTATCAGCACATTTCAATCCTTTTCGCTTCAACACTTGTTACAACACTATTTTACACAGGTTTTCACAAGAAGATGCCAATCAACTCATTTTTCCCTCAACAATCTCCCCCTTTGGCATTTCTGTGACAAAACCTCTAACCTATACATATGACCTAATCCTAGCATACCCATCACTAGATTCATATTCTTGAACACGTTGAAATATTTCTGCACACACTTAGCAAACGGTTAAACAGATCGCACAAAGAATTGTTTGCAAATCACAAACCATAATTCATGAATAGACATGACAAGTACAGGCTTTAGAGACGAAATATTCCATTAAGCAATTAATCAGAAAATGAGTTCAAGAACAATTAGTCACACAGCAGCAGAAACATGAGATATAAAACCAAAAGATAAAAACCAAAGGCTGCTGTTCTCAAAACAAATGTGTTGCTAACAACTAACACTCCCCCTGAGTTAGTACCCAATCTCCCCCTTAATCAGTATTATACTACTCCCCCTTTTTGTCACAAGCTGGCAAAGGGTCTCAATCATCAGCAGGACTGCCACCATCCTCATCTTCATTAAGTAGATCTTCAATGTCATTGAAGCGTTGGGTCACATGCTGTTGCAGGCTATCAAATCGGGCATCCAAAGTATCAAACCGGGCATGAACTGTAGCATCTAGAGTATCAAACCGGGCATCAAGGCGGGCTAAATACTCGAGAACCTGCTGAAGACTGGGCTCGGTCGAGCCGGGTGCCGAAGGGGATGGTGCCAAGCTAGACGGCTGAGAGCTGGATGGCCGAGAGCTGGATGGCTGAGAGCTCGAAGGCCGAGAGCTCGAAGGCTGAGAGGAGGGTGCGGGAGGATGCTTAACACGGAGAGGATGCCGGGTGGTGTGAGCACGACTAAGTTACACTGTCCTACGACCAATAGGAGCCTTAAGTGGTATTCTAGGCTCCTGTGGGAGAAAGGCAACAGACTGGGAGAGGGCTAATCGGGTGATTAGACAAGCAAATGGCAAACCAATCCGTTTCTTGGAGGACTAAAAAGCCTCAATAATGACCTGACACAGAAGACACCCTAGATCAATGGGGACATCATTGATCAAGGCATGTAGAAGAATGGCGCGGTCAAGACCCACGTCACTCTGATGACCCGTAGGATATAAATTGGTAAGAACAATCCTACTCAGAATGAGATTGTCAGGTGTAAAAAGAATAGTTTGGAGAGAGGTCTTCCCTTTCCAATGACTAGTCCCACCACATAGACAGCTAGCAATGGCTTGTGGAGTAGGAGGAGATGTCCGTGTATAGGGATACACTGGATAAGACACACGAGGGGCATTCAGCAAGTTTGCTATCATGCCCGGAGTCACCCGGAAGGAAATGTTCCGGAGACTAACCTCAAAGGAGTCATCAATAGAAATAGCATGAATGTTGGAGTAAAACTCCCGAACCATCTCCACAGAAGGAGTGGGATGACCAGTGGTCAAGGCCTGCCACTGGCGAGACTAAAAAATGTGAGGAATAATGGTCTCAGTAAGCTCACCAAGGGAGACGTCACGCTCAACTATAGGTGTACGTTGAGAAAAATTCTGAGTGTACAACTCTTGTGCCCGTGCATTATGGAAATGGGCGTGAGCGGGTGCAGGGGGTTTTGGCGAGGACGAACACGTCGAGACATGGCTTTTGGCTGTAGACAGAGTCAATGACGTTAGACAAGGCTAAAGGTGATGTGAAGACTTGATGAATGCATGTCTAATATGTCAAATGCATGATGATGATAAAACTCAAAGCTTGACCTTCATACCCATCCCAACTAACCATGTGGATGTTTCACCAACCATGCTAACCATGAGAAAGCAACAATGTCAATCATGCCTAACCATGTGGTGAACATGCTAACACAACAATGCCAATCATGTCGACGCAACCATGCTAATACAACAATGCCAATCATGCTGACGCAACCATGCTAACACAACAAGCTCATGAAAGAGACACACAAACCATTTAAAAAGCAAAGCAAAACTCATGCCCTTTCTCAAATAAACCATCTTCAAACACAATGCATTTTCAAGTAAAACAACGTCCCAACACTAGGATATGCATGAAATAGGTATAGGAACAATGCTATGCCAATGCATGATGAAAAAAGAGAAAACAAAAATCATTTAGGCATTTCACCAAATACTTGGAGTGCATCCAAGTGAGAAACTCGGGCAACACCCCATGGGAGGTTCAAAAACCTCCTAAATACAACCAAAAGAACAACTAAACTCCATAGGAATTTCAATCAAACCAAAACAATGGAAGGTTTTCAAGGATTTCACTCCAAAAGGGAGCAATCTGAAACCCACGTAATCTACACGGAAAAACCAAAAAACAACCCATGAATCCGAAATATAAGCAAAGAGAAAGTGTTTTACCTTGATTTTGAGAAGATTTCAGAAGAAAAAAACTAGTTGAAACCGATCAGATTTGAGGAGGAAGAGAAATCACACGGGAGAAATTTTTGGGAGAAAAAACTGTGCGAGTGAGCTTTAGCGACGCTGGCTTTATACCAGATATTCGCTCGAGCGAACTTAAACCCTCGAGCGGCCTATCAAGCGAAGGTCGCTCGAGCAAAGTAGAGCGGAGTGTCGAGCGAGATCTCCAGAATTTGCAATTTTGCCCAGTTTTGAAACACACACAACTCACATGACTCACATGACTTTGACAAACACTAGGGAAGTCAATTTTCAAACCAAGAATACATATCAAATGTAGAGAAGCATCATATTCTCACAAAACACGCAGGTAAAAACAAAGTATCTTAAGTAATGTAGACATGCGTGTTTAACTGGTCCTTGTTCAATCAAGAAATTTCAACAGATAAGCGTGAGCGGGGTTGGGCTGAACAAGAAATCATAAATGCTTGGGAAGCTCTTCCAAGACACAAAAAGTCAAACCCAATGCTGCTAGGACCTGAATCCTTCTGTTTGAATACTTGTTTCAGTATGTTCAAGAAACAGAAAACTTATTCTGTCTCACCCCCCCCCCTTTTTTTTATTATTAACAACATCACTTTTTCTTTTCTTTTTGATGTGCCATATTTTTGCATAAGAGAATCATGATGAGGTCATCTAGCCTGTGGTCAATTCTGTGTGCAAGTAGAGCTTCCTACCACCTTTGATTGCCTCCCCAATAAACTCACAAGTGGCGAAATATCAATTGACTGAGCCGGGAGTGAAGTGTGTGATGCTAGTCACAAATTACACAAGATACTCATGTTCCAAACCCTTGCAAACCATAAGTATATGATACAAATCTCAAAAGACACATGCCCTTAGATTTTGGAATTAACAGCCCCACCATTATATAGCACAATCATGGAGTGCATGTATGGACAGCAATCAACGACAAGAAAAGGACGACACAAGAGAATGAATAAACAAGAACAACAAAACAAAACAAAAATGCATGTAAGTATGTAATGCATGTAATGCATGTTTCAGTGCTCATGTCAAAGCACATACACCAATAGCCTTTCTAAGTAGTTCAAACCAAAGCCCATCCAAGGGTTTGGTAAAAAGGTCGGCTAGTTGATGTTCAGTGGGAACATACTCAAGAGTCACAACCTGTGTTTCCACAAGCTCCCGAATAAGATGATGTCTAATGTCAATGTGCTTAGTCCTAGAATGTTGGACAAGATTTTTTGAAATGTTTATAGCACTAGTATTGTCACAAAAGACGCTCATCACACCTTGGTCAATGCCATAGTCACATAGCATTTGCTTCATCCACAAAAATTGCGTGCAACAACTTCCTGCAGCAATATATTCAGCCTCAACCGTGGACATGGAAATCGAGTTTTGCTTCTTACTCATCCAGGCTACCAGGTTCGTCCCAACATAGAAACACCCACCAGAGGTGCTTTTCCTATCATCTGCATTACCTGCCCAATCAGCGTCAGAATACCCTGCAAGTTCTGTATTAAAGTCTCGAGAATACCAAATCTCATAGTTAACTGTCTCATTCACATAACGAAGTATGCGTTTGACAGCTACCAAATGTGATTCTTTTGGATTGGCCTGAAATCTTGCGCAAACCCCAACACTAAAGGCAATGTCTGGTCTACTTGCAGTGAGATACAACAAACTCCCAATAATGCTCCTATACAAGGATTGTTCAACATTCTTGCCTGACAGATTAGCGCTAAGCTTAACACTAGTGCTCATGGGAGTTCTGGCATGGCTTGTGCCATCTAATCCAAATTTTTTGATAAGATCCTTTGCATATTTGGATTGGGAGATGAACAACCCATCATTCAACTGTTTTATGACTCACTCAAAAATGAATAGCATTAATGCTATAATGAGTTAATTCCAACTCGAATGGTTACTGGCTGGAGAATGTGCATTGATTATAGAAAACTTAATTCAGCCAGTAGGAAGGATCATTTTCCTTTACCATTTTTGGATCAAATTTTGGAAAGAGTGGCTGGAAATGCATATTATTGTTTCTTGGATGGCTATTCTGGTTATTATCAAATTGCTGTAGCGCCTGAGGATCAGGAGAAAACCACTTTCACCTGTCCTTTTGGCACTTTTGCTTTTACTAGAATGCCTTTTGGTTTGTGTAATGCTCCAGCTACTTTTCAGAGATGCATGATGAGTATTTTTTCTGACATGATTGATGATATTTGTGAAATATTCATGGATGATTTCTCTGTTTTTGGAAAAACTTTTGAAAGTTGTTTGCATAATTTGGCACGTATTCTCCAAAGATGTGAGGAAAAAAATCTTTTACTTAATTGGGAGAAGTGTCAATTCATGGTTACTCAGGGCATTGTTTTGGGACACATTGTTTCCTCTGAAGGTATAAAGGTCGACAAGGCAAAGATTGAATTAATATCTAAACTTCCTATTCCTAGGACGGTTAGGGATATTCGTTCTTTCCTTGGTCATGCTGGTTTTTATAGGCGGTTTATTCAAGGGTTTAGTTCTATTGCAAAACCTTTGTGCACTCTTTTACAAAATGACATTGAATTTGTTTGGACTGATGAGTGCCAAAAAGCTTTTGATACCCTTAAAAATTCGCTTACCACTGCTCCTATTGTGCGACCCCCGCAGTGGGACATTCCCTTTGAAATCATGACAGATGCAAGTGATTATGCCTTAGGAGCTGTTTTGGGTCAGCGTGTGGATAATAGACCATGTGTGATTTACTATGCTAGTAGAACCTTGAATGATGCCCAGAAAAATTATACCACTACTGAAAAAGAACTGCTTGCAGTGGTTTTTGCACTTGATAAATTCAGGGCTTATATTCTTGGTTCTCCTGTTACTATTTTCACTGACCACTCTGCTCTTAAGTATTTGTTGGCTAAAAAAGATGCAAAACCACGCTTGATTCGATGGATTCTATTACTTCAAGAGTTCAACATCAACATTAGGGACAAGAAAGGAGTTGAAAACGTGGTAGCTGACCACCTCTCTAGATTTCATCTCCTTCTTCAAATGTCAGCCTCCCTCTTGATGATAGTTTTCCGGATGAGCACCTGTTTGTGGTAAATAAAGTTCCCTGGTATGCTGACATAGTCAATTATCTGGTGACTGAGCAAATGCCTTCTGAATGGTCAACCCAAGATAAGCGTCGGTTTCTATCTGAGGTAAAACATTTCTACTTTGATGACCCTTATCTTTTCAAATATTGTTCGGACCAATTGATTCGAAGATGCATTCCTGATGATGAGTTTTCTTCAGTTTTGAGATTTTGTCATATGGGTGCATGCGGTGGTCATTTTTCAGCGAAGAAAACAGTGGCAAAAATTTTGCAAAGCGGTCTTTATTGGCCGTCTATGTTTAAGGATGCTTACAATTTTTGCAAAGCGTGTGAGTCTTGTCAAAAGTTAGGAGCCATTAGCAAAAGAAACATGATGCCCCTTTCCCCCATTCTTACTTTAGAAATCTTTGATTGTTGGGGAATAGACTTCATGGGACCTTTTCCGGTTTCTTTGGAAACACATATATTTTATTGGCTGTGGACTATGTTTCAAAGTGGGTTGAGGCCATCGCTTGCAAAACCAATGACCATCATGTTGTACTAAAATTTTTACAATCTTTGTTTGCTCGATTTGGCATGCCCAAGGTTATCATTAGTGATGGGGGTTCTCATTTTTGCAATAAACCATTTTCTACACTTGTAAAAAAATATGGTATTACACATCGAGTTTCCACCCCCTATCACCCCCAAACAAATGGGCAAGCTGAATTGGCAAATAGAGAAATAAAACTCATTCTGGAGAAAACGGTAAATCCTAATAGGAAAGATTGGTCGATTAAGCTTCTTGATGCTTTGTGGGCCTACAGGACAGCTTTTAAAACAAATCTAGGGATGTCTCCCTATCGATTAGTTTATGGTAAAGCTTGTCATTTACCTGTTGATATTCAGCATCGAGCTCTTTGGGCCATAAAACATGTTAACATGTCACTTGATGAAGCTTCAGGGTTGAGAAAATTGCAGATTAATGAATTGGATGAAGCTCGTCGGAATGCTTATGACAACGCGCAATTGGCAAAGGAACGGATGAAAATTCTGCATGATCAGAAAATTCATCCAAAGCATTTCACAATTGGCCAGGAAGTTCTCCTTTACAACTCTCGCTTGCATATTTTTCCTGGAAAGTTGAAATCACGATGGAGTGGACCATACATTGTAAAGACTGTTCATCATCATGGTGCGGTAGACATTGTCAATCCGAAGAATGGTAATAGCTTCACTGTCAACGGACAACGTCTAAAGTCATTTCTGAAGGATTTTGATCCACATGAAGAGATCTTGCTTGTGCAAGATCCCAGGGAAGTATTTTGAGTTGCTTCTCCTTCTTTACAGTTTTCTTTACTTGCATTTTCTTTTATTTGTTCTTTTGCATTTGATTTTATTTTTCTTGTTGATTGTTTGTTTTGTTTGATTAGTTCTATGCACTCTGTTTCTTTCGTTTGATTCAGTGAGGACTATGTCTCTCACTAGTTAGGGGCGGAACGATGGCATTGTGTAAAAAAAAAAAAAAATAAATAAATAAAATAAAATAAAATAAAAATAAAATAAAAATAGATAGATTTTATTTAAAAATGCTTTTACATAAACTTGAGGTTCTTAGCCTCAGATTGGAGACGCTCATTCTCTTCATACAAAATCATGTCAGCCCTATTCATAGGAGCTGGCAAGCGGAATGAAGAACTCAATAGAGATTTCAACTGTTTATTCTGCTGCCGAAGGATTCCTTCCCTTGTGTGAGACTCTTGAACAATGCGTTGAAGTACAGCAATTTGTTCTTTTAGCCTTTCAACCTCATGGTTTTTGGCTTGAACCCGCTGGGAAAAAGCAACAATAGAGGATGAGTAGCGAGTTCCGAGACTCACCAAATCATAGATAGCATCAGAGTCTGACTTATTAGCCATGCTATCATTTTCTTGCTGCAACATGGCACCAATGGCAGCTGCAGAAAGGACAGGAGGTTGAGATGTAGAAGAATGAGCCATTGAGAAAGGGATTGAGAACTTAAGGCGAGAATGTTGAAGGAATGCAGATGAGTTATAGAGATAAGAAGAGAACTTGATGCGGATTGAATGAACTTTGAGACTGATTTTATAGAGAGAGCATGAAGAACAAGTCCGGAGCCTTCAATCTCGTTTGTCAACAACATCAGGCGTTTATTTTCAAATCTCTAGCCACACTTGTCTGGTCACGGACGGATCCACCGAAAAAAAAAAAAAATAGATTTCAGTAATCTCGTTAATTTCAGTTATCTTTTGCTAATTTTCTCGTATTCTCTTTTTGCAGGTACGATTTTTTGACGAAAAATGGATTAAGGAACATTGCTTTCATATTCATATCAGTTGGTAATCTCGTTCCAAAACTTTTTATTTTACTTTCTTGCTTGTTTTTATTTCTTTTGCTTTTTGTATCTTCTAACTTTGATAGAAATTTACTCCCTGTGTGCACTCGAGTATTTCAGGTGACATCTTTCCTCTTTACTCTTTCGTTTCAATATATGTTCTGCAGTGTTTATCTTGCTTAAATTCATGCCTGCATAACATATATCGTCGAACATTCATTTGCTGAACATTGAGGACAATGTCAAATTTAGTTGGGGGGAGAGAGTTTCTGTTGAAGTTTTTTTTTTGTTGAAGATGTATTAGTACTAAAAAAAAAAAAAAAAAATGATTTGTTGAAGTAATGGAACATGTGGAATGTAGTGCAAATATGAGTATATGTCAAAAGAGGGACTTATCCATTTTATTTAGTTGTTAAACCAAGGGAAAGATGTTAAGAGTTTTGCTTAAACACACACAACACATACCCGGAAGGCCTAGAAAGACTACATTGAGTCATTGTTGGTTGATTTACACTTCAATTGTTTGAAACTCTAATGAACCATATCCTAATGGCTTAGGAAGAAATTTGAATTAAATAAGAAAAGGGACAAGCCAGGGATAAAAAAAAAAAAAAAAAAACAAAACAAAACAAAAACAAAAATTACATTTGTGTACTGGAAAAGGCTGCCTATTACCGGGGTCCTTACAAAAGAAGTAGGCGCCTTTCAAAGTGTAATAGCGTGAAAGCCGCCACTACAATGGTTTTGAATTAGAGTAAGACCATGTGGTTTTCTCAGATTAGTTGTTGTGATTGAAATTATTAATGCCTCTTGGTAGTCAATCTTGGAATTCTAACCCCATTTCCATGCACTTAAAAGAAAGCAAGCTTTGTTACATGTAATTCCCTTGGTTGATTAACTAAATTGTGTATAAATCTCTCAGTTGATACAAAATTCAGATTAATCTATCTCCAGTGTTCTTAAACTCAACAAATCTATTTCATGGCATGTGATTCTCAGATTTTCTCAAGTTGGTAATTTCACCTTTGCATGAATTCATTCGCTTTATTTGCTAGAGTCTAGCAAAAAGCTAGTTGGGGGGTGTGATAAAAGGTTAGAATTGCATAATTAAGTTGTTTAAATGGGTGATTTATTTTATCAAATAAAGATTGAACACTTAATTATGCATCAAATTCTAATATTGAATGCAAATTAATTGATGTCAATATTTTATAACATAAAGTTCTATATTTGCCTTTGAAAGAAATACATTTTTTATGTACTGCAGGGCATTTATGAAAATACTAAAAGAGAATGGAACTCACGGCTGGAACTCAAGGGAGCAAGCAGAAAATCAGCACATGCAGAAAGAAAGTTAGGCCACCCACTCCCAAGTTAGGCCACCCACTCCACCATTCTTCAAAGTTTGGCCACCCACTCTTGAGAAATGGTAGGATGCTCTCTCCTATAAATAGGAGAGAGCTCAGAAGAGAAAGGGCATCAAGGCAGTGGAGACGAAGGAGAGAAGACAGAACTTTAAAACTTAGCTTTCATTTTTCAGTTTCATTCTCATTTCATTCGGCAGTTGTTGTTCATTTTAATTCATTTTTCAGTTTCATGCTTCTGTTTTAGTTTTCATTCAGCATCAGTTTATTTTACAGCTTTAATTTGAAACTTAAGGAAGCAAGTTTTCTTTCCATGTTAAAGCAAGCTTTCTTTGTATTCATCTAGGAAATAATTTCTTTTAGTGTTTATTTTATTTAGAGCTCAATTCAATTTGAGTGTGTAATTTATTTGAAATTTTAATTTAATTGAGAGTTCAATTTCTTTTAGGATGCATTTTATTTAGAGCGTTTATTTTATTTGAGAAATCATTTTATCTGGAAGTTCAGATTTTTGGATTGGAGAACGCAGTCTCCATTTCCAAACATCAAGTTTATTCCTTACAATTCCTGTTTTTATTTAATTTCAGTTTAATGTCTTATATTTTCCGTGCACATTTAATTTCTGTCTATTTAAATTACTGTCATTTATTTTTTTTGCACCTTTAATTTCTGTTTATTTAAATTACTATCATTTATTTTTCTCGCACTTGTAATTCCTCTATTTAGGTTAATGTCATTTATTTTCTTGCATCTTTAATTCCTATTATTTAAATTAATGTCATTTATTTTTCTTGTTCTTTTAAATTTCAGTCTATTAATTTCAGCAATTTTAATTTAGTTTCATGCATTTTCATTCCTTACTTTTCATCGCTGCATTCAAATCCGACAAACAAATCTAAAAACATGAATCTAGTCCATGACTAGTAAAATTTCCATCCATTGCACATACCATTTATTTTTTTTTTCTTTGTGAAGTTTTTCACAATTTTTCAACGAGTTTAAATTTTGAGTAAATTTTCCCTGAGGAGACGATCTAGGAATTTATTCCTTATTATTACACGACATCCTCCTGCACTTGGG